>VZRR01002340.1:210701-349949 GCA_013398015.1 Oreocharis arfaki | reverse complement strand
GGCGCTGGGCGGGGTCTGGGCGAGCGACGGATGCCGGTGGGTTCGTGCTCGGTCCTGACCTCCGACCTGCTGGTGGCTGGCGACAGGACCCCGCGTTTGGCCCGCTTTCCATTCGGCTAAACCCGGTGGGAGGTGTGCGCTCGCGGTGTCTGAGCGCGCGCCGCCGTCCTCTTGCTCGGCCTTGGTGTGGGCAAGCCGTTACTTGGGAGGGTGCGTGGGCCCCTTTCTGTGTGCTGGGCTCCGTTATTTTGGGCACAGCCTGAACGTGTTTCCTGAGCTGCCCTCACAAGGGCCGTGCCAGTTCGGTGGATGCATGTTTCTCTAAATAAAGATGAGCATTAACTATAAATACATGGTTTGGTTCGGCATCGTACTGTGAAGGGTAAAAACTGAACTGAACTAAATAACCTGTGGTCAGAGTAAAGCGGACTTGTGTATTTGCATTGGTATCACTTAACGCGTTTAAATGGCTGCACTGCCAACAACGGGTTAAAAGTAATAACGCCGTGCTTTCCAAGGAATCACAGTGACGGTAGTGCTGGAGGTGCATGGGGAGGGGGGAAGGCACAACTATAGAGCAAGCCATAGAAGAAACAGACAGAACTGCCCTGCAGTGTTTTTTATAGTTAAAACGTGATGTTAAGAATACTGTTGTGCTGTAGGAAGGGCTAAAAAATATGCCTTGCTAGTGCCTGAGTAAAATTAACTACAGGCTTGGGGTAAGCAAGAGGTATTATGAATTTTAGCCCAGGACAAGGATGACTGGTATACTAACAGCATGGAAAAAACAGGTAAGGGTGTTGTGATGGTCAGTTAATACAGGTCTCTTTTGTTCTTCAGGTAAAGCAAATTGAAAAACGAGACTCTGTTTTGACATCAAAAAACCAAATTGACCGGCTGACCCGACCTGGATCTTCATATTTCAACTTGAACCCTTTTGAGGTTAGTTTGAACATTCTATCCTCTTCTAAATTGGTGTATGAACTTCCTGATTTCCTGAGTATTTATTTCAGTGAAAGACAACATAAGGAAAGAAGAAAATTCTCTAGGTACAGACTACTGTGCAGAAGGTTTGCAGAAGACAGCAGGATGGCATGTATGTGTTTGCTCTCTTTCTCACTGTTTGATGGCAGCACAAACTATATATTGTCACATTTCCCTCATACGACGGTACTGGAAGATCTGGCTGGGTACTTTCTGAACAGGAAGGTAGTAGCTGGAGGTGGCAGTTTGGCAGGTTCTGGTCATAGGTCTCTTAATTCAGCATTTCTAGTTGTGTGTTTTGTTTTGGGTGTTCATCCCACTGAACTTGTATAGTGCATAGAGTAAGAAAAGGTCTCTCAGTGGTCACACCAATGAATAGTCTCTGAGGAGCCATGTGGTTAATCCCCTTGCACTTTACAGTGTTTGATTCCACTTGCAGTCAGTTATAAAGTCTTAATAAGTAGGAAGGCCTGAGGAAGACAGTAAATAAGCAATCTGGTCTTCATCTGGTGCTGGCTTCCCCTGAGCGTATTCCTTCCTGATGCCATCTTCTCTGCCTTTTTCAAGCCTCAGGTACTTTTTGTAGTCCCAGTTCAGGGTTGGTCAGCCAGATGGGTCGGCCAATTCACTTTGACAATGTTCAGTTTTGTATAGGTCTTAGTACTTGACTTGAAGAGTGAATTAAGAAAGCTATTTCAGAGTAGACTGTAGCTTTCCTGTGGGAGACTTTTTTATTTACAGATTCTTAAAGCCAGACTGTATGCATCTGCTCACTTGTTGCTTAAATCATCTGTTCAGCAAATTAATTCGCAAAAGAGTTCCTAAACTCTGCCACATCTGTAAAGATTTAATAAACAAGCAGTGTCACTCATGGAAACCAAACAGTAAAACTCTACTGTCTTCTTTCAAAACTATAAATTGAATAAATTCTTTAAAAGTAGTATGTTTCCTGCCCAAAGTTCTAAGTTCTGAATGACCTTACATTGTCCCCAAATCACCCTATGATTTTGTTTCTGTCAGACTGAGCATTGCTATGGGACTGGTTGAAGGTTCAGACCAATTTATGGATCATAGCTGTCTACACAAGACTTCAACGTAGAAAGGACACTGACATAGCCAAAGTAATCTAGCATTGCTAAAAGTAGTGTCACAAAAGTAACAGACATGGTAAAAATGTTTGTTTTACTGGGTGAAAATTCATGTCATTGTGGGGCGAGCTTTCTGTTGTGTGCCAGTGTACCAAGTGTTACAAAATCATAGAATATGCTGAGTTGAAGGGCATCCATCAGGGTCATCCAGTCCATCTCCTGGCCCTGCACGGACACCCAACAACCCCACCCTGTGCATCCCTGAGAGTGTTGTCCAAATGCTCCTGGAGCTCTGGCAGCTTTGGGGCTGTGACCATTCCCTGGGGAGCCTGGGCAGTGCCATAACACGCTCTTGTGGAACAACCTTTTCTTGGTATCCAACCTAAACTTCCCCTGACTCAGTTTCATGCAGTTTCCTTGTGTCCTGTCACTGGTCGTGAGAGTGAAGAGACTGGGACCTGCCCCTGAGCTCCCCCTTGGAAGGATGTTTGAGAGTGTAATGAGTTCTCTGCTCAGCCTCCTCTTTTTCAGGCTGAACAAACCAAGTAACTTCAGCTACTCCTCGTGAGAATGTTAGAGCTTGCTGACAGGAACCTGAAGCATGGAGAGTAGTATCAAACTTGCTCTGCTTTCATGGTCTCCTTTAGGTGCTGCAGATGGATCCTGAAGCCACAGATGAAGAGATAAAGAAAAGATTCCGACAGGTATTCAGCTTTTGCACTCAAAGTCTGTGGGAGGGAAGTAGAAGTGCTGTAGAGATTGTGCAGCTTGGTGTGGGCACAAGAAGAATGGTAGTAAAGCTGTATCTGGGTAGAGGGGTGTCTATTTTTGCCAGAAATGCATAGAACAATGCTTGTATCAATGAGAGGAGAGCTGCAGCAGTGTCCCTGGTCCATACGTGATAGGCTGCTTTGCCCGTGCCATGTGTGGTGAGGCTGTTGCAAACTGATAAAGCCATGTATAATCAGCCTCTCGAGCTTGAGTTCGAAAGGAAGATCAAGAAGTATTTTTCTCAAGTATATGGACTTGGATCCAAAAGTATATTTTCTCTTAGGTTTCTCTAAGAATTTCTGTGGCCATTTTTACTGGTTGGTTACCTGGAAAAGTAGCAACCCAGTTTTCTGGCAGGTGTGCAACACAGGAAGCATTACCCCAGCCTCCCTCTGCTGACAGACTTGCAGGAAAAGTTTTGAGTTTAATCAGTGCATACAACAAAGAAGCAGTATTTGGAGGGCTGCAGCCTCCACCTGAATTAATGATGTGGGTGTCTTTAGACAGGAAGATGCTGAGTGGCAGAGGAGCAGGATGTGGGCTACTCCTGTATGTGGGAAGTGGGAGGATAATTTTTTGGTCTATTGCTGACTTCTCATTTCTGCAAGACGATAAAGTGGGACGTTCTCTGCTTTGGGCTGGTAAAACACTACAGGGAGATGATTTGAATTCAAGGCAATGAAATGAAAAATGTGCATGGAATTGTGCATTGAAGAAATCAAACACCTAAGTGCAGAATGTGGAATAGCCAACAAAGGGGAAAAAAGACACTGGCTGAAGTAAATCTGTTCAGGACTGAAGGCAAACCTTTTCCTGGGAGCTACAAACTGGCAGCTGTAGAGTTCCAAAAGTAGTTATTTTGTATACTTCAGCACTAATGTGGTTTCAGTTGCTGCTCTGTACAGCAATGGCAAAAATAAAAGGTCTGGAAAAAAACTGAAAAGGAGCCATATGGGGAGAGTTTGAAATAACTTTCTGAAAGAGTAATGTGGGGGACATGTGGTTTCCAGCCCAGTTAAAGTTCCCCTCAGGATGGTAGTGATCTATGTCCTGTCTCTGCCAGGTAGAGTACAAGCAGGAGTTTTCTTAACTTTCAGTAAAGCAGCCCAAGGAAAAACAAGCACTCTTAAGTAGTTTGGTGTGTGGACAGCCTTGGGGATGCTGGAGAACTTCTTGAGAGACTTTGGTTGAGGATGATCTTTTTATGTCTGTTTCTTGTCAAGACCAAGGATACAAATCTTCAATGACCAAGGGGCTCACATCAGCCCAGGCACTGCAGCTGAGGGATGTTTAAACTGTTCCACATATCACAAACTGCAGCTTTTTTCGGACAGCTTGTTTGTTACAGGGATTGTTTGTTCTATTAGCTTGTACTGGCATATACTTCTGCATGCTGTCAGCTGGCTTGTCCATGTACAAAGGAATGTGATCTCTTTGGATTCTTTCCGTCTGAGACTTTCCCTTCTCTCAAAAATCTCTGAAATGCTCTTCACTTTTTACCATGATCTTGATAGCAAGATCCTTTCTCTTGCAGCTGTCAATATTGGTGCACCCAGACAAAAACCAAGATGATGCAGATAGAGCCCAGAAAGCGTTTGAAGGTAATGCTCTTTCTCTGGGCTGCTCTGGGTTAGTAGAGTGGCTTTTCTGGTGCTGGTTTAAATGTTCATTAGGGTGGAGGGGACAGAAGGGTTGCTGCAGAGGTGCTTTAACTGTGGTAGCAGCAGCGGTGTGAGGTGGTGGCATTTCAGCAGGTGGCACTAGGTGGCATCAATGGCGTTGTCTTGTCACAACAGGGACAGACATCTTCATGGGGTTTGGGGATTGTTCAAGAAAAACTGTTTAATCTGTGCATTAGATTTTATTAAAAGACCATCTGATAGAAGTAGAGTGATGGTTTTAGGTGTGTGCTTTGCATCACAGTAAGGTGTTCTGCACCTTAAACTCACATCATGTCCTGTAACTACAGCTGGTAGGACTGATGCTTTCACCTGCTCCTTCCAGAAGGTATCAGACAGTTCCTGCCATTACTGTACTCCAAAACTCATTTAACTTATCATGTTACCACTTTCCTAGATGTATTTAATAAAAAAAACCAACCAAACAAAAACCACTACCAAACAAATGACCTCCACAAATTCTAGAAGCCAAATTAGTAATGCCAACAAGTAGTAGTCTTGTGATGCCTTGTGAGCATGACTACTGGTGCTATTAATATTGATGCTTTTTGTTAGCTGTAGATAAAGCTTACAAGCTGCTGCTAGATCAGGAGCAAAAGAAGAGAGCCTTGGATGTGATACAGGCAGGAAAAGAATATGTGGAACACACTGTAAGTATTCTATGGGAATGTCCAGAGTTGGGGGTGAGTGGTAATCAATCATTCATATTTTGCTTTTTAGTGCACTTGCCTCATGTCTAGGTCACTAAACTGAGCAAACCTCGTAATGTTACTGTGCAGGTGGGCACCAATCTCTTCACAGCAGAAACAAGCCTGGTGTGTCCAGGACTGCTGTTGAGCTCAGTGCGAGATAATTCAGTGAAATTCAGTACTTGAAATAATCAGGTCAGACCACATGATCTGACCTAAATATTTTTTTCCAAGTCTGTGGATGAATGATGCAGTTCAGATATGTGTAGGTGGAAGAGAATAGGTGGTGACAGCAGGAGACTGGGAAGTTTGGGGGATATTGACCTGTAAGATAAGAAAAGGAGCTTGGATTGCATTGGCCAAGAAGTTGGAGTGATGTGGGTGGATTAAGGAAGGATAAGAAAGCTTGAGGAAGCAGATGGTATGGGAGAACTCGGATACTCTTAACACAAGGAACACTTGATGTTCTGTTTGTTGTTAGCCACTTGAATATCAAGAAGCAAAATAAACTTCTGCTGGTTTGGATGGTGTATATTGAATAAGAATATATCTTTCAGAAAACCAAAAGGGATTATGTTGAAGAAATAGTTTCCAACACAGTATTTTTAATTATTACAGTTCATGTGATAGTAATCTTGTATGTGTTTGTCTGGGCCTAGGAGGGTTTGGTGTAAAATAAAACATAATCCAATAAAGAGCAGAGTTCTTTCTACACATTGGAATAGGAATGCTGAGCTACTTGGATACAATTATGTAAGCCCTATAAAATTTTTAAGGCTCTTGTTTTTGTTCTTAATCTTTAGGTGAAAGAAAAAAAGAAGCAGCTGAAGAAGGATGGAAAACCTCCCACTGTAGAGGAGGATGATCCTGAAGTTGTAAGTCATACTATATTCAGAGAAACTGGGGAGTTCAAAATGTGTTTTGAGGAATTAAGATTCAAAGCCAGTACAGAAGTATTTGTTAGACTTGTTAATGTTGTAAATCCTTACATTTACAGAAGAATAAATTCTGCTTAGCTACTGTAGAGTATCATGTGTCAGGTGTTACCTGTGTACTTTGGAAAATAGTTTCACTGTAGTGTAAAGAGTAAATATGTTGTGAGATTATATAGATCAAAATACCCTGTTCTTTTCTCAAAGCAAGTCTTCATTGTTTGTGCATCATGCACTCTTTTTTGAGTTGAATTTCTTGTTGTCTTTCGACTGCTGGAACGGTGGCATTCCTGCTGCTGGCAGAGGCACTTGTAGCACTCGCTGGAGCATGGCTAAAATGAGCTTGTGACGTTTTTTAGTGAGAGCTGTTTTGTCTGTTTCTTTCATATAGCCCTTAGGGACGGATGTGCTGTTCTGCAACAAACCACTTGTATTAAAAAGGGCATAGCATAACTTAGTTCTTCTTGCCTGGGTTCTAGTCTGGAGAAGTCCAGCAATATGAGAGGCTGTAAGAATGATAGGTGATTGCCAAACATTGACTTCATTAGTCTCATCACCCTTTTTTTCCCTGGAAATTGATTTCTACCTGTCGATATCCCCACAGTAACCCCGTAACCATCCTATTTTTCATTGCTTTTCGGAAGTCTCTTGCTGTTCTTTAGTAATGAAGATTGGTTTAAGCATACTGGTTTCCTACTGGGAAGCCAATGCTAGATTTTTACAACACATCAAGATGATCTGCTGGAAAATTACTCTCTAAAACAGTGACCATTTTGTCTTTTTTTGTCAAATGTAACAATGCAAGACTTAACCCAAGAGGGTTTGCAGTGAACAGTTCTGTTTAGGCACAGCTTCATGAATACAAATTAAAATGAGACTAATCGGAGGTTAATATGCAGTTGTTTCCTGGTGCCAGGGCCAGAATTTAATCAGCAGTGGTTTATAACTTTCTGTGTGCTGCTGCTATTGTCAGGGCAAGATAGGGGTTATTTGGGCACACTTATGGTTTGCTTTCTTCTTAGCTTCTTACATTTGTATGTAAAACAGACTTTAACTGTGTTGATAGGCATTATTTTAAGACTGGATTTGTGTTTTACAGTTCAAACAAGCTGTATACAAACAGACAATGAAGCTCTTTGCTGAACTGGAAATTAAGAGGAAAGAAAGAGAAGCAAAAGAAATGCACGAAAGGTATAAGTGATGTTCTACTTGTGCAGTTCAGGCTTTTCTTCCCCCCCGCCATGCTTCCTCAGAGAAGATAAGGGATCAGAGAGTCTTAGAATAGTCTAAATTGGAATGAACCCCTGGAGATCATCTGGTCTGACCCCCTGCTGAAAGCAGGGCCTTGAATTAGATTAACAAGGGTCCTGTCAAGCTGATTTCCAATAATGTGGATTCTGCTACTTTGCTGGGTAGCCCATGGGTTGTAGAGCCCTATGCTTGAGAAGAGTGCACAGGAAATTTGCCCTCCTGTGTTGAAGACGTCAGTATATTTGATATGCTTGTATTCTCTTATGTGTACACATAGAAGCCAGCCGCAGTAGTGAAATGGTGACACAATTCTGCATGTGTGCAGGGGATTGATTTTTAATTTTATTTAAGTGCCAGAAATACCCTGTGGCATGTGTGATCCTGAACTATTTTAGGCGTTTCGATCACCTGAGTGCTGCCTGAGTGCTCACTGCAGATACACTTCCTGCTGCGGGGTTCTGTGCTGGTCAGTGAGGTGGGAGATTGCTGTAGGACATTGCTTTTGATTACGGGTGAAAAGTAGGAGGTTAGAAATTTAGTTTGTACTTTGCGTGCTGAAGTGGTTATTGACTTCTCCTCTACAGTTTTAGAGACTTACCACTAGAGTGATGTCCAGCTTCTTGGATGAAGAAGCTCAGCTTGTTTTGCTGAGCAAGAGAAGCTGACTCACTAATTGTGTGCCTGCTGTCAGTGGGGCCAAACCATCTTCTCTGCTTGCTGCTCTTCCAAATTTGAAACAAAATTCTGTTTGCTGTGCTGTCTTAGGTGTGTGTATTTATCTCTTCTGTAATCTGCCAAAAAATTAAAAGAGCTTTCCAAGATGTTTTGAAAGTATTGCCTTGCTTTTTAGAGTAGGTGCTTGTGGGTTCATAACTTCTTTGTGGTTTCCCTTCCAGGAAGCGGCAGAGGGAAGAGGAAATTGAAGCACAAGAGAAAGCCAAACGAGAACGAGAATGGCAGAAGAACTTTGAGGTATTCAGCAATTTAACTTACAGAATGGGCCTCAGCATTTCTTGTCCATGTTGCAGGGAATGCCCCTAGAGAGATGAGAGACCTTTTTTATGCAAGTCTCTAAGATAATTTAATAGATCTGCACCAGCCTGGGTTTTGTTCACGTGTGTGGAGAAGAGCCCATCAATAGGGCTTTGGTATCACTTATGCAGAAACAGGTCTGGTAAATTAAAGTATACTGTTTTTTGTCTCTGTCAGCAGTTCATTCTTGTCTTTAGCTGTAAAATTGAATTGCTGCTTAGCCCAGGTTACTGGTGACCACTAAAACTTAATCTGGAAGGTGTTTGTGTGGACTGTTGGTGGTACTTTCCTCTCTGGTCCCTAACACTTACGAAATCTGTGTCTCCTCTGAATATCAAAGACATGATGGACAGTTACTTCTCCATGACCCTGCCACCCTGCAGCCAGGATTTAGGCATATCTGAAGTAGTTTGTGGTGGTTGCGCTGCTGTTTTAGGGATCCAACCTACAGCCCACCAAAATACTCGATCTAGCCTATAACTCTTCCCTCATTACACGCCCGAGTTGAAGACTTGAGATGTGCAGGGAATGGTGGATGGGAAAGGTGTCAGTAAGGATGTGCAGGACATCATGAAAGGATGAGCTAGATTGTTCATTTAATCCAAAGCCAGAGCCCAGTCTATGCTCAAGAGAACCTTAAAAAAGGGGGTGTCTGGGAGAGAAGTGTATGAGCTGGACTGGCATCCTGTGGAAAACGGATAACTAGGATGTGTCTGGACACTCAGCTTGGAAGAGTTTGTGGTTGTGTACCACATAACAGGTATATAAGAGCTGGATATTCTAGAAAACTTGTTTAATGCTGCTATATTGAGTGTGCTATGGCTTTTGTTATTTAATGCCAGAGGAGTCAATTGAGTGTGTCGCTGGCCTTGCTGCTGACAGAGGTTCTGTGTTCTCACACCAGGATGACCACAGAAGGTGGGCGTCACTGCTGTAGGGGTGCAGTAAAGCACAGCAGCTGGGGACATGGGAGCAAGTGACACAACCAAATAAGGGTTGAGCAAACAGGAGCTGTAGAACTATTGATACTGTAGCTCTGAGCACCTGTGTGTCCTCAGCCGCTGCTGGACAGCTCGATCTCTGCATAGCAGAAATAAGCCTCTCATTCTTGTGCATGCCAAGGATTCATTTTGGACATTTACACCCAGCTTTGACACCATCTTTTCACATAGATGAAATGGTCACCAGCAAGGCTGGAGAAGACCAGTGTAGGTGTTGGGGTTGCCCTGTGCCCCAGCATCCAGATCCCTGCTAGTGCTGGGCCCTCTCCCATCCTGCCATGGGAAAGGGGGAAGGGAAGCAGACAGCTGCTGTAACCAGAGGCCATCTGCAGCACCGGTATTGCAGAGATGGGCCTGGAGTGGATGCATCCCATGCTGTGAAATGGATCATCCCTGGACTTGTTCTGTCCTGCTGTGAAACCTTCAGCCTGTAGAGATCGTAGATTGGCTTTGTGGGGAAATTTAGGGGCNTTTTGGTTTTTTTTTCTTTCTCTCCTCAGGGAAGGTTTCTGCTGCTCAGCAGGTAGGGCAGGGAGAGGAGAGAAGTGCACCAGAGGCCTTTTTTTCTCATTGTGTTAATGTGGTGAGACTTCAAGCAAGAAGCATGAGAAAAGGCAGCAGTACTTTCCCTTCTCTGTTCTCCCTGCCTCCAAGCTGCAGCACCAGGAGAGTGAGGAGGTGAGACAGAGAGAAAGGAGATGGCACATTCTGGGCTGACGGATTAGGAAGAGACATTTGAGAGGTTTCTTGTTTCCTTTGAGGATTCAGTAGAGAGTAAGGACTTCCCAACCCAATCTGGTGGTTTCTGAAACAAGAATCCAGCAGAGTGCTTACACGGGTGTGTGTAAGCTCACTTGTAGTTCCAATGCACTGTGTTGCTCTGGCTCTTCCCAGTGTCTTTGTGTCCCGGCTGTCAGGGGCTGCATGCTGGGTAAGAGGAAATTGCTACTGATCTGAAACTGGTATGTACTACCTGTGCTCCGGCTCTTGGACTTATTAACTCTCCAATTCCTCCCTGTTGTTCCCAGGAAAGTCGGGATGGTCGTGTAGACAGCTGGAGAAATTTTCAGGCAAATACGAAGGGGAAGAAAGAAAAGAAAAACAGGACCTTCCTGAGACCTCCCAAAGTAAAAATGGAGCAGCGTGAATGATCCTGGAAGCACTGCTGAAGTGCAGTTCCTCAGTCCCTTCTCTGCTTTTAAGGACTCATTGGCACCTAGAGTAAGATTTGCTTTTCAGTAGACTGCTTGTTTCCAGTACAATTAATTATCAGTCGAAGTATTTTTTGTACTCTGTCTGTTTGAAATAGGGCCAGATAATGACCCCAGCCAGGGCCCTGCTACACGTAGAACACTTGGCTTAGGAGAGTCCCCGCCATTCTGCTGTCCCGTGTGTCTGCTGCCCTGTAACTCAGTGTTTTGTACTTCACAGAGATTGTGCTGTTTCACCACTTCTGTTTCTAGTTTGAGAGCTGAACGAAATATTGGAAATGCATCCAAACTCTTCCAGGCACCATCTTTCTCAGCAAGTTCAGCTTGGGAAAGATCTGGACTGACTCTGGGAATATGCTTCCAGCACTGTGCAGTGCAACTGGCCTGCAGTGAAGTCCTGCAGCTCCTCAATGCATTGAGTGGTGCTTGGAAGGAACTTGCCCCCAAGATCTGATTTCCCAACTAAAATCCCAGCTCTCAGGCTTAGACTTCTGTTAATCTCAGACTAGCTGGTCTCTTCCTGTAAAGGAAAAAAAACTTCTCTTGATTAATAGTTAAGCTGCAATGGTCTGTATGTAAAATAAATTTTTACCCAAATTACCAGGTTTTTTTCTTGGAATTATTGAAAAATGTGATAGCAAGAGTGTGAGTGGAGTGCTGTCACTGAGATGCTGCTGCTCTTCAGCATGAGTGTTCTACCCAGTGAGGGTCTGCTGCCATCCCAAAGTCTGCTCTGGTTTGTGTTTTGAAGTGACAGTCCTCAGAGTGGCACCCAAGAGGCTGGAAGAAGATGGCTTTTCCTGGGATGCTGCCTGGGTAGAGACAGGTATGCCAGGATCTGTGCTGAGAACTGAGCTTGTGGCTGGGCCTTGGGGGGGGGAGGGTGGATGGGTTGGGAGGATTTGGGCACCTGTGAGGAGTATGTCTCCTCAGAGCTGTGGGGTGAGCTCAAATTCATGACTTCTGGATTTTTAAATTCCTGCTTTCCGTGCGTTGTAAGTTTTTTTAAGACATTCTTAGCTGTTTAAAGTTGTTGAAAATGGAATGTGCCACAGACTCGTGTGCCAGGCAGGTTTCTTTGGGGATCTTTCTGCAAGCTCTTCCCATCTGTCCTCATGGCCATCCCCATACCTGGGTCCTGTGGAGAGCTGCTTTCATGAAGATGATGCTTTCCTTCCTCCTCACGGCCGTTAGCCAGGTCCTTTCACTTGAGCTTGTACTCATGCATTGCATTCATACATGCCCTCTTCAAGTGAGCATGATCCTTTGTGCTGCTCCTTGTGTCCTGGGCGTTGGCAATGGCTCTCTCTGGGAACATGGGTTCTGCTGCCGTGGGAAAGGTGCCTCCAGCTGCTTGTGTCCCAGCTCTTCCAGTTTTGATGAACTGTCTCCTATTCCTGCGTACAGGGGAAGAGCAACGTGACCGAGCTGTGTTACCTAAATGTGTCTGCAGGAAGAGCAGCTCCCAGGGAAGGCAGTGCTTCCTGATGGGACTGGGATTTAGCTGAATCTGCTGAAGGGACTCTGGTGCTCTCCACTTGCATTCTTTTCTTTTCCTCTCATGCACTGCTCTATGTGACCAGATGTAAAATGAAATGTCCTTCCCTTATAAAATTAAGGTATTTTGGTGCTTTATACATTAAATAGCTCTTAACACAGCAGAACGCAGTTCCTATTTTCTTCGTAAAAACAGGAATGTAGTTTCTTTACCTTATTTGCCCTGTGAGGTGTAACCTGGTGAATAGATCACTTGAGATGAGCCTGAAGGGGTAAGGCATTGCTTATAAAGTAACATGTTGGTGATGTCTGGGTGGAACATGAGCCAAATGTTAACTAACAGCAGAGTAAGATGGGCTGACAGGTCTGGGAGATGCTGAAATGGTCAGTGGAATTACTTCTTATGGGTGGAACCTGATCTTCCAGTAACTGGGAATGTGTTGGTAGGACATAACTTCCTTGTCAAGGCAGCGATTGGCCACATTTGTTCCGGGAGAAAGGTCAGCTGACTTACATTGTTGCCTCTCTCCCTGGCTGGAAGACTCAAGCAGCTCTGGGTAGCTGCTCACACCATTAGTGTTTCCAACTGCACTTTCTCAGTGCCCAGAGGACAGGCTGCCCCTCCAACCTGTCTGCCTCTTCTTCACTTGTGAAAGTATTTTTAGCTTACAAGATCTGTCCCTGTCACTCCTGTCCCAGGGTTCTTCCCTTTGATACTGAAACACTGGTGTCTGGCAGCATTTCCTTGCCAATGATATAGTGTCTTTTCTGCTCTTTGAAGTCTTTTCTTTACGTTTTTTTCAGGTAGCTCAGGATGGGTCCTGTGAGAACTTGAAAAATTTGTAGAACCCAGTTATGCTCTGATTCTGGTGCTCAGAGCTGTGTATGTTGACAAGAACGTGCTTAGGGCAGTGGCTCATCACTGGAGCCATGGGCCCAGGTCCGTGGGCTTCCGCTGGGAGTCATTGTTTTCAACTGGATCTGACTGGGCTGGGACAGTGACATGTGTAGCTTGCAACAGTGCTGTTTCATGCTCAATTTAGCTATTCCCTTTTCCTTGCCTTCCTGCCCTGCCTATGATATGCTTCTGTGTCTGAATATGTAGTTTTTCCTGTCTTATCTACCCAGCCAAGTCCTGAGAAGCTTCCCATCTGCCAGGGGGGCTTGGGCAGTACCAAAGAACTGGAGCCTTTGCTGGATGTTTCTCTGCCCCACTGGAGGGAACACGGGAGGTTAAGTCTGATCTTTGTATCCTATGTAGAAGCAAACTGGTTTGAATTGCCTCAGTGGAAATGAGTGCACAACATGGATGCAGGCTGGGCCATTGCCCAGCCCCTGCCACACATGTCGGGGCAGTAGGACAGATTGAATGGAATGTTGTTTAATTTCAAGAGGTAAAGATGTGTAGGGAGAGGGATCTCTAGGCCTCTTACCTTACTGGAGCTCTTTTGGGGTCAGTAAATTCAACTATTTGTCCTTGATGTACAGGACAAGAAAATGCATTGCTGGGGATGAGGAGTAATTTTGTTTTCTTTCAGAAGTACCAGGGACCTGCAGAAGCACCTTTCAGTAGGGTCTTGGCTTTGGTTTTCTGTGGAAACAACTTCTCTGTGTCCAGTTCCCACAAAATGTATGGGGGGGTCAATTAAAGTTTGGCTTTGTTTTCTGGGCATCCAGAGGCCACATCTGAAGCTCCTTGTTCCAGTCTGAGGCAGGGAGCTTGCCTTCCCCTCCCTATGCACTCGGCAAGGGTATATCTGCTGTTCAGCACTTGTGGGATGGTGAAGGACCTTTGCAAGGTACTTAGTTTCTTGTGTCTGAGAATAGAAAAAGTCAACTGCAATAGAAACAACTCATATATGGATAAACAGAATGAGGCAGAACCTTCCTGTCTGATGCTACTTTGCAGTTTAGGAATGAGAAACGAGGATCCTCTAAGTGTGTAGACAAGCTGAGATCTAGATTTCACCAGGTAGCAAAGCTATTCAGTAAAGGCTAGACCAAGTTATCACCTGTGGGATCAGCCAGAGATAAAATCTATTCTTGATAAGACATAAACCAGCGTGCTATTTAACATTTATCTTAGTTTGGCAAACACAGTGATGTGTTCTGAATTCACCATCAACTCCTTCTCCCTGGACAGGAACAGCTCTTTCACTCTATGCCATTTGTATTTCAGGGTGTAACTAGTTGTGGGGATTAGCTGCGGCCGGTGATGTGCTGGGTGAAGGGATGTAGGTGGGAGAGAGCAATGGTTTGTGCTTTCCTCACCTTCCAGATGAGTTTCTTTTGCTAGTCTGTGTCTTAAAACAACTGAAACTGGAGAGAAACTGTGAGAGGTTGGCCTTTAATGTAGGAGGTTTCCCTGAGAAACAACTGGGCGACAGCTGTGTGTTATCTACAGGGATCGGGTCTCTTGTCTTCCTTTTCCTCTTGCGAACTGCAGTGTGAGCCAGACCTCCCCTGCTCTGGTAGCTGAGTTCTACATTCCTAGGATTCCCTCAGCCTGAGGGAAGGCATGAAGTTACATTGGGGTGGGTTTAAGTTGGATATCAGGAAACAGTTCTTGCCCAAGAACAGGTACTGAACAGGCTCCTCAGGGAAGGGATTATAGCTCCAAGGCTGCCAGAGCTCCAGGAGCATTTGGACAATGCTCTCAGGGACAGGGTGGGATTGCTATAGTGTCCTGGGCAGGGCCAGGAGTTGGACTCTGATCTTTGTGGGTCCCTTCCAACTCAGGATATTCTAGGATTCTACAATCCTATTCTAGGATTTCAGCAGCAGAAAAGGAGCATTGTCCCCTGTGTTGTGCCCCAGCACAGTGTGCTCGGCCTGGCCCTGTGTAGGGCTGGACTGGCTGGGTTGGAAACCTCCCCAGGTTTGTTTTCCAGAACTCCTGACAGTACATCTGCTGATGAAGCTCCCCTGCCTTCCCATCTGGGTTACCTCCTTGTGCTCCTTGGCAGGTGCAACTGTCACAGCTCTGGTTTCGTGTTGTGCACAGAAGCGGAAGATGTTTTCTGGGTGCTGCTCCTCTAGGCTGGGATCCCTCTCGGGTCTCAGCACTGCAGTGACCACTATGCACACTTTGATCTGGGATATAGTTGAGCTGCCTGCTTCATTGTTGAGGCTCAACAGCCTTCCTATGAGGAAGCTTCCCTTTCACGCCAGCTGGAGGGCTTGGAACTTAAGGATACATGCCTTGCGCAATTAGGTCTTTGTAACAGAGCTTTGCTGCAGCCCATTGAGGGCCATAAAATGGGCTCCGGGAGGCATTCGTGGCCTTCCTGGCTGCCTGCTGCATTCACATTCACTTTCTGGGATGATCTGGGATAAGCTCTGAGGGCACTCTTAAAACAGCTCTTCAAGGTGGAACAGAGTTTCAGGAGTGTGTTTTGATTACAGGGTGGGCACCTATAAAGGAAAATAACACTGACACACGTGCCAGTGTGATTGTCACAGTTCAAATCACAGAACTGGAGTGTTTTGGGGAAGGACCTCTGTAGGTCTTTAATTTGACCTTGTGTTTGAGGTGGGGCTGTCACTAATGGTAGGTGAGATTAGCTGGGGGTTTATATAGGCAAGCATAAGGACGAGATCCCTGGCCTCCCTGTGTTTCTCTCCCAGGGATGAACACCCCCTGTACTGAAAATATTTCATGGACATCCATCCTGACTGTCCTGCATCCTGGTTTGTGGCTGTTGCCCATTTGTCACTATAGAGAAGAGTTCATGCCTGTCCTCTGCAACTTCCCCTCCAGCAGCTGCAGGCAGTGATCAGATGGTACCTCTACCTCAGGGCTGTTCCAACCTGTGCTCCAAGCTCAGACTGTGGTGCCAGCTCTCTGCCTTTCCAGTTCTCCACATCCCTTTTAAGCTGCCCAAGCTGTTCCAAGTGCGCTGTCACCAGCCTGATGCAGAGGGGACGTTAACTGTCCTCATTCTCTGGCTGTGTTCCTGGCAGAGCCTGGCTGCCTTAATTCACAACCTGGCTGGGAACCTTCTCTGCTGGGAAAGGCCATAGTTAAACTGGTGCAGCTTGGTTGTTTGGTTGGGAGGCTGGATGTTTGCACTGCAGTTGGGTGCCTGGGGAGTGCTGGGGCATGCAGCCAGCCAGTTCCTTCTGGAAGCAGTGCTTTGTGCACCTATGAGTTGTGACTGTCTTGCCCTTCAGGACTGTCTTAGAAGACTCACACTTCCTTTCTTGCCACTATCAGAGCCAATTCTTACCAACAAAGAAACCCCAACAACATTTCCTTGTTAAACAACCCACGGGGCCTAAAGGGAGCAGACAGAAACACATGTGATTTCTTGTTATAACATGAGTGACTCAGGCAGATGTTGTACCCATGACCTGAGCGATGCTAGTGCCACAGAATATGTCAGAGGAAACCCCATGTGGAACCTGGGCAGAGCAGTGCTAGTGGCAGCAGGAAGGAGTGGGTCCCCCATGTGCCCAACCACCCTTTCTTCCCAAGCTGAAGGACCAAGGGGGTTTATAGTGCTGCAGAAGGGGTACAGGAAAGAGCTGCCACAGCCCGGAGTATTTTCTGGCTGATGTTTTCTGATATGGGGACTCCCACAGCAGAGCAGTGCCCTTTCTGGCACTTTGCTGATGAATCTCTACCTATCATGGATGCCTTGGAACAAGCCCTCACTGTTCTGCCTCCTGACCCCGGGATCTGGAAGGAAATGAGGAGCCCAGAGGACCTATCTGGTGAGGGTGCTAGCCCCCCCTTGTTGACCTGGGACCACCTCTGCTCCCCTGGCCCTACCAGGGAGTGCCCCTGACCTGGAGCTGCTCCAGGGCTGGGCTACCCCATCTCTGGCCTGTGAGGCATCAGGTGCCACAGGAGTGTGACAAGCACCATGAATGGAGTTTCAACCACTGTGTCCCTTCTACTGCCTGTCCAAGAAAGGACCACAGGAACTGGTGTCAAGCTCCAGGGTGCAGCCAGGGCACGGCTAGGCATGTCACAAGTGCCAAGAGGGAAGTGAGTCACTCACCTGGGAGCCAGCATGACGCCCTCTTTCCTGTCGGAGCCTCTTCCCAGGCAGGAGCACACTGACGGCTCGGCCCTGATGGTGTCTCCACTTGCGGCAGGGACCTGGCAGTCTGGGGTCTGTGACTGAGCTGGAGCAGGTGCTCTTTGACCCCAAGGTAAGACACTCCTTTCCCTTCTGCTTGCTCTCTCAGGCCTCCCTCCCCAAACTCCACAAGCTCCTTCTGTGTCTGGGTAACTCAGGATGCGGACTGGCTCAACATCCCCCATGACCCCTGAGCCATGGCATCTTAGACAGCGCCAAGGGCTTCAGAGACATCTTCATCCTCCCAGGCTGGGTGTGGGAAGACACTCCTTGTTCCGCATGCCCAGCAAGCAGGGATGAAGTGATGAGCATTGTGACAGCATGAGTCAGGTGGGTGCTGCTGGTGCCTTTGGGGCTGTGGGGAGGGGAACTGCTCTCATCCAGGTCCCATTCCACCCCTGAGTGACAACGACCCTGGCTTCGCTTGGACACTGCGAAGCAAGATGAGGAGCCCTGCCTGGACTTTCCTCCTGCAAGGAAGAGGAGGCAATGCTTGGAGCCTCTCAAGGAGGCCAGGTCCCTCATCCCACTCATACACAGCCCCTGCCCAGCCTGGGCGGGTAGATGGGGCAGAGGGCCAGCAGCTGTGGCAGGAGGTGTCTCACTACAACTGGGAGCAGCAGGAGCAGTGTTCCAGCTGTGGCAGCTCAGGCAGGACATGACTTTTGTCTCCAGCAGAGCTGTGACAGCCTGGGGCTGTAGCACACAAATGCACACGATGGCCCATTAACTCACCCCTCTGCCCAGTGCAGCAGGGCCACGCTTGGGAACCAAAACCAGCTGGAGGCTGCCCTGCTCCCTGCCTCACCCACTGCTGGTGAGGCTGTCCAGCTACCAGCAGTGACATTCTCTGCCAGTCTGGGCAATCCCTGTGGCATAGTCAGCAGCAGAAGCCATGCCCTGCTTTGACAGCTGCCAGAGGGTACCCAGGGAGTGCTGCTGCTACTGCCCAAGGAGTGGCTTCTTGCTGATGGGTTGGTGTGTTTTCCTGCTGAGCAAGCCCAGCTCCGGGGCACATTCCTTCGCGGTTGGTAACAAGGTGGGGACACACTGTGCTCAGCTCTGAAGTGTTCATGATGGGGGAAGCTGAGTTTATTTAGTATTTCTTTCCTGCAACAAGCAAAAGAAAATTCTGCAGAGTGTTACATGAGTAGTGGGAACTCACAGACAGTAACGCTCAGCACGTGCTTTGACTCCGAAAGAACTTCATGCTTTTTCAAAGAGCCATTCTGGCACTCGAGAGTATGTCCTGGGGACTGGAACCAGCAGCGACCAAGCTCATCTGTGTGCCAGTGGCTGGTGCTGTCACAAGCTCTATGTTGGTATTTCATCTTGTCCTTGTTTGCTGCTTGTGTCACTGACAGGGCAGTCACAGGCCCCCATCACTGAAATGCTGCTCCTCCATTTGCACTCCTTGGAGAGCTCTTCTCTGCCAACGCAGTGTAGCTTGCTCTTGGGAAGAAATCTCTGGGTATTTGCTTATAAAACCAAGAGTTTCTGATCCCTCCAAAATTTACATGTGGTTATCCAAAGCAAGTATGCTGCTGATGGGCTCCATCTAAGAAGGAAATGACCCCAAGGGCTTCCACCAAGAGAAGGACACATGCCAGAGGCAGGTGCTGCTTATAGGAGGCACTGGACATCTGCCATGGCAGTATGTGCTGCCATGAGAATGCTGCTGGGTGCCAGACCCATGGGGCACAGCCACCGCCCACCAGTCAGACTGTGTGGGGTTATCCCCAGACAGAGGAATTTGGAACAGCTGCTCAGGAATCCAGCATGTACAACAACCTGAAGGACTATCAGTGCTCCTTAATAGAATCTATGGGAATCAGAGTAAAAGAAGTTTACTTATTTTTTATTAGGTTGTAAGTTGGCTTGATGAAAGTAAAGGCATATTCAAGATTGGTTTTTTCTCAACCCGGCCTTGCATGGCCGTCAGAGCTGTCAGCCAGTGTGTGCATTCCCTGGGCAGGAAGAGCGGGAAATAGTGTCAAGCGCAGGGCAGTCAGACTGCCAAGAGTGCTGAACAAACCTAGCCTCCACTGGCAAAATGCATCTTAATATTGGATTCAAAGTTACACACTCAGAAACTGGCAGCAGGGCCAGGAGAGCAGGGAAGGAGGGTCCCCAGGCGGGAAGGCAGTAAAAGGGAGGAGCTGGCTGTGGGCACTGTATGGGGGCAAAGGAACCTGCTGATGCAGAATGGCCATGCTGCAGGGCTGAGCAGAGGAAGGATGAAGACTTCTGAAGGTTCCTCCCCAGCCCAAAAGCCCCTAGGCTTTCATTTCCTCTAAGGGCTGGGTTGTGGCAGGACAGTGAGCCAAGCTTTGTTAAATGTTGCCACATCCCCTGCGAGCACTCCCCTTGCCCCGACACCACTGGCTGCTCTCCCCAGAGACATGGGTTGTCTGTCAGCCAACCTCCATAGCGCGCTCTTGTTTGGTTTTAAGTTTAAACCCCCGGAGGCAGCCTGAAGGGCAGAGCTGAGGCTTTGTCTCATCCACAAAGGGTCAGGCTCCTTCATCCTTACAGAGGCTGATGGGAAGGGGAAAGGAGGCAGGATATCTGGTGGCAGAAGGAAGGAGGTGGCTGCAGCTTCCACCCCAGCACAGCTCTGGAGCATCACTGCTGGAGCCTCAGCTCACCCTGATGTGGCCTGAGAGAGACAGAGCCTGGCTGTTCCTTGCTCCACGTGCCAGCCTCCCATGCAGCCCACCCTGCTGAGGCTCCCACCCCGTGTGGTGCAGTTGCTACGGGACTCCCTCACATTGCAGGGGTTCTACTCTGCTCAGGGGACTTCCAAATACCTTGACCACACTGTGCTATTGTTGTGGGGGATTAGAGTGACCCCACAGCAGATCAGACATGTCCAGTTGTGGTGCCAGTTGTGGTATCCATGGACTTCTGGCTCTCTTGGAGTTCTCTCTGAACAGGGTTCAGAGCAGCAGGATTGTCTTGCAGTTTGCAGAGCACTTTCACATCTCCAGCCTGGATGGAGTTCACCTGGGGCTCCTGGGGGCTGCCTGGCACTTGCATGCATACCTGCAGAGAAGTGCACACCAGGTGTTTCCCTCTGTAGTTGTCCTAGGAAAGGCTACCTGCACCCTCTGGAGAAGAGCCAGGGAAGAGCCAATCCAGGCAAAGAAGCTCAGACTGGTGCTGGGGCTTTGCCTGCCCCTGGCTGGAGACATCCAGGCACTGGGACAGACAGTGGGTGTGTTCTGGCATGATGCTGGCTGCCCTGGTACTGTGTGGCCCATAACCCTGGGAATCCTAAGGCCACGTGAGCCAAAAGCCAGCATAGAGCAGCACTGCTGCTGTCCACCTTGGCTCCTCTGCCAGTACCCCATCTCCCTCACTGACAAGGAGATTGCCATATCCCAGCTAGAGCCAGGGCTCACCAGCCCAGCAACGGAAGTGTGACTTGAAAGTGACCCAGTGTCTGTGCCAGCTCCTTGCTCTTGGAGAAGTTTGGCTGGTGTCCTCAGTGGTGAGGTGCAGGGCACACAACCTTCATGTCATGAAGCCACACCACGGGGGTCTCTGGTGTCCCCACAGCATGGACATGGCCAGGACCTTCTGTGGAATGTTTGCCATCAGGGGCAGTTCCCGAGAAGAGCCAGGAGAGCTTTCCCCAGCCTTCCCAGAGGAACTCCAGTGCAGATTGGCCTCTTTTGCTGCTGCTTGGGCCCCTGTCATTCCTCAGCAGCCTTGTGGCAGGCTCAGACACCCCTTTGTCCTGGTGATGGACTCAGTGGCTCTGTTCGGGTGCGTTTCATACAAGCACCCCAAGCACCAGACTCAGGGCTCTGGTTCCTGTACATGTGTCAGGTGTGAGGTTTTTGCTCTAAGTTCACATCTGTGCTGCGTGCAGGTGTAAGAGCACAGGAAGGCATGGAGGGCAGGTTAATCATCACCATGGGAGCTACAGCCGGGGATTTACGGCTTGCCTGGGACGTGTGTGCAGCTTTGCTTGTCAGTGGTGTTTCTCTGAGCACCCCACCATCAGCATCACCATGCTGAGTGAGCCTCAGGCTGCCACAGGTAACGGTGGCCATAATGTGGTGGTGTATGGGACAGGTGATGATCTGCCCTGCTGTGGTGTCTCACTGTCTGCTGAATATCCCTGAGATAAGGGGAGACTTGGGATGGTGGAATCCCTGAATTAGCTCCAACACAAGTGTGAAGGAGACTGCTAGGGAATGAGTCTATCCATATATGAGTTTCCTGTCTCTTCCTTTCCTGGAAGTTATTAAGCGGAAGCTCTTCTGCCATTCATCTGTTTGGGAGGAAGATGCTCAGAAAGTTGTCTAATCCCAAATCTAACTCGGGACACAGAGCGGATTCCTATTCTGCCTTTAGAGGAAAATCCCGATTTTGCCCTCTTTCAGGATCATCACAAGCAGAGATACTCTGAGGAAAAAGCCTTAAGGAGTTTCCAGACCTTTGCTGTGGCTAGCTGTCTTTCCTCTACAGCTTATTTTATTTCTCATTTCCTTTAGCTGATGTCACACATTTCCTCTCCTCTAGTGACTCTGCAGTCATGCTACAATTGCTCCCATTCTGATGCCCTGTTCTTAAGAGCTGCCAGTGTGGAGACTGTCCAGCCCCAGGGCAGGGAAAATAACATCTGGAAGACAACCAAGCATCCTCAGTGAAACCCCCACCGCTACTAAGGCTGAAGATGGACATATTGTGCTGAAGTTTTTCAACTCTGGTAAGCAGAAAATATACTTTATTAGTACTATTCCTCTTGGAATATACTCTTGCTGATGGCAGACCTTGCTTGCATTTATAATCCATTAAATCCTGACTGGGAGGGCATGGTCCATGGGAGAGTCTATAGACCGGGAGCAGGCTTGGCAGGTGCCCTGGCCACGCTCTGCTGCTCAGCTGGTTACTTACACTTTCAGCCCTGCATCCAGGGGGGCTGATGGTACAAACCACCTGGGATTACTGTCTGGAGGACTGTGGACAAGGCAGAGGCTTGGGCTGGAGGTCTCAGGGGGTTTGGCCAGGCAGCACAGGCTGCTGCAACAAAGAACAGGAGCCACAGCCACCCACACCCTGCCTGTGGCGCCTGGTCGTCTTTCTGCTGGCACAGGCAGTAGGAACAGGCTTCAGAGAAAGGGGAACTGCCTCAACAGGACAGGCTGGGTGAGAGCCCCCGCACAGTGCTCCAGAGCCCAGGGCTCAGGACATTCACAAGTGTACGGAGACATGAACTTGGGTTCCTCAGGCTGAAGAGGGAATTGGGCACTGGGCGAATTCTGTGGGGAATGGTGCTCTGTTCCCTTCAAGCTGTGCTTAGTAGAAAATCTCACTTGGCTCATGAGAAAGAAAGAACACCTCTCTTGTGATTCCCTGCAGGACCCTGGCATTGGCAGAGCACAGCCTCCTCATGCAAAGATAGGTGAGCTCTCCCAGGTGCAGCTGGGGCCAGGAGACGGCACTGCCATCTCCCACAGACCACCTTTGCCAGAGATTTCAGCAGACTGGAAGCAGTCACAGAGCGTGTTCCCACACACCTCTCCATTTCAGAGCACAGCCCTGTGGCTCAAGCCCACCTTCTCTGCAGGACTCTGCTGTGGAGGGGACATGTGAGGGGACATGTATTTTCGCTCTCCCTTCCACCCCATCTGCTAAATCTGGCAGCTGGTGCACAGTCTGGAGACCAGTAAAGTTCACCAGAGCTCCTGGGCAAAACTTGGTGGCCACCATGCCATTGTGCAGCACCAGAAATGTAGGCGTGTGTGGACAGTGCCCTGGGGCACTGTCTGGAGGGACTTTGTGAACATCAGCTGTGCCCATGTATTGGATGTGAGCACTTCTCATGAATCCAGCTAGAGAGACACATTACCTGGGTTTTCTTCCCCCCAACTCTTGGAATGCTCAGGTCTGGTGCCAGAGGAATAGAGCACCTTTCATTGCAAAGATCTCAGCCCTAAGCACCAGAAATATTTGCTGGTGTTGCAGATAGTCACAGCAGTGTGAGTTTATGACGCAGATTTGGAAAAAGAAAAATAAAAAAGGAGTTCTCTAATGATCTTAGGTAATTAGGACTTCTTTGGGTTTTATTCCTTATTCTAATGTCAGACTAGTGTATCAAACATAACACTCCCCACTAGTTTGCCTTGCCTCTGCATGGTCTCACCCCTTCCCTGAATGTCCATATTTGCCTGATGCCCTCCCAAGCTGAGATGTAAATCCTGCCACCCAGCACATCTCAGTGGAGATGGTCCCTCAGAGAGCGGCAGAGCTGGGCTGAGACACAGACAGTGACGCAAGGCCATGTTGTGACCATTACCTCTTCTCATCCATCATAGACAAGGGTGTGCAAGCTGATCCCTGAGACGACCAGGACTTGTCTTGTGTTCTGCATGAATCAAAGGAGAACAGGGGACAGAGACTGGGCCCTGCCCACTCTGGATCCCCTCCATACGGCAGCAGTGAGTGACACAGGGATGTGGCAACCTCTGTGGCCGCACCCTGATGTCTCACATCCTAGGCCATCCTCCTGGCTACCACTACCCGAATAATCTACTGCCCTTTGGAGATCAGGGGGCTCTCAGCAGGGTGGCAGAGATCAAGGTGAATGAGGAGAAATACATATGTCACCTGGGGCCAACTCCCACTACTGCCACGGCTGTGTGTCCATTCTGCATGGACTGTGGCTGGAAGACTGAGCTTAAGGACACTTGGAAACCAGCACTGCCCAGCATGCAGCTGCCTGGGAAGGTCCAAATCTTGTAATGGTCGTGTCCCTAGGGGACCTGCGAGGGACGAGGAAGGACAAGACCCTCAGGAAGATGACTGCTGCCTTCCTCTCCTAATGACTGGAGAGCAGTACCAAGGGTTGCAGTTCTGCAGAAAAAGGGAGAGCAAGCTCCTGCTCCAGCTGACTTCCCCATTTGCAGAGGAAAATTTAAAATGTGCAAATATGTAAATGAGGAACAACAGCACAAGGGCACCCAGGGGTACTCAGCCTACAGAGGATGGGATGGGGGTTCCTGGCACTGCCTGCTGCTGGGGAGGATCCAGAACGTTTTGAGGCAGGAGGGCACCTGCTCAGGAGCAGCAAGTCTTTGGGGAAATGCCTGTTTTCCATGGGGCTGGTGGAGCGGAGGCAAGCCCAGTAAAATGAGCAGCACCTGGCATTCCCAGCATAACTCACTCCAGTTTAGGCTTCATGACTGGTGGTAAAGTTTACCCATTCTCAAGGAAAACCACCATGTTCTGACAATTCCATTAAAAACTCATCAAGTTCAGACCCAGCAAGCAGCCCCACTGAGGGCTCTCCCACTGCTCTCCCTGCAGCAGCTACTTCCCATGAAATGACAGGGAGAGAAAAACATTCAGACCTGCAGGATAGTGTTATGGAGAGGTAAGCGCCTGCCAGCATTACACAGGCAGTCAGTGCTGGAATCGGGAACAAGCTGCGTGTCCTCTGAAGGGTAAAAGCAGCAGGTTAAAATATACAAGGGATTAGAAGGGATTTGTGTAGAACTGAGACAGGGATGTACGATACTGAGGATGCAGAAATTTGATACAGAATCATAGAACCACAGACTGGTTTGGGCTCCTCTCATTCCACCCCCTGTCGTGGGCAAGGATACCTTCCACTAGACCAGGTTGCTCCAAACTCCATCCAACCTGGCCTTGGACACTTCTAGGGATGGACTGACTGATATGTTCAAACTGTAGACAAGAGTTGAAGAAATCCCCACTGAGGTGGAGACTGTTAATACCAAACCCTGAAGGTGTCTCTGTAGGGACAGTGTTTGCCAACAGCCCGACATGGAAGTGCGGAATTGCTGCTGCTACCTCTTGCATCTGACGAAGAAATGGGGTGGGGGGAAGTGAGACAGGTTGATTTGATGACAACTTGAATTCAAAATAATGATAGCCAAGATTTTGAGATAGATACCCTGAGGTGAGAATTAACGATGTACCACAAAACATCACTCATTGTTTACTGAGAACAACAACTGAGAGGTCTGGTGGCCTGTGAAGGGGATGTTGGGAGTCTGCAGTGCCTGAAGCTGAGAGAACAAACATAGTCTCTACAAGTGTAAGCAGGAAGATATCAGAAAACAACGGGTAGATGGTGACTGGAAATGACCCTATGCCCAGCAAGTCTGCTGAGGAAACAGAGCTGGGAGGAGTAGTGATACACCAGCCCTGGGCTGCCATTTACCCAGACCTGGGCAGGCTGGAGAGGAACCTTCAGCAATGGCAAGTGCAGGGTCCTGTGCCTGGGGAGGAGTAACCCCATGCACCAGTACCTGCTGGGCAGCAGCTCTGCAAGAAGAACTTGGGGGTCCTGGTGGACTCCCATGAGCCTGCAGTGTGCCCTCGTGGCCAAGAAGGCCAATGGTGTCCTGGGGTGCATGAAGAAGACTGTAGCCAGCAGGTTGAGGAAGGTGATCCCGCCCTTCTACTCAGCCACAGGTGAGGCCACATCTGGAGCGCTGTGCCCACTTCAGGGCTCCTCAATCTAGAATTAAACTCCACAAGAAAGGCATGGGGCTCCTGGAGTGGGTCCAGTAGAGGCTGCAGAGATGATGAAGGGACTGGAGCATCCCTCTGATGAGGAAAGGCTGAAGGAGCAGGGGCTGTTCAGCCTTGAGATGTCCGAGAGGGAACCTCATCCCTGTCTGTGTCTGCAGGGAGGGGTCAGACAGGGCCAGCCTCTTTTCAGTGGTGGCCAGCAACAGGACATGGACACCAGGCACAAACTGAAACACAGGAAGTTCCATCTCAATACGAGAAAAACTTCTTAGCTGTGAGGGTGACAAAGCCCCGGAACAGACTGCCCAGAGAGGCTGTGGAGTCTCCTTCCATGGACTTATTCAAACCCCATCCGGACGCCATCCCCCCCAACCTGCTTGGGGGAATCTGATTCAGCAGGGGCTGGGCTGAGCCATCTCCCAAGGTCTTTTCCAACGCTAAATCTTCTGAGATTCTGTGAGACATTTTTGCCACATATTGTTTCACATCTGGAATTCTTAAAGTAAGTATAAACAAGTTAAAAAGTATCAGGAACCATGGTGGGAGGTAAGGGCATGGGGGAGGTGGCAGGGGAAGAAAGGAGAACCAGATGCAGGGACAGGACGAGTCATAGAAAACATTCCTGATTACAGTAAAAGATTAAGAAGCTTGAGACACGGCTCAGATTATTTTCATCTAAGAACAGATTATTTTTATCTAAGAACTCTCATGCAGAAAAGTATTCTAAGATTAGAGATTAGTGATCTGAGACCTCACTGCAGCAAACAATGCTGGATGAAGATACAGAGGGGGTTTTTTTGTATGTTGTGGAAATGGGATCAAAGAGAGGAGCAAGGAGACAGGGCAGGTGTCTGGCTGGAACAAAGGCATCAGCAGAAGTCCCGTGGTCATAGACAGCTGAAATGAAATGTGGGGTTTGGCTTAGCAATGGTGCCAAAACAATCAGCTTGATTTATGCTTTCTATTTTTAGGTAAGAAGAAAAGCTACAGCAGGAAGTTGTGCTTTAGACGTGCCCGCTCAACACCATGATGTCTGGAAAGGGCAAAGGGGGTGCAGAAGGCAGTGCTGATTCCTACATTTCATGCCACATAGATTCTGAGTTTCGCTACAACCTCTTCACTGTTTTCTACAGCATTATTTTCATTTTGGGCTTTGTTGCCAACTGCTATGTTCTCTGGATTTTCAGCCGTATTTACCCCACCAAGAAACTCAATGAAATCAAGATATTCATGGTGAACCTGACAGTAGCTGACTTGCTCTTCTTAGTTACAATGCCAATGTGGATTGTTTACTACCACCACCATGGAGACTGGATCATGCCTGAGTTCCTCTGTAATGTGGCTGGCTGTTTATTTTTTGTTAATACCTACTCTTCCGTTGCCTTTCTGATGGTCATCACGTACAACCGTTACCAAGCTGTGACTAATCCTATTAAAGCTGCTCAGCTGACCACCCAGAGGAGAGGTATCTACCTATCAGCAGGTATCTGGATCATAATAGTGGGCAGCTCTTTGTATTACCTTTTTGACAATAATACTAATCAGGAGGAGGTCGACTCCAGGAATTTCACGCGGTGCTTTGAGCGCTATGACTCCTCGAGCGGTGTTTCAGCTGTTCTTGCCATTCATGTCATCATCTGCATCCTCTTCTATATCATTTTCCTTTTAATACTAGGTTGGAACGTTGTCATTATCAGGACCCTGTTCTCCAAGTCAGTGCATCCACGGAAGAGTGCTCACGTCAAGCAAAGGGCCCTCTGGATGGTGTGCACAGTACTGGCTGTGTTCATCATAAGCTTTGTGCCCCATCACATTGTGCACCTGCCCTGGACTCTGACTGTCCTGGAGCAGTGGAAGAAGGAAAACTGTCAGCTGCGCCAACAGCTCAACGATGCTCACCAGGTGACTTTGTGCCTCTTGAGTATGAACTGTGTGTTGGACCCGATCATCTACTGCTTCCTCACCAAGAAGTTCCAGAAGCATCTTTCAGAAAACCTGAAAAGCATGAAAGGGAGTCGCAAGTGCTCCAGGCAAACAACAGACACGGTGATTGAGGCCACCATTCATCAAGAGGACGCCATTAGGATCTGTTAGGGCCACTCTGCGTGTTCTGATTGGAGAACAGAACACTCTGCGTGTTCTGCACATGGAGAGGCGTGAATTATTCACTCATCTTTTCTCAGGAAGAGGCACCAAGGGACACAACAGGGGACCAGGATTTTACATTTTCTTTTTCCCATTAGATAGAAGAATGGACACTCATTTCTTCTATCACATGCAACTGGCAGAACTGGAACCTGCAGTAATCTGGCAGCAAAGCTCCTTCTGTCCTGGTGTTCTCATGGGCACTGAGAACAGCTCAAATGACCTGCTTTAACGTGAAAGAAGTGTGTCACTGAACCTCTGCAGTGTGCAGCTAGAAGCTGAGTGCACCAAAATTACCCATTGTGTCAGTCCAGATAGCACCATCCCTGCTCCTCCGCCTGCCCAGCTCTTGCAGTGGATCCAGCATCAGAGCTGTAAGGGACTCCTAAAAGACCTGAAAGAACAGACTGAGCTGTGAGTATCATCGAATGGCTTTTCTAAGCCGCTTACGTGGTCCTGTGAAGAGAATCTGAGCTGACAAAGCTCTTGAGTGGCTGTAAGGGACGTAGTCCATGGAGTTCCTCAGCTGCTGTCAAAGAGATCTGCACCTCTGATCCCATCATCCCTCCTTACCGACTCACCTGGTCTGCTGGGATCCAAATTCGATACATGTCTGGGAGTAGCTATTATGAATCTTTGCTTCCAGATCTTGAGTCAGTAAAGTAGAGAAGGAAAGGAAGAGAAATAGGCAGTGCCTCAGCACACCTCCCCCCCTCCCTCCACCAGATCAGCATTATGGCCAAAGGGCACTATGGTCTGCCTTGGCTTTCTGTGTGAGAGCGGAACTGGCCAGCCAGTGGCCTCATGCACTCAGTTTAATTTCTGACTGACTGCATGTGTCTGTGGACACCCAGTCTTGCTCAGGAGGCTCCAGATAACAGAGGGCTACTGTCAGCATGGGCATTATGATATGAAAAAAAAGCTTAAAACGCTTCTGTATCTTTGTACTTATTTATTTTAATTAGGGTTATAGCCATTACATTATTCCTTCCTCTAGCCTTTCCAGTTCTGCTGCAAAGAAACAAAGCTGACTAGTTCTTGATCTACAGCAAGTGGAGTGTTAGGTCAGGGCACTTGACAGACAATTCACACACTCCAACAGCATTGGAGGCCCCTCACCCAGGGCCGGATGCAGTCCAATGGGGCCCAGGGCAAAGTGGTTTTCCATGGGTGCTGAGTTCTGTTACCAGTCAAGAGACACTCGAGGTTCCTTTTCTGACCCAAATTGCTCAATCTAGCACAGGAAATCGGGCAGAGAAGGGAACTTACTTGTTTTCACAACAGTTGTTGGTTCCCTAAACGACCTAGTCTGTTGATGACAGGAAGA
This sequence comes from Oreocharis arfaki, assembly GCA_013398015.1. Classification (NCBI taxonomy): domain Eukaryota; kingdom Metazoa; phylum Chordata; class Aves; order Passeriformes; family Paramythiidae; genus Oreocharis; species Oreocharis arfaki. The sequence goes on along the minus strand of VZRR01002340.1, from coordinate 320,741 downwards.
GGGTATCTGACCTGTGACACCAATTATTCATGTGCAGGACAGCAGCCTTCCCACACTTGCCTGAGAACGGGAGAGATAAGCTCAAGCCTTTCCAAAGACAGGACTAATATTCATACTGCCTTGCCTGTATCCAGTGGAGATATGGGTCCTTTGGAGCTCCTCAGGCAGCTCATGTCCTTATTTGTGCCAACGAGGAAAAGAACTAAGATGTTTATTTTTCTAAGGCCACCGCCAGGGCCAGCCCTGCACTCCAGGCCCAGTGCCAGACAGAGGAAAGAGTCTGATCACAAAAAGATTTCATCTCCCTCCTAGTCCTGGGCTCTGCTCCAGTAATGGCCACCCACAACAAACACTTGCCAGTACCTCATGCTCCTCAGACACGTTCAAAGATGCGCCCTGAATCTGCAGAGCCACAACACACAGGAAGGGAACAATTTCTGTAATTTAAAAGCCTAAATCTGGCTTGCTGGAGGAATCTGCCTCTGTTTCTGCACTGTTCTGTGGGCACATTCTGGATAAGGAGCTCTCACAGCTGGCAGAGGGAGGGACCTACTTTCCCCCCTTGGCTTCCAGCAATAGTGGAGCTCTCATTTCACAGACCCTGAAGCCCTGAATAGATGGAGTTTGGCAACTATTGGAGGAAATTGAAAGGAATTTTACATGGAGAGCTGGTAGATGCATGACCTTCTACTGATTCCTGGAAAGCTTGCAAGAGTTTACACTTTAGCTCTTTACCATGGGTATGTAACAGGCTTTATTCTACGGCAAGCACTGTGGGCTCAGGGAACAAACATAAACTTGCATCTGAGAAAAAGGCTAAGTGGAGAGAAAAGCCCCAAGGCCACTTCAGGAGATGTTGCAGTAATTAGTCAGTAAAATGCATTTCTAAAAACCAGGCTAAGCTGCTACTTCTGTTCCTGGAATTACTTTCTTGTTCTTACTGCAATGTTGCATTACTCTGCTTTACCTTGCAATGAAATGGATCCTCAGAAGTTCTTTTAAATAAAGTGTGTTCCCCAAGTGTTTTGCCCTTTAACTTTTCCGACCTTCTCATCTTTCTGTATTTATACTTGAGGGAAAGCCTGGGTACCACACCGAAACAGCTTCAATTCATCTCTTTTTTTTTTTTTTTTTTTAACCATCATATGAACTCTCGGGAGGGATGAAATTAAAGGCTCAGCAAGGTTCTACCTGCTAAAAGGGAAAGGGAAAAAAATAATTTCAGATAGGAAACAACTTCTGAAAAATCTGCTAGAGCTCTCCAAAACCCAACCAGACAAAACCCCCTGAACTCTCTGAGCTGCAAATGGGAAATTTATACAAACCAATTGTGTGGCTGTGATGTGACAAACCATTTTAATGTATTGGGTTTGCAGGGCCAGGCTGCGGTAGTAGAGGAGGCGGGGGGTGGGGAGGGCTGCTTTCTTCGGGAAGCTGTCAGGAGCTTTCCCCGTGTCCAATGAAGCCAAAGCCATTCGGCTCCAGGGCGGACCCGATGCCATCAGTGACGGTGGCAGCACCTTTGGGATAACATAATAAAGAAGGAAAAACAGCTGTTGCACAGGAGCAATTCGCAGCCAAAGAAAAGAGTGCGAGAAAGAGCCATGCAGAGCCCAGCGTCAGTGCGGAAGGAGGGCAGGACTTGCTCCAGGTGCTGGGTCTGAGATTCCCCTGCAGCCCGTGGGGCAGCCCATGGTGAGGCAGCCGTGCCCCTGCTGCCCATGGAGGGCACGGGGGTGCAGAGATGCACCTGCAGCCCCTGGAGGAGCCCAAGCCGGAGCAGGAGGATGCCCGAGAGGCTGTGTCCGCATGGGAAGCCCGTGCTGGAGTAGAGTCCTGGCAACACCTGCGGACCCGTGGAGAGAGAAGCCCACGCTGGTGCAGGTTCGCTGGCAGGAGTTGTGACCCCATAGGGGACCCGCAGTAGAGCTGCCTGCTCCTGGAAGGCTGACCTCGTCGGAAAGATCCCACCCTGAAGCAGGGAAAATTCTGAAGAGTCCATCCGTTGAGGAGGGAGAGGCAGGGAGAGAGCGTGTGATCCCCTATTGCCCGCCCCCTGCACTGCTTTGGGGGGGGAGGAGAGAGAGAATCGGGAATACAGCCGAGTCCGACAAGCAGAGAGGGGTGGATTTATTTCTCATTACCCTACTATGATTTCTCTAGAAATAAATTAATTCCCCCAGCCGGGTCATGTTTGATGTACCGGTGCTGAGTGAGAGATCTCTCTCTCTCCTGCCCTGCTGTCGCCCCACCAGCCCTTCGTTCTGTTTTCTCTCCGCTGCCCGGCTAAGGAGGGCGGTGATGGAGCGCCTTTGGTGGCACCCAGCCGGGCTGGCCCGCCCCCCCCGCTTAAATACCAATTGGGACAGCGAGGGGAGGGGAGGCCGCTGGANGGGCCCGGCTCCGGAGCCGCCTCTCGGTAAGAGCCTGCTCGGGGCTCTGGGCACGGAGCACCCCCGCAGCCCCCGGCGCTGCTCCCCGGTTCGAGCTGGGACCGGCGGGCCGGAGCTCCTCGGCCGCGGGCGGCGAGGCCGACGCGTGTGCTCCTGCCCCCGCCAGAGCGCGGGCTCGAGGGGCCGCGGCAAGACCCCGGTCGAGGGACCCCGTCTCGTCACCTCCGAGCCCGGCGGCGTGTGCCCGGCTGTCCCGGTATCTTCGCCGCTGCTGGTGCGCAGAAGAGCTGGGAGAGGGGCCGGGAGGGCATTGCCCAGCTCCCTGGGCTCGCCCAGGCAATGAGGAGCGGCCAGAGGGAATCTGGATTCAGAGCCCGCCCCGCGACATGCCCAGGGCTCGGTAGATGCCCGCGGGAGGGACCGCGGCTCCCGGGGCCGGGCGCAGGCTGTGCGGGCTTCCCCAGGGCACAGTTCAGCACACTTGCATCGCTCTTGGGTGGGTGTAGCTGCTTGTGCTGAAGTCTCTGCAGTCTAATGGGATGTTTGGGCTGGGTTTGGGCCTCACGAGCGAGGTTACGGATCGGCTCTGCTGGTTGTTCCTGGTTCTGGGAATGCTGTGCAGAGTTGCTGGAGCTTTATGTACAGCCAGCTTCAGAACAGTAATGCCTTGTTAGCTTGGTTGCTGTGCTGCATGGTGTGGCTGAATGGTTTCCAGACTAGAGCTAGTCCTTGATGGAACATGGCTGTAGCTGTTCTGATGGAGCATCGAACAAAGAGTCATGGTGGAGTTTGCTTTCAGTATGGAGCTACCTCTGCTTCTGTGATACACTTCATCTGTAGTGTAGTAATCTCCGACTGGTACTTAACAGTCAACATACTGATTAAGATAATGATAATGGTAGAAGTCTTATCTGCCACTTGTTTGGTTTCGTTCAGTTTTGTCTGTTGTGGATTATCTTAAACTCCGGAAGTTGAATAAGGTATGTTTAGTTTTGAATCACAATTCATGTGCCTCAAGTCAATCATTTCATAATAAGTTACTTTCAAAAATGCATGAACATAGTGGCTTTTTCAGCCTGCAAACCTGCATACTTGTTGGGCTGAACCTACTGTGTTTGGGGGATTTTCCTTGTCACCTCGTGGTGCGATCCTTCTTACTTGTGGAGTTCTGCTATCCATCTTCTGCCACACAAGCAGTGATCAGCCAGTACATTCTCCCTGCTCTGTTTGAAACGTTGCTGAGCTTGAAGTCCTGCAGTTTCCAAGCTGCTGCAATCCTTGCAGTGTCTGTGTGCAGCTTTTGTCTCCTCCTAAGTTCTTCCTGCAGCCTCAGCAGCAGTTACGGCACCTGGGGAACTGCATATTGTTGGGTTGTGCAACGCATTTGATTGAAAAATTGTTGCTTTTCAAAAAATTTGGTTGAAAAACTGTCACGGATGTATGCAATAACTGTAGGAATTCCCAAGTAATTGGAGACTTTGGAAGGATATGTAACTTCTCAAAACTTTGCCCTGGAAATCCAGATGCTCCATGAGTTTTGAGTTGAATATGTCAGAGGGCACTATAAATGGGTTTCCATGTGTTGTATGAATGGGTTGGAGCTCCTCTACAGCAGATTAATGTACCATTTCCTAAATTCTGTGTACCAGCAGGTGGCTATAGATGGCTGAACATAAAACTAGATAAAACATACTGAAATACTTTAATTGAACTAAAAGTCAGGCAAATAGTGTGTTCCTGTGTGCAAGCCATGCTATACATGACGTATCCAAGGCATAAAGCAGATATTATGTCGTTGGGGCATGAGTAGCTCCATGGCTGTACTGTCAGTTAGCAGAAGTAGGGTTATTTTTTTCCGCTCTTGACAAGTCTCTACTCTTTTTCCCTGAAATCTGCTCTTAGAAAAGGGATGTTTGATAAAACTATTACTGGGTCTGCAAAACCCTGTGATTGGAAGAGGAGCTGCCAGGATGGAGATGTGTGGAAACTTTTGAGCCTGAAATGAAATTGTGTCAGGACTTAACAACTGGTATTTTATATATGTTCTTGCACCAAGCAGTGTCTACAGACTACTAATCTGCAGACAGCATCTTCTTACAGGACCTTGGGAGTGGTTTTGTCCCTTACACCATGACTAGTGGCACTCACTGGTTGTTTATACACTGAAGAATGTCTTTTTCAGCTTTTTCTTGCTTTGTCTTACCCTTAATTTATTTTCTTTATTTCATCCTAATTTGTTTAGAATTTTTTTCCTTTACTTGGTTAAAAGGCTGCAAACCAGCATCTCTTCTGCAGTATTCTCTGGTGGCCCCTCTCCAGCAGCGATTCTGGGATAATTTGTGCGGATGCCATGACTGGAGGCGCTCCAGTACCCGAGGGAGTAACTTCAAATCCTTTCTTTCTTCTTGCAGCTGCCACCAGAGCCTCAGTGAAGGTGATGTTGCAAGGGCTCAGATCTCCTCCTGATGCCTTACCCAGCATGATGTTTAGGAGAGTGCTGTGACACAGCAGGGCATAGCAGCCTCTCCAGGGTATGGTGTCATTGTGATTCACACCAGTCACTGCCCTGTCTTTTCCAGGTTGTCACCCATTAGTCCCGTAACTGAACAAGCTAATTAGAAAACAAGCCTTGTATTTAGAAAAATAATATAATATTGTGATGGAGCTGACTGGGGGCTTTTTCCATCTCTTAAATAGACTTGTTTGGGGTTAAGGGTATGTCTAGCCTAATTTCAGAGGTGATGGAAGAGTTCAGTTCAGCAGCAGATGGGTCTCTCCTGAGTTAAGACTTGACCGGAGAGCTGCTCTCGCATCCCAGGAGCTTCCTGCTGCATCTTGAAATGTTTGTTGGTTGTGTTTGAATAGTGACAGTGCTGTTTCTCTGAGAGTCACCAGCTGGAACATCACATAAAGTGTGTGGCAGCTTTACACCTTGGGTGATGGTTCCTATTTCTATACAGAATGCACTATTATGTGTAATTCCATTTCTGGGATTTTACAAGTCAGTCTCATACTAGTGTCTTTTTTTTGTGACTTTTTTTCCCCCCTGTTCTTTTTGAGAGAGCTTAAGAAATTCTTCCTTAAATATTACTGACTTAAGATGATCAGGGTAGAAAAATGAATATTCAGGACCAGGTGATTATTAATTATTCAGAAGAGAAAAGAATGTAGCAGCTGTTTTCAAAACCAGATGGAGGTGTTTTGGGTAGAAAAACAATGATGCTGGTTTTCTGTACTTCAGATTTCCTCATGCTGCTCTTTTGATAAAGGCATAGGTGTTCTTATCTACCTGTTGGGGAAAATACTGTCACAGAAAACAACACTGTTGGTTCGGGGCTTTGAAGTTTCACATTCAAGTCTGATCCCATTTGCAGGATATATCTGTTGCTTTGTTCCCTACCTTTATAATAGCTCTTGAAATTTCAGAAGCTGCTGTCTTGATTATTCTGTGTACTTTAAATCCCCATTTCCTGTCCATCCAAAACTTTTGGGGTATAGGAAGGGGAGCTGGCCTTTCTAGATTCAGAGGTAACAGGGGCACTTCTATTCTTCGTTAGCTTGGCTGGTATTCTGAAGAACTACAAAGACACAAGGTTTAATTCTTCTTATTCTACTTTTTTTTTTTTTCCCTTCTATCCAGTAGTTAGCTCACATGCCAAGCCTCCTGCTATGTTGGTGTTTCTGGATATGAGCAAAAATTAATTCTTCTGGTTTAAAAATTAAAGAAGTTACAAAATACTCATTCTTGCCTGACCCAAGGAAAGCCAGAAAGTCCCCGTGAGTCAATGGTGTCACTTCGAATGGCATTTTACAAGATAGCAAAAGCAGTTACAGTAATTCTGTGAATTATTAGTCTGTATGATAGCTGTCCAGCACCTAAAGAATTTAACTTTATGCTGAATAAAAAACAGCACGAACTTGTTATGTGAGTTTCTCTGATAATTGGAAGTTAATTTTTGTGGCTGCAGTTGTAAAAAATCCAAATATAACTGGTCTTTATTGAAAGTGTAGTTTTCACTAAACTACTGGCAGAGTCCAATGTTATGTCAGGCAGCTTCTTTTTCCGGTGAGGGAAGTAAAAAGTGGACTAGTTTTTGGCAGACTAGGTCTAAGTCAGAGATGACAGCCCTTTGGGTAAGGTCTTGACAGATTTTAGAGCTAAAAGGCAGCAGAAAGTGCTGTGGGCTCTTCTTTCCCAAAGGTTACCTGACACATACCGTAAGCAAGAAGACACTAATTCCTTGGGCTGTCGTTCCGCCTGAAGGTGTGTGTCAGCCTCTGGTTCTGCCCAGACTTCAGTCCTGTTCCTCACTCTCCCAGAACCCCCTGGGAGTAGGGCTGTGGTCACAGGTGACAGAGCTGCCAGGCTCCAAGAGCTGTGGAAGTGAGTTGTTCTCTGCTGCTTACCTGTTCCAGTTGTCACATAAAACTAGTTGTAACTTCATGGAGTGTTGGGTTAAACATGCTTTGATTACCGCTGCAGGAGTTTGTGTAATGTGGCACCTCTCAACTGGTGTCAGCTGAAATGAAAGTGCACAATCTGATTACTGGTCACAGCTCAAGTAATTACACATCTGTTAGTAAAGCAATGACCAGGTCGTTCATCCACCCGCGTTCATCTTGCGCTTGAGATTTTCTGCGGTCATCAGGCGTTCCAGGACATACAGCACTGGTTTTGCTGGGATTTGTTTGTTATCCAGTTAGGGATTGGTTCTCAGTGCCAAGGTCTGAAGAAAATATATTTATAGCAATGAAGATATCTTCATGATCTTGTTAATTTCCTACTGGAAGCTGCACTTGCACATACCAGAAGGTCAGAGGACCTGGTATACATGATGCTTGAAGCAATGTAGTTTGTTCTCTTTCTTATTTTTTGTACTTGTTTTTTAAGTGTTGACAAGAGTAAAGCGAACACACACGCATGCTGTGGAAAGATGCAGACACAAATGAGTCTTGTCATTTGCCCTCAGTTGTGTAAACTCTGAAATCTGATGCTTTTCTTTAGCTTGCCTTCTCTTTTTCTTTTCTCCTTAAAAGCTGTAACTCAGGAACTGCAGTAACTTGAAAAGCAAACAAACAAGATAGCACTCTCCCCCTTCCTCCCCCAAAAAACCCCAAACCCTCACATGCCTTTTTTGTTTCTTTGGCTCTCCATCAGCTCCTGTTGACTGTTTGGTTGCACTTTACAGTAGACACAGTTGCCATTTGGCTGAATCTGGTAAAGCAGTCTAAGGGAGACCCCGTGATCAGGAAGGCTCAAATGGCTGCTTATCGTACCAGAACATCAGACCTCTCTCTCCATCCTTCCTTTGTGTCTTTGGTGTGTGTCGTCCCATTCCTTCAGGGCTTTCCAATGATTTATTTTTTGTGCGTGTGGCAGAAGCTGAATGTGCATTTGCTGAATCCCTGGAAGTGTTTAAAGCCAAGTTGAATGGGGCTTGGGGCAAACTGTCTAGTGGAAGATGTCCCTATGCATAGTAGGGGCGTGGAATGAGATTGTCTTTAAGGTTCCCCCAACCTGTTCTATGATGTGGTGACTGCTTCTGAATGAACTCAGGAGCTCACTACTTGCCACAGCCACTCTGGGTTACTTGGCGCACTGCTCGTTTGCGTTTAGAAGACTTGGAAGAATGCAGGGAGCAGAAGTGCTCTATAGTAAAGAAGTAGGATGGTCCAAAGACTGAAAGCTTATGTCACCACAGTTTTGTTGTCTGGAAGTATATTTTTGGAGGAGAGGGTTGCTAATTGACTGAGTCATTGCATTTAGAAGTTAATATACTTGAGTATTCTCAAACTGTAAATATTTCATATGAGCTAAATATAAAGAGTTACATGACTGGTAGTTAGATAATTCAAATAAATAATGGTGTGAAAGAGAAAAAAGGGACATGGGAATAGATGGAATGCCAACAGGGAAGAGAAAGAAAATATGAATGTGTCTTTAATCTGAAGGTTTTGTTGTCCTGGCTGCAGTATCTTTTGGGGTCTGTGTAGAAACTTTATACTATTTCTGGGTATTTTAATGTAGCTTTTTTTGTTGACTCTCCTGGTCTGGAGTACAGGTAAGCGAGGAGCACTCACAGTATATAAAATAACAGCACCTTCTTTTTTATAAAAAACAATGCACAGCATACTCAGGATCAACTCGGAGACTTTTTGCTTACATGTGACTTAGTCACTGGTAGCACATATTAATTATGAAAAGCACATGGGGTAACATGAAAGAGAAGGAGAATTGGGAGAAATGAGGCCTTTAGGGTAGATTTGAAAAAAGAAGTCATCAGCCATTTTTTGGGCCAGAGTTGTACCCAGTGGAGGAGATGGTGCTGCTGTTTGTGAGATGTTTGTTCTTTTTTGAAAGGTGGCTGACCTGCCAAGAACAAAGAGAGAAAAGGATTTTGTCAGTGAGCTCCAGCAAGAAACAAATAATTTACCATCTAAGTCTGCATTTATTTCAGACTTTATCTGGTTGTAAATTTTGAAATTGTTGAGTTCCGAGTAGGACATGTTCATTCTTGGTTTGGGTAATTTGTGACGCTGTAGTACTAACTAGTTGTAGATCCTGTAATCATAGCAATTAGTATTTGGTGGTGACCAGGGAGCTGACCCCATGGTTGTACTGTCTGTGCTGTAAGAAGTCTTGGGGAGATGACAAAAGGAGGCTTTCCTGGGATGTGGTGGTGCCAGGGTACCACTATCCAGGAATGGTGGGGCCAGGGACAGTGGGATGTGGGCAGTGTGAGTGAAGGGGTTTATAGATGAGAACAGCATTACAGATACAGAAGAGAAGCACTCTTGGGTCTATATGGGTGGAAATCCCAGACCTTAAATGTACTGCTGGGATTAGACTGGGTACCCCTGGATCAAGGCAGTGATAATGATCAGGATAATGATCTCAGTCTTAACAGAGATCAGAGAAGCTGCAAATTTGGGAGACTTATAATGGAATATTCCAACTACCTGGACATAGACCAGGTAGTGCCTTATCAGGAGGCGAGGTAGAGGGAACATTCTTCCAACTCAGTGAATGACTGCTTCAGCTTTAACTGTCAGAAGAAGTAGCTTTTTGAATTGTTGTGGTGCACAGAACCAAATTTAAGCCAGTAATGGGAAGACTTGTAACAACCACAGTACAATTAGATATAACTGGTTAGAAGGGACAGCAGCCAAAATAAATTCAGCTCATGGATATTCAATTTCAAGAAACTAAAATACCTAAAAATGAAACAAGTAGTTTACAAATCCCTCAAACCATGAAAAGATCTGCCCAAAAGTGAGCAGCTGATAGGGACATTGTAGCCTGTTTAAAAAATTCTGTCAGAAGCCTGAACAGCAAAAAAATTGAGGGGGTGGTGGTGGGGTGTCCCCAGTATCCCTCCATGGCTCAACAGGAAAGCTAAAAAAAAACCATAGGGAAGAGATGAGCATTTAAAATGGAAAGTGTGGCAGGTGAGAACAGGAAAATCTGTGTGATGGCAGGTAAAATGTAAAACAAGAATTAAAAAGAGTGAAAAAGAAGTTGAAGAGCACCTTGTATTGCAGGCTCAAGCCAGTTGTAATATATTCTCCAAATTCATCAAGAGCAGGAATCCAGGTAGTGGCTCAGGCTCTTGACCACTGGGCTTTTGCGAATGTTCAGTGTTGGGCATTTCACCACCCCCGTGGGACAGTCTTGTAGTGTAGACCTCTCACATGGTGAATAAATTTTTCCTCATGTTGAACTGGAATTTTCCTTGTTGCAATGTACAACCATTACCTCTTTCTCTAGTCTCTTGAGATGAGTCTGGCTGTGTCTGTTCTGTATCTCTTTTAGTCTAGCTTGAGACAAGCCTTCCTTGCTGCCAGGACTCACAGCTGACTCATGCTGTACTTCTCCACCAGGATTCTTGAGGTTCTTTCCTGCAGAACTGTGGCCTCTCAGTTTGTTCCCAGCCTGTCGTGTTGCCCCGTCCGTAGGGCAGCCTGGAGCCCTTGCCCTTGTTGAACTTCTTGAGGTTCCTGCCAGCCCATCCTTCTGCCAAGTCACAGCTGAATTACAGCTCTGCTTTCCAGGCTTTTTGATTGCACCTCCCATTTTGGTCCTATCTATGGATTTCCTCTGAAGGCATGTGCTGTACTGTTGAACTTGTCATGATGAAGATGTTAGTACTGTGTCCACTCTCATCTCTTGTGCACAGCGTTTTGTTACCAGCCACTAGTTAGATTGTAGACCTGTAGTCCCAGTCCTTTGAACCTGGCAGTTTTCCTGTGGGCGGGACTCTGTCCGTAGTTTATACCTGCCCACTATGGCTGCAAGCATGCCAAAGGACTCTGCATTACTGAAAGGAGATACTGAATATTCATAGCTCTTATTCTTCAGAGCAAATGATTTCATCAGAGGGGGCGGTCAGATTGGGCAGGCACCATTTGGCTTTGGTGGATCCATGCTTTTTTCCAGTTGCTTGCTTGTCCTTTGTGTGTGTACGAATGATCTCCATGGGGATTTGCTCCACAGTCCCCTGAGACACTGGGATGAAATAGACAACTGGCTTTTCTCTCCCTTTTTGTCTGTCTTGAAGGTGACATTTGCCCTTTTCCAGTCGTAAGTCACCTTCCAGATTGATGTGACCTTTCTAAAATGATAGGAAGCAGATCTTTCTCCATCGTGTCTGGTGTTAGTTGTGTATGTCCAGTTTTCCTAAGGCAGTCTCTAACTTCATCTTCCATTGTTAGTGCCACTGTTAGTGTCTGGGAGCAGCAGGGAAGGGCCACTGAGTGGTAGCACAGGTGGCAGCTGCAGCAACTGCAGCAGCAAGGGCACAGTCCCTCAGGACCCATGGGGAGAACTGGGTGACGGCAGGAATCAGGCAGGTGCTTGAGTGGGCAGGTGGATCCCAGGAGGCACCTTTGTGCTCCAGCTGGGAAGTCAGGTCTATAGCTCAGGTGGGGGCCAGAGGGGAGACCTGCGGCTTAAAAGCGGTTCCCAAGACAGGGAGTGGAGTTGCTGGTGCCTTCAGTAGAGCTTTCTGGAAAAGCTGTCCCCAAGGTCACCAGCTGCACTGTCTTGGTCTTTAGCCCGGGTAACCAAACACCTAGGATGGAATATATTTTCCGGGGGTCCTGACAGGTGACACTTTCACCTTTCAAGCTCTGCCATGAGGCACGAGGACTTGGGAGGCCTGAGAGCAGGCCTTGATGGTTTAAGCCTGGAAAAAGGAAGACATTGAATCCCTCAGCCTTTTCTGTATCCTTGGTCAGTTGATGCCTGCCTGCTCAGCATCTGATCAGCAGATTTCTTGGCCTGTTGCTGCTGGTGTGCTCACAGGAGCCCTTCTTGTTGCATTTTGCATCCCTTGCCAGATTTGAGATGGCTAAGCTTTTGATCTCTGCATGCTTCAGCAGTTCTGGTGAAGTCCTCATAGGTACCCGGTCTTTGCTTGACCTCCCAAATTCTTCCTTTTTGAGCTTAGTCAGAAGTTGTCTGTCCAGCCAAGCTGTCCTCCCCCTGCATCTGCTCGTTTTCTTGCCTGTTGGGGTGGGCTGTGCTCTTGCGCTTGAGGAAGCTGTCCTTGATGATCAGACGTTGCCTCTTCAGGCCCCTCCATAGCACTGTACAGTCTTCTGAACAAACTATAAGCTGGCTGTTTATTTTGTTACTTGTCATTTTCACTTCTCCTGGGATCTTGAACTTCTACCATGTTACATCACTACCTGAAAAAGTGGTCTTTGATGCATTGAGAAACTTGACTTTTGTTCACCCCACCATGTTGCTCTTACAGTGGATGTTGGTGCTTAAACTGAGTTTGTCCAACATCTTTACCAGTGATCTGGAGGAATGAATGGCCAGTAAGATTTCCTAAGTTTTTTGATGTTACCGAAATTTTAAGTTCGTAAAATGCTACATCAAAGGCAGAAGGGTGTCACCAGACTGAGTGATCAAAAAGTGGCTTCAGTGGAGAAACTTCAGTGTAGATAAATTTACAAGAAGTTAATATAATGAAAATAAATATGGTTTAGATTGTTTTTTCTAAATTAAGGTTAATTCATCTAGGGAAAAACAATCTAAACCCTGCCTAATGGGAGGCTGAATTCAGAATGGGCAATTGTGACTCCAGGAAGGGAACCTGAGGGCAGCGATGGGTCACTGAAATGATTCCTCAGTGTAAGAAGCAGCCACACAAAACACTGATGATGCTGTCTGGCTTAGGACGACAGAGACATCATTTTACTGCTCTGTAGTAAAGCCGTGGTTGCAGCCACATCTTGTGTATTACATGCAGCTGTGGTTCCTGTGTCTGAAGCGGGCAGTGACCATGACCATCGTGGATGGAGCAGATTCTTGCTGAGAGAAGCTGAAGGGTGGGAGCCGGATTTGGAGACGGAATGTGATCAAGCTTCACAGAATCCTGAAGGCAGAGGACATGCTGAAAGCTGAGCTGCTCACCCAGTCCTTCTGTACCAGGACTGAAAGCCCTTGGACACCTGGTGGAGGTGGCCATGCTCACACAGGTCCTGCTGGTGTAGCTGGGTGAGACAGACCATGTGTTTGCTCTAGGCAGATGTTGCTGGGCTCCCCATGCCTCTGCCAGCAGGACTGATGCTGTGTGAAGCAAATGGTGTAATAAATCCATTTACTTAAAAGCAGTGGCTCCTACTGAGCAGCTGAGTGTTGAACACTGTCATTTAAACCATTTTTTTCGCAGTTAAAAAAATCTCAAATATCCAATACTTTTTTCCTGATTTTTTTGAGCAGGTTATTCTAGCAACTAGTGTTGCTAAGACATAAATAACTACAGATGTTCTCAGAAGTAATCATACCTTGATAAACACTATGTCTGCCCCTAGTGCAAACTAACAAAAAAAGTAAATTTACTGTAGTCACAACCTCTTTAATAAAATCATGGTGAAGGTTGAGTACCGAAAGAGTTTCTCTAATAGAACTATAGGTGCATTTCGTGGTAGCCTCTGGTGCTAGCTATACAACTTCTTGATATGTATGAGTCAAATCTTTTATTGAAAATGAAATTTAGAACTGCATAATGTCAGTAATTCCTTTTTGTGATGCCGATTTGCTCTCTGACTGAGAGAGGCTTAAAATGTTCTGTCTTTTGTTCAGGAAATGTCCTAATCTATTAGAATGTGTCTAAAGTGGCTTTTAGGAATTAGAGGCAGTGTGTCCTGCTGTTGGGAAGTTTGTTTTTAAAACCATGGAAGTCAAACAGCATTTTTTTTCTGTCTAGGGCTGTAGCTCTAGAAATTTGTGACCTGTTTATTAATTTCCAGAAACACAAAAATGTATATGAACTGTGAGATTTCAGGTACCACACCCTGTGTGGTCTTCAGGGAAAAATCTGTCCTGTCTCACTGCAAGTTATATCCTCAGGAACAGAGGAGGGAGTCAACTCTTCTATTAGCTGACGTTTCTGTAAATCGCTGTGCTTTGGTTTTGTCACTGAAAGGTAGCAGCAGTTCTGTGTTCTTGTGCTCTATGAGTGATGCACATTGGCTCTGTCTAGCAGGAATTGCCATGTGATTTCTGGGCTCAGTGGGGGTTGTTTTTCTTGAGGAAGAAGTTGTTCTTTCCACACCTTCCTTTTGTGAAAACAGTTCTTTTCCCCATTAGAATTTTCCCTGCTGTGTTTCAAAATCAAGTTGAAAAAGCATTGCATAAGAACTGGGAAAACAAGCATGTGTCATTGGTCAAGCAGAGTGAGCTGCAGACAGTCAGACCACTGATAGCCCTTCAAGCATCTAAAAATCATGGGGAAATTCCTGTCAATGGAACAGGCATTGCTTAGGGGAAAATGAGATTTGTATTTCCATGTTTAATTTCAATTATTTTCTCACTCTACTTATTTATTATTTTATTTCTCACAGCACATTTTTTTTTCCATTTTAGGGTTATGAAATTTTAATCAAACCATGATTTTTCAGACCTACAGGACAGCGTTTGGAGGCTTGTCATGACCATCCATACCTTCAGAAATAGGGCATACAAAATTCCTTCCTTGTAACTTTTACAGTGTTTGATTCTGAAATTTCCTGGTTGATAACGAAGGGACGAAAGAGCATGGAGACAGAGCAGGGAATCATCCAGCAGCACTCATCGCAGAGGCTTATTCTCCTGGTTGTCACAGTATTTTGCAGATACCTGTGTGTGTTGTATCTAGGGGCATGTGGGTGTGTGTGGAGGATGAGAAAAGCCAGTAGTGGAGTATCAGTGTTTGTCATGAGCTCTGCTGGATTTGTTCAAGACAGGGAATCAGCAGGCTGGTGTGTAGCCCAGCTTTCATTCATTAACTTGAGTCCTTTTTCAGCTCTGCTTCTGAAGAAGGAAACTAGGAGAAAGCTGCTTGTGAAGGGGGTGGACTTAACAAGAGAAAGCCTGAAGGATGGTGTCTTGGAGATGGGTTTTAGAGGGCATTTTCAAGACTTGTTTTGGAGAGCAAGGCTGTTTGAAGAGTTGGTTGTCAATAGTATTAGAAAGTAGGAGTTGGGGTGGGGGGGTTGGCACCACAGTGTGAAGTTAGAAATGCCACTTCCTTTTCCTTCTTACTTCAGCTGATTTTCAAATACTGGAGTAAGGTACCTGTTCCTATTGGTTTGGAAGCTGTGGGGTGACAGTCACAGACATGGACTGTACAACCTGAATTTGACAGTTACAAGTGAACTCCTGCACACCGTGGGAAGGAGGGCATGCACTGTGCTACTGCCAACTCTGCTTCTGAGTGACTCGTGTGAGGTATTTCATTCCATGGTGGAGGAGGAAAGCTCGCTGAGCCCCTCCTGCTCGCTCCTGTCTCTGCACAGGGTTGCACTACTACGGTGAGTCTCTTTTCTTTTGAGTATCTTTACGTTTTTTGATTTTCACCAGATTGAACATTTTACACACCAGTTTACTCACTCATTTTGTTTCCATCACTTTAATGCTCCAACTCATGAAGAATTTCCATGATCTTGGTTTTGCCTGAAGGGAGAAAAAAGTGAAACTTAGCATACAAAAGTGTTCAATTCCTGACAGTTCCTTAAGGGGCTGTTTTATTCTGTAAACCAGGAACCAGGCTGATGCTGTAATTTCCTGGTATCTTTAATCAATCTGTTTCAAAGCAAAATGGGAGATTCTTCAGAACTTCAGAGAATGCCTGTTTTTGCCAAATCCTCAGGAGAGATCCTGTAGGAGTGGGCTGCAGGTTGGATGTGCTGCCTTGGTATAGTCAGAACACTGATCAGCCTGTGTTGAATAAAAAGTTGGACATATTTCATCAGCTTGGTGGGTGAAATACTATCACAGTTGGAGATAGGAATGCTGAGATACGGGGAAGAATAAAATATATCCATGTGCCTGCTTACATCATAATGTGGAGGAGCACAGGCCACTGCCAGTGCGGGGAATGACTGAGAGCATATTTTACCTGAAGATTAAAACTTAAGTCAAACCTTCAGAATAAAAAGCACTCAACAGCTGTTCAGTGCATAGTAAAGTCAATATGTGTCTCTTTTACCTTTGTTTTTATTTGAGTATTTTAATTAAACCTAAGAAAACAAAGGGGGGGTAGATCTGCCATACTGCACTGTGCCAAGTCCTGCCCTTCTCTGTCAGAAGCTCTTTGTCGTGTGGTGAGTGGCACAGAGTGAAAACTTTGTGAGGAAAAGCTCTGCTCCAGTTGGGTGATGTCTTGGATTGCTTTGGCTGCGTGCTCCAATCCTGTGTGTGTGTAATGCAGCAGCATGGGACACATTATGATGAAATGCCCCACCAGAAAATATGGGAAGGCTATACTATTCTGCTGCCTAATTAATGTATTTTTGTTGCTGTTCATTGTAAGGTGGTGGTCCTTGAATAACTAAGGAGTGAAAATAACTGCATAGATGACTTGTACAAAAAACTTGTACAAAATATTACAGCTACTGCTGTAAAAGACAATAAAAAAATGTTTCTGTAAATACATGCTACACCACTTAGACGAGTCTCTGGGGCCAGATAGGATCCAGTCAAGGGTACTGAAGGAGCTGGCAGAGGTGCTCACTGGGCCACTTTCCATCGTTTCCCAGCCTTCCTGGCTAACCAGGAAGGTCCCACTTGACTGGATGCTTCCAAATCTAATGCCCATCTAGAAGAAGGGTCAGAAAATGGATCTGGAGACTACAGCCTGACCTCAGTGGTGTGGATGGTTGTAGATCAGACCATCTTGCATGCCATCATATGGCACATACTGAACAACCAGGGATCAGTCCCAGCCAACACGTGTTCAGGAGAGTTCAACACGTGTTCTGACCAATTCGATCTCCTTCTACAACAAGGTGACTTGCATCGTGGATAAGGGAAGGACTGTGGATGTATCTACCTGAACCTTAGCAAACCCTTTGATGCTGTTTCTCCCGGAGAAACTGGCTGCTCGAGGCTTGGACAGGTGCACTCTTTGCTGGGTTTAAAACTGTCTAGATAGCTGGGCCCAGAGAGTGAAGGGGAATGGAACTACATCCCTCTGTGGCCAGGCACTGGTGGAGTTCCCCAGGGTTCAGTACTGGGACCAGTCCAGCTTAATATCTTTATGAATGTTCTGGACAAGGGCATGGAAGTGCATACTAAGCACAACAATCCCGTGGAACGCTCCAGGCTAGGAGAAAAGTGGCTGGAAGGGGGCCCATCAGGAAAGGATGTGGGGGGGCTGGTTGACAACTGCTGGACATGAGGCAGCATGGGTGCAGGGGGGCCNCCAGAAATGCCAAGGGCATCCTGGCCTGTGAAAAATTGTGTGTCAAGCAGGAATAGGGAAGTGACTGTCCCCCTCTTCTGGGTTCAGTTTTGGGTCCCTCACTAAAATACAGACTTTGAGGGGCTGGAGCATGTCCAGAGAAAGGAACAGAGCTGGGGAAGGGTCTGAAGCACAAGTCTGATGAGGAACAGCTGGAGAAGCTGGCAGGGCTCAGCCTGGAGAAAAGGAAGCCTGGGAGGATCTTCTTGCTCTCCCCAGCTCCCTGACGGGAGGATGGAGCCAGGTGGGGTCAGGCTCTGCTTCCAGGGGACAAAGGAGGGGACAAGAGAAAATGGTCTCAAGTTGTGCCAGGGAAGGTTTAGNTTGGTATAGTCAGAACACTGATCAGCCTGTGTTGAATAAAAAGTTGGACATATTTCATCAGCTTGGTGGGTGAAATACTATCACAGTTGGAGATAGGAATGCTGAGATACGGGGAAGAATAAAATATATCCATGTGCCTGCTTACATCATAATGTGGAGGAGCACAGGCCACTGCCAGTGCGGGGAATGACTGAGAGCATATTTTACCTGAAGATTAAAACTTAAGTCAAACCTTCAGAATAAAAAGCACTCAACAGCTGTTCAGTGCATAGTAAAGTCAATATGTGTCTCTTTTACCTTTGTTTTTATTTGAGTATTTTAATTAAACCTAAGAAAACAAAGGGGGGGTAGATCTGCCATACTGCACTGTGCCAAGTCCTGCCCTTCTCTGTCAGAAGCTCTTTGTCGTGTGGTGAGTGGCACAGAGTGAAAACTTTGTGAGGAAAAGCTCTGCTCCAGTTGGGTGATGTCTTGGATTGCTTTGGCTGCGTGCTCCAATCCTGTGTGTGTGTAATGCAGCAGCATGGGACACATTATGATGAAATGCCCCACCAGAAAATATGGGAAGGCTATACTATTCTGCTGCCTAATTAATGTATTTTTGTTGCTGTTCATTGTAAGGTGGTGGTCCTTGAATAACTAAGGAGTGAAAATAACTGCATAGATGACTTGTACAAAAAACTTGTACAAAATATTACAGCTACTGCTGTAAAAGACAATAAAAAAATGTTTCTATAAATACATGCTACACCACTTAGACGAGTCTCTGGGGCCAGATAGGATCCAGTCAAGGGTACTGAAGGAGCTGGCAGAGGTGCTCACTGGGCCACTTTCCATCGTTTCCCAGCCTTCCTGGCTAACCAGGAAGGTCCCACTTGACTGGATGCTTCCAAATCTAATGCCCATCTAGAAGAAGGGTCAGAAAATGGATCTGGAGACTACAGCCTGACCTCAGTGGTGTGGATGGTTGTAGATCAGACCATCTTGCATGCCATCATATGGCACATACTGAACAACCAGGGATCAGTCCCAGCCAACACGTGTTCAGGAGAGTTCAACACGTGTTCTGACCAATTCGATCTCCTTCTACAACAAGGTGACTTGCATCGTGGATAAGGGAAGGACTGTGGATGTATCTACCTGAACCTTAGCAAACCCTTTGATGCTGTTTCTCCCGGAGAAACTGGCTGCTCGAGGCTTGGACAGGTGCACTCTTTGCTGGGTTTAAAACTGTCTAGATAGCTGGGCCCAGAGAGTGAAGGGGAATGGAACTACATCCCTCTGTGGCCAGGCACTGGTGGAGTTCCCCAGGGTTCAGTACTGGGACCAGTCCAGCTTAATATCTTTATGAATGTTCTGGACAAGGGCATGGAAGTGCATACTAAGCACAACAATCCCGTGGAACGCTCCAGGCTAGGAGAAAAGTGGCTGGAAGGGGGCCCATCAGGAAAGGATGTGGGGGTGCTGGTTGACAACTGCTGGACATGAGCCAGCATGTGTGCAGGTGGCCAGAAATGCCAAGGGCATCCTGGCCTGTGAAAAATTGTGTGTCAAGCAGGAATAGGGAAGTGACTGTCCCCCTCTTCTGGGTTCAGTTTTGGGTCCCTCACTAAAATACAGACTTTGAGGGGCTGGAGCATGTCCAGAGAAAGGAACAGAGCTGGGGAAGGGTCTGAAGCACAAGTCTGATGAGGAACAGCTGGAGAAGCTGGCAGGGCTCAGCCTGGAGAAAAGGAAGCCTGGGAGGATCTTCTTGCTCTCCCCAGCTCCCTGACGGGAGGATGGAGCCAGGTGGGGTCAGGCTCTGCTTCCAGGGGACAAAGGAGGGGACAAGAGAAAATGGTCTCAAGTTGTGCCAGGGAAGGTTTAGATTGGGTATTAGGGAAAATTTCTTCCCTGAAAGGGCTGTCCTGCCCTGGCACAGGCTGCCCAGGGCGGAGGTGGACTCACCATCCATCAAGGGATTTAAAAGACAAGGCAGTTGGGGACATGGATTAGTGGTGGCCTTGGCAGTGCTGGGTGTTGGTTGGACCTAAAGATCTTGGAGGTCTTTTCCAGCATAAATGATTCTATGGTTTTATTCCAACTCACTCTTTAATAGATGTAATTTCATTACCCCAATCAAAGCTTTGTTCTTAGTGAAATAGTGACTGTTTTAAAGTAATATAAAACCATAGTCAAATAGCTTTTTTTTCTCTAATCAGTGTAATTACTGTGTGTTTGGTTTTTTCACAGTATCCTGACCTTAATTATTTGCAGCTTGGGAGAACTGTTTCTTGAGTGAAACTTTGTATCCAAAACCAAGGCAGATGGGCTTGAAAATCACAAGCTGAAAGTAAATAGCAGTCTATCCAGGCGCTGTTCGTAGCAGGCAGCTTTCAGAAATTCTATTCAGAGTCTCTAGTTTGAGAAAGTCTGACCAAGCTGGACTTTGTAGTTTAGGATTTTTAAAACAGGTTTTAGTGCAAGAAACTGGAGATCACTTGCCATGGCTTTTAATAGTGAATTACTGGCATCAAGATGTTGTGCAGAGCAGAAGGCAGCTGCTGAGAGCTATTCTGCAGCCCATTCCTCTGCTCTGATGCCTTCTGGTTTGAAGTTTAGATAACTAGGCTCCTTAAATTGAGCAAACAAAATAAAATGACACACAAACCCAATTCTTAATATTTTGTGTTGTTGGTGTTCCATACAAGTTGGAATTAAACCAGATGGTTATTCAAAACAAGTCTAGATTAAATAAAAACTGGTGTTTAATTCACATATTACAGAATAGTTTTCATCAGGTGATTAACAAAAATCACCCCATAAAGGGAAAAAGTGTGGTACTTTGCTGGTTTCCAGAAGCAGAACAATGGACTCATTATTCTGAATGTTTCTTTCATTGCGGCAGCTCATTTAATGGCTTCTTGCCCACTTGCTTCCATTTTGTACTGTTTTTCTCATTCACAAACCCAGTGGCCCAAAGAAGCATTCTTGCCACCTGAATTGGCTTTCGAGACCTTCACACAGAAATATGAACAGATACGTAGGTGGGAATCCTGATCAAGCCCCAGCTGCCCCCAGAGCTGTACATCCCCGCTTCCTTCTCCTGGGAGCTCAGCAGGCGCAGTCACCTCGGGGAGCTAGGCTGTGGTGGGATGGGGACCAGTGCCCTTGGGTGTGACCACAGCAGTTTGGGCTCTATGTAGAACTGAATATACCAAAGATCTTCTTTGATACCTCTGCTGCTGTGTTCACTTAGGGTTTAAAAATGTTCCATAATAATGTGTGCTAAGCTTACCTGAAGTGCAGTTACCTTGATTTTTTTATAAGTTAAAAATCTAATTTTGGGATTTGGTGTGCAAGAAAAAAAACACCAAAACCAAGGAACCCCCTCCAAAACCCCAACAAAAAATCAGCGTTGCATATTTTCAGTTTTTAAAAATCATCTTTGCTGCTGGTGAGCTGCTGGCTCAGTGTGCTCCTCTGAGGCAGCTCAGGCTGAGCAGGTGCAAGATGCTAGGTTTGTTTTTTGGGAAAGCCAAGCTCTGGGTTGTTCAGACCTCTGCTGCTGGGTGAGGAGGTGTCCAACAACACCTGGAAGGGCTTGGGGCCCTGGGGCTTGTACATGCCAAGGGTTGGGGCTGGCTGGAGGGCAGCTGGGGATTAGCTGTAGTGGAGTGCGGCAGGAGCAGCTGCTCCCTGGATCCTCCTCCTGGTGGCTTCTGCCCTGGAGCTGACAGCAGCTTCACTCAGCCTCTCAGTGTGGGAGGAGAGAGGCAGGGAGAGGTACTTGCTATACCATGATCCAAGGACTTTCTGTGCCCAGTCACAAGAAGACATGTGCCTGCTCTGCGTGAGAAGCGGGTGACTGGGTGGGTGATATGGGTGAAAAGGCTATTGTATATTTATCACCATGACTGTCTCTGTTTCATCGAAGTGAAACATCAAGTAGATGGTAAAATGACAGTTTCATTTACCATGACTGTGGCTGAAAAGAGACATCCTGATGCTCTGCTTGTGTATTTTTCCTGACCCTTGTCCTTCTGGCTCCCCTGGGACAGGGCTGTGCGGGGCCAGAGCTGATCTCTCTGACAGCAGCTTAGCAGAAAGATTGTGCTTGGGTCTCTCTGGTTTTTCTTTTCTTTCTTTTCCCTTAGCAGATCCTACATGCAGACTGCTGTTCAACCACACAAGCCTCTTGTGGCCATGGAGGAGGGAGTGTCAGGCAGGCAGGAGTGGGCTGCGGGAGCTCAGGAGAGGCAGGAGCTCCCCCTTCTCCCACACCAGTGTAAGCTGCTGCTGGCCTTGCCTAGGAGAGGATGCCCTCACCCTTTGCTCCCAGGTGTGGAGTTCAGTGCCTCCATTTTACCCAGACACACACTGCTGCTTGGTCTGTGGAATGACAGCCTCAGGCACACCTCGAGTGTGAGGTGTCCTCTGCCCGTGCTGCTGTTTCTGGAGCTACAGGGAAGGCATGAAGTCACCCTAGGCCAAGTTCTACCTGCCATTAAGGGAGGCATGCACTGTTCATCTGCTTTGGTTCAGTCATCTGCTTCTAGGTGCTACAAGGTACCTGACTTATTTGGGAAGTGTTTTCTTCACACATGTAACATATCCCAGTGGGGCTCTGGGAATCTTCTTGTCTTTGTAAGTATTTAGATCCTTCTCAAAACCAAAATTAAAGAACTACTTACAGCCTTTAAGCGAAACAGGGCATGGGAAGTTACTGCTGTATGGATCAGTGGAATGTAAAATATTTTTCTATATTGAAGACTTTAGTTTGGGATTCTTCTATGAAATTACACAACAAAACAGGGTTAAATAATAGAAGTGAAGGATGAGGGACAGGACCTCTTGGTATGAATGTCAAATCTTCTTGCTCTTGGCCATTGTATTATCTACTTTTTATAATCTCTGAGTGGCAGAGTTTCTCTTCAGTCCTGATTTTTCTCTGTTACTTCTACAAAAAAAAAAAAAAGAAATAAGATTTATATTTAAAATAAAAGTGATTGAAACTAGTGGAGGAAAAACTGTAAAGGTAACAGTAGTGCTTTGTATTGTAGACTTTCTTGTGTGTTGTGAATAGGATAGTTTCCGAAGAACCTGAGTTATGGAAGAGACTAATTGTGAATTCAGTTGACTTAGAGTTCAGGCAATAAGGTTAAGTTGCTTTGATTAGGGGTGGCAGCCTTGCAAAATCCTCAAACCCTCAATGAAATTTTATCCTGGCACATACAATACACCCTGGCACGTAAGACCTGTCCTCAGATAAGGGAGAAACTCTTTGTGTTTTCATGGTCAATATGAAATTATTCCAGGCTGCATAGCACCCCTGTGGCTGGCACGTGGGACTTGGCTGCAGGCAGGCTGCACGTGCTGGCAGGTTAAGTAGGTCTGGCAGGAGCCAGGGAGGGGACAGAGACATGGTTTTCAGGACGCCAGAAAGTTACTTCTGTAAACTAGTTCAGTCAGTCACTTTGTTTGGGGATAATTCCATGATTTGAAGGTGCCTGAATGCTCCAGACAAGATGGGAAAATGGAAAGTCCTAGAGGAAAAGCGGTTGGTAAAATGGCCTTTCACATTTCTGCAGACACTTAGAGCCAGTCTTCTGGGGCTGTGGAGGCAGGAATAGGTTGTACGTCAGTAAAGAAAGTCGCTGGATTTTATGTCTCCAACCCACTAAGTGTTTTTCAGCATTTCTTCTAACTTCTGTAATCCCCTGAAGTTGTGCTGTGTGGGCGTGTGGCAGAGCAGGCACTGCTGGGGTGGCAGAGGAGGCAGCTCGGGAAAAGCTGCTCTGAAGAGGTTGGGGTTGGTTTTAATAAAGTGGCTCCAAAATGAGAAGGGGAAAGAACAAAAACACAGGTCATACTGCTCATGCACATCAGGTGGGCAGAGGGGGAAGCCAGGAGGACACGGACCTTTATCTTTTGCGCAGCAAATGGCTAAAGTTAATCAGACTGTGAAATATTCTGAAAAACTTCTTTTTCATGATTTTAAGCCTTTGGAAGGTAGCAGCTTTTTGGTGTAGTATATAAAATTGCTTTGCTAAATGCTTCCAAAATAATTATTTTATAAAATTTTATCAAACTTCTCTTTTTGAAAGGTGCAATTGAAATAATGAATTTGCTTTGTGAATTTGGTGAGGAACAGCACTGTGTGTAAATGCATTTAGGTGTACAGTCTTGTCCTGATTTTTTTTTTTGATTGTTATATAAATGTTCTAAATTAAAACAGGTTAGATTGAATCATGCTGTTTACTGACCTAGTAGACCAGACTTGATCATTTAAAGTGTCTTTAAAATCATGGTGCACGTGTCTGATTAGTGTGTTAGCTTCTGCAGTAAGTGTGGTCTGAGTAAATGATGTAGAAATGTACCATGTGCATGAAAAATCTGTATCTTCGAAGCTTAAAGCTAAATCCCTTGTTTATGAAATCTTTCCATATATGAATTTTGTATTTTATTTGGGAGATGGCCACACGAGTTTTGTGGGAGGAGTATATAACAATTAGTATTCTGTGATAGCCTATATGATAAGCCCCCAAAAAGTACATAAAGCTATGAACACCTTTTTTCAACAGGGCTTGAAGACTGCTGAGGAGCACACGATTTGAATCATTTAAGCATTAAAATAGTAATACCCATGGAAGAGCCACAAGACTTACCCGAACAACCAGTAAGTACATTTAAAAAAGACTAGAAATGAAAATATAAAACAAATTGGTGATCTCACAAATTCGATATACAGTTATTTTAACTAATATTCGAAAAGAAGGCTTATACTTAGTATATTTATCCAGAGGACAAAAAACGTTTTTTTGTTTGTAAAATGTGCTGTATATTTAATTTACTATAATTGTACAGGCAGTAGTAATAAAGGAGTAGTTATGTATAATTGAACTCTATGATATTCCTATGCAAAATGATTGCTGGTTATGCTCAGAAAACCAGACTTATTTTGAGCCTGTTGTAGAAAAAATAAAATTCACTATTTTAGGGACAGAATCAGCATGCTGGTTATTACAGGGTATATAGTCTTTAATTCTTCTTATGCTTGAGATCTTGAAAAGATCCTGTGATTCATTGTTTCCACAAGTGGAAGGCATTTTTTAATGCCTAAGGGAACAGTATGTTGGGGTAGGGAAGCATGTCGGAAGGTTAAAGTTGCTACGTATTTGTGAAGTATTTGCAGTACTGTTTGCATTATCAATAACTGATATTAACACAGCACAGGAGTGTTGGGTAGAGAATTATCAATACGAGTTTAATTAAACTGTGTATCTAAAACATAATAGCAAAGGAGTTAAGCAGATGTATTTGTATTAGCATTCTGTTCCCAAAATAAACCTGGTGCAAACTCAACAAGAAATTGCCAAGTTACCATGGGAGTGATGCTTGTAATCTTGGAGACCTTTTCAAATGCACACAGAAACACAGTAATGTGCTTGAGGGCACTTTGGGTGTGTTCTAATTGAAAAGATTTTGATGCCTTTTTAATGTGAGAATTTAATGTTCTTCAGTTAAGCTAGTTAGAAAATACATTGTAATGTCATTTATGCAATTTTATGACTTAGGAACAAAGTCAAATTAAATGGAAATGTAAAATTATTATTATTATTACTTATAATTATTACTTATGACTATTAAAATTATTCAGAACCTGGCTTGTTGCAACCTGCAGATGATGAGCCTGAGTAATATGCACTACATGTGAAGCTAAGCAGCAAAACCATATAGTTTGTACTCCAGCTATTTGAGGAGTTTAAAAATGGACTAAAAAAGGAAATCTCTCTAATCGCATCCTTGTATAATGAAAACTGTCTTTATTCTTCAGGGCATGAGAGATAGAGTACAGCTAATTTTCAGTAGAGTGTCCTTTAAGCAGATTCTGCTGTAATATTCAGCTAAAGATCTTCTTGGTAATTTCTTTTAAGTACCTGATACCAGTCAGTCATTCTGTGACAAAATATGAGACTAAATTGATCATAATGAATAAGTGAGGTAGTATTTTGGGTATAGTGGAATGTTTTTGCAGGAGGAAATGGAAAGAAAATTCTGTTTTCTTTTTTTTATAGTGAGACCATTCCTGAAACACGTGAATTTTCTTTAAGTAAAAAAAATAAAAGGAAACCGAGATCAGCTTTGCAAAATCCTGTCAGCTGAATCACCCAGTACTGATATTGTGCACACTTATTTTCTTTCCCAAATGTTTTGTTTTTCTTAAATCACAGGAACAAGGTTAGTAAGTTACTTCAAAAAATAATGTTTTTGTCAAACTGTTGATAACTGAAGACGGAAAGGAGCCTAGAGAAAAGTCATTGAACTTTTGGGTTCAGTGTATTTTACTTTTTAAAAAATTAATTTAAAAAGATGAGTAGTTTTCTTATGTTTATGTGGACTGATAGAAATAATTGGTCCCAGAATGTGTCTTTTCTAACTTAGTGTTAGACTGATCACTCAGTCTTGTAGTGCTGTCTGGCATGTTGTTCAGCCATAGCTTTGGTCCCTGATTTTTGAGTATTTCTTCCCTCCTCAAGTCTATATTAGAAAGAAAACAGTTTCTGTGCACACTGCAGGGCTAGAAAACAGATTCAGAATTTATAATAAATTATTAATCTGGATTAGTTTTTAGAAGTGATTCTGTATAGTAATCTCTCACTTGTTGAATTCATTGTGGGTGGAAGTAGTTAATTTTTATAATACTTATTTAATTCTTAATACTAGAAAATGGCAAAATGTTTTTTATAAAGGACAGTGAACATGTGTGAGCCTCACTGCAGGCACCCAGTGGGTCTCTGTGTGTTTAGAACGACTGCTCACTCACATCCGACAGCAAGGGCAAGCCCAGGTTCATAGTGGGGAGAGCAGCGTGTTGGAAAGGGCTCCAGAAAGACACAATTTTTTCTTAATTGAAATTAGCAAGAGGTTGGCAATAATATTCCTTGTCCCTGAGTGTGTGCTCTCCCCTGCTCCAGCCACAGCAGCCCAGCTGTGCTCCACAATGGTTTGGGCAGTGTTATCTTGACTTTATCGCCCTGCTCGGTGGTGAGCTGGGAGTGAGGAGTGCCCCTGTGTCTGCTCAGGCTTGGAAATTGTCTATGGATGTCAGTCAGAGTTGGATTCATTTGTAGAGTACCTGTTCTCTCGATGTCAGGAGGAAAACTTTGTGTATGGCTCAGTAAATATGACTGACCTGCAGTCCTTCTGAGACAGGAACAGAGCTTTCCAGCAGAAACAATTACTTGGGTTTTCAGTGATAGAAATTTGTGATTAGGGAGCAGGGATCAGCTAGAATGTGCCATTTGGCTTTTTTTTCCCCCCCCTGCCTTTTTTTTTCTTTCTTTCCTTTTCTTTTCTTTTCTTACAAAAATCAATGTAAGCCACAAACTAGTTGGAAATAGAAAGATTAAGGTAGGAAAAAAGATGTATCTTAGGAGACATGTCACTCGTAACGCAGCAGAACAGCTTAGAGAGTGAACCTTTGCAGTTACTAAAGCTGAAAGATGAATCCCTGAGGTAGACCCCATCTTTTTCCTTAATTTCTTTTATTTATTTTTATCTCTTTTTTCACCCCTTATTTTTAAAAACAGTGAATTCACTTCTGCATCCTTTCAGTACTTGAAGGGGGCCTATAAGAAATCTGGTGAAGAACTGTTTGGAAGGGTAGAAACAGGACCATGGGGAATAGCTTCAAACTAAAAGAGAGTAGGTTTAAATTAGATTTAGATTAGATATTTGGAAGAAATTGTTCCTTGTGAGGGTGGTGAGGCCCTAGCACAGGTTGCCCAGAGAAGCTGTGGCTGCCCCATCCCTGGAAGTGTCCAAGGCCAGGTTGGACGGGGTTTGGAGCAACCTGGTCTAGTGGAAGGTGTCCCTGCCCATGGCAGGGGGTCTGGAACCAGATGAACTTTAAGGTCCGTTCCAACCCAAACCATTCTGGGCTTCTATGAAAAGTCGTCAAACTGTGATCTTGTCACTTAAGAGGGAACAAAAAACCTTTCTGCATCTCTCCAAAGATTTTCAGAGGGAAGTGTATGTTGAAAGAAGGTGTTTGAAGAGGTTTTCACAGCCTGTTCTACGGCTCATGCAGGAGAATGATGCGCAAGTGCCCAGGTAGGGTTTGGAGTTGGAGTGAAGTCTGGCAGGACCAAGATGGGAGAGAAGCACATCTTGACAGCACTCCTTCCTTGTGCCCCAGACATCAGCCTTATCTTCTGGTTACTAGGTGCTGTTCCTGCATTAAATGTTTTAAGATGTGTCAGGAAACAAAGAAGATTTCTGAGGCCATGGAAGTCTGTTTAAAGCTGTTCCCTCTCACTTCCATTTGTAGTGTAAATTGCAGTGATTAGTGATGGGTAGGACAGTGGGTTTGCATCCCACTGAAGGATCAAGATTTTGTAAATTGGGTTTGCATCCTGCTGAAGTGTCAAGATTTTGTAAATGTTATTGCACAGCATTAAGACATTAGGGACAATTTCTTTTAAAAACCTGCCAAGATGGGGACAAGCCAAGGCTGGCCAGCTGAAGCCAGGACATGATAAGCTGACATCCAGAATTGCTGTTTGGCTTGACTTGTGCTGCACACTCACACTGGCTATGACATGTTCCAGGGCCATTTAAAGAGAGGATGAAAACTTCTCCAGATATTTCTTGATTTTTTTTTAAATGACTTTAACATTTGACCTAAAGAAGAGCTCCTATCATAAAATTATATACTGGTTTGGGTTAGATGGGACCTTAAAAATCATCTAGTTCCAACTCTGTGCCATGGAACAATTTAAAATACTGATGGTTGTACAGCACCGAGGGCATGGTTTGGCAGAGGAGGAAGATCTCCCATCATGGGAGAACAAGCCATGATGGCCTTGTGCTGTAGATACTCATCCAGAGAGAAGTTCCAGTCCAGTGGGCAGAGCAGCAGAGTGGGGCTTTGAGCTCAAGTCCTGACCACGGAGAGGTGTCTTAGGAGCAGCTCTCCTGTTCTAGTTTTGGTGAAAACATTAGTAAAACTGATGTGTTAATACAAAACTTCGCTTCCTTTGGGGCAGAGGGCTTGGTTTGGGCTTTTTTGTAAGTGAGCTGATTTCTCTGTTCACCTTCCATATTAAAAAACCACAAACTACTGAAGTTGCAGAAGCCAGATTGTATCGAGTACCTGGCTGGAAACAGCAGTAAAATCCTGTAAGGTCTAAAATTCAAGCTGCCAGCTCTAAAGTTAATTTTTAGTTTTATCCTCCATGTTATTTTGGTCTGAAGCAGTTTGCCCCTACTTTTTTTTATGTGATTAGTTTTTTTCTGTCTCTTTTCCTAAAGAGCCCTGTGGGCAGTTTGGCACCCTCAGCTTTCTGCTGGTGTTGGTGGCTGCTCAGAAGCAGGTGGCAGGGTCCCAGGGAAGGGCTGGAGCATCTGCTGCAGGGCAGAAGGATGATAGAAGGAGTTGAGAGGCACCATGAGTGCCATGGATGATAACTGGTAACTTGGTGCCTGAGAGAGTTGGGGTGACGTGTGTCTGCTTTCCCATAGTGTTGTAGTTGACATTGTCTTTGGGTGGGGAAGGCTGGTGCAGATCCTTTGGTGGTGATGTGGACCAGAAGTAGTATGTGTTCCTGGGCAGGCAGGAGAAGGACTCTGGAGAAATCTGTGAAGCTGTGGGCTAGAGAACCACCCCATGAGTTCATGTCAATGACTGTGACCAGCTCTTTGTTCAAGTTGAAGTTAGAAGTGCAGGAGGTTTGAGGCTGTATGATGTCATTGCACTGCCATAGTTTTGTCATTCCTTTGCCTTCTCTGTGGTGTGATGAGTGCTATTGAAGTGCTAGTGTTCTGCAGCGAGTGCCAGAGGGAAGAGATACTGAGACTAGTACAGAGATGAAAGCAGACTGAGCTCTGGAATACTGGTAACTTCCTCAGGGAGAGAAGATTTCCTCTTCAGCTTGCTCCTTCCCATTTTTTCCCCTTGTCACCTCGAGCCTTTTTTGCCCTTCTGCCTCCCAGCTCCTCTTGCCCAACAGGAATTCACCCGTATGTTACTACCTGTTTTTTTAAAGCACATTTTGACCTCTCATGGTCAAATTGCATTTTCCTCACCTTTTATTTATATTCACCCAAGAAAGAAAATGTGAATAACATGGTGAAAGGTTTATTCTTTGCAGTCCCTGCAATCTGGTACCTAGCATGTACCTTCCCAGCCCCCTTTTCACAAAAGACATGCGCTAAACAGTGCTTGAGTGCCCTGTGGGGGCTGAGATGATACTGATGGTACATGTCTGGCTTCTAAAGCTGCTCAAGAAACATGGAAGGCTGTAAAATTTCCTGCTTAGAGGGAGAAGGTGTGGAAAGGGAAGCCTGTGTATCCTGGAACTCACCCTGGCATCCTACTGAGGGTTTCACAATAATGTTTGTAGCCTGCAAAAACTGAATTTGGGTTCAAGCCAGTGCTGTCTGTGGTGTAATACCCGGTACAGGAACAGGATCCTGCTGGAACCTACAAAATGAGATTAAGTGCTGTATTGGTTTTAGTCAGGAGTCAAAACTCCTGATTTATTACAGAAAAAACATTCATGTTCCTGTCTTTATGCAATATTAAAATATAGGAGGAAAAGAGCAGAGTTTATGACTGTAGTGCTGAATAAGATTTTCTTAAAATTTATGACTGTTTTATTAAATTTCCACAAAATTGTCCTTACCAGCAGTTTCTGTGGCTGTATTATCTCAGCACCTGTTACTTACATAACTAACGTGACAATTCCGCTGTACAAGATCCAGTGCTAGCCCTTGTTTTCTAATTAGGAAAAGGCTTGTTTAGAGAGGAGGAGCCCATGGTTACACTGGTGAATTCTGGAGTGCAGGACAAGGCTGTGTATTTAGCCACCACTGTGAACCCTCCAGCTTGTGTTAGTTGTAGCTCTGAACGTTTTTTGTCTTTGCAGGTGAAAAAAGCCAAGATGCAGGAATCCAGAGAACAGAGCCTGAGGTATGGGATTTTAAATTTTATTTTAGTGTGGAACAGTTCTTTAGGGTCTTTTACAATTACAAAGCTTTCATTGTAGAAATTTGCCTCTTGATTTATTTTTTACAGATCTACGGCAAATATAGTTGCATTTGTATTTGGTATAATATTGATTAAGTTCCAAGTAAAAAATAATTAACTGGCCCTATGGTATAAAGCTTTTATGAAAGTGGCTACAAAGAGTCTTAATGGCATCACCATTCCCATCTTTCACCGAATGAGACTGTCACGTACTGCGCATAACATGCATTTAATTTGGTGAGACTCGGGATATTTTAATAATATCTGTGCTACTATTCTTAGTGAAAGTGTGTGGAAAACTGCTTTGAGAAATGAAACTCTCTAGAATTGGTCGCATCTCCTATTTAAAGCTGTTGCGTGATACTATTTTTAGCCTCAGTAGATGCTTTCTGATGGGTATTGTATTTAGGAATTAACTATTATTATTACTACTTGTAATGAGAATAGCTATATTAGGATTGATTCTGTTTCTCTGAGTAGCAGCAAATACAATGAAGAACGATTTCTTTTTGGAGTCTGCCATTCCAATAGGAGCAAGGAGGAAACACGCCATTTCTGCAGGAGTGGATGTCGTATATTCTAAAAGTTAGAAATTTGAGCTAGTCACACAAGCTCCCTTTCTGGCCCATCTGAGGTCAGAGGAATCACATCCTGGGGAGGGTTTTTTCTCCCTCTTGGGTAGAAAGAGCCTGAGGGCAGCATGGGCAGGTCTGAACATGTCGGGGTGCTCTCCCTTCTCCCTCTGTGTCACCCTGCTTCAGCATGACCACGGCTTCCCTACAGGCACAGGGAGCTCAAGATTTGAGTGTAAACATCCTTGTATTTTAAAATTGTAGACATCCAGTATTTAAACATAGAAGAGAGGAGAGGGATAAAGTTACATTTCTAACTTGATTAAATATTCTGTTTAAATATTCTGGCTCTGTTTTGATAAAACTATACATGATTTTAAGTTTGACCAATGGATTAGTTTAAAGGAGTTTATTGGACGTGTTTCTCTCTGCACTGCAGGGGGTGGAGGAGGGAGAGGAAATCAGGAGTTTAGTTGAGCCCAGAAAGCAGGGAGGGGTGGGGGAAGGTGTGGTAAGATTTGGGTTTATTTCTCGTACAGCCTCCTGCTCCCTGCGCAGGTCAGCTCAGGCACCTTTACGCTCTTCCTCAGAGTTTAATTTGCTCATCCAACACAAAACTGTGCAGTTGTTTTTTGTTGGGATGCTGAGTAGAGTCAGGTCACAGAGGGAGGCACCGAGCACCATGCTTGGTGCACACCTGAGCTACAAGTGGAGGTCCCCCTTCAGCAGCAACAAACAGTTACCTTGGCTCCTTCACCTTGAGGAACTTCAGTCTCAGAATATCAGAACAGCACACAGATGGCTGAAAACCTCATGAAAAGCTGTGTTGCAGAACTAGCAATAATAAAACTAAAGCCAAGAAGGCAATCATCAAGGAAAAAACAGTTTCAGTCAGAAATTACTTGTACTTCCTACTCTATATATGAACAAAGCAACACTGACATGGAACTGAAACAGTGCGGGACAAATCGAGAATAATCCAGTAACCTGCAAATATTTAAGTACAGAAGTGACTCCCAGTTCGAAGATGTTTCAACACTGGTCTTCAGGGACAAACCCAGCAGTGAGGCAATGCCCATGGGCAGGGGAGTCAGTGACAGCAGGGCCACACAGCACTTCTGGCAGCAGTTCCTTGGCTGCTGCTGCCCAGGGGAATGGAGATTCCAAGGGGTGTTTCTCACAGGAGCCACACCTGCAGTCCCCCCTCTGCCGAACTCTGGCCACTCAAACCCCATATAGTTTGATGTCTAATTCCAGCTGCAGATCTTTCTCTCAGAATCTCTTAATGAAATAGCAAAGAGCACAGGGCTAGGTTCTGTGACGAGTTAGTTTGCCTTGGTCAGAAAGGTTGAACCCAGGGGTTATGATGCCCAAGGATGTTAATTTAAGAGTTCATAATGCTAATACTGAGCCTTTGTTGTCCTGGCAGTCATGTGAGCAATGCAGAAGTCAGCGATCAGAAAACTGAATCTTCAGACCTTGGTTCAAACCTTCCCATGTCCAGTGAGAGTGAGTATCTCTGGAATTCTCCAGTTGTCTTTCCTTGTGTCTTTCCCTGGTACCCTGCTTCATCAACCACAAACTTCGTCTTCTCCGTAATCCTTAGCCTGCCCTCACTATCAGTTGTAAAGTGAATGTTTGCTGTAGTGTTTACAAAGTGTTAATGCCTGATGGTAAGGAAATATCTGTTTCTAACAAATGTTTTTGTGTCGCTGCCCCCCAGCTTGCTGTTGGGTGCTTCTGAGTACTGCTGTGTCTTATCTGCCTTAGACATGATTCTTCTTGAGGGTTGGGTCAATATCAATTATAATGCCTATTGTAAACATGTTTTATAAATCATTATCTCTACACAGCTGGTTGGGTCCTTTGTAGCAATATGCTATACATTTCATCTTAGACTCGGAATTGTATTGAACGTCTGCAGAAAGCTCTTAGGAAATAAAC
This sequence comes from Oreocharis arfaki, assembly GCA_013398015.1. NCBI lineage: Eukaryota > Metazoa > Chordata > Aves > Passeriformes > Paramythiidae > Oreocharis > Oreocharis arfaki. The sequence goes on along the minus strand of VZRR01002340.1, from coordinate 287,758 downwards.
GGAGAGGGAATGGGGAGGGAATACAAAGATTGCATAGTTAGTGAAAAGTGGAGTGTATCCATTCCTTTGGAAAAAGAGGGCTGGAAGTTGTTGGGAAAATCAGATTCCTATGCAAAATACCTTTGACCGCCAATACGTATTTCGAAGTGTAAATCAGCTCATCTTAGCTGAAAGTATGTAACATGTAACTTTCCATTGTAATTGATTTAATCGGTGTTGCAGGAGTTACAAGAAATTTCAGCCTGCAAAACCTGCTGCCTAACTGGATAAGCCATTTACAAATCCCAGAAATTGCATGCAGTGTTATTGTGGGATTTTTTGCTTTTTTACACCATTGCCTAATTCTTTATATGCAATTTTATAAATAGGAGTTATAGAAATATTATTACTACATAATTATTCAGATGAATATTGACATTCTTAAAAAAAACCCTACAAATCCTAAACATTTTTGCAGGAGTCATGTGGGAACTGACAAATGTTAAAGGAAAGCCTTTAGGTCCAAAAGTTCCCAGTTTGTGTTTCCTGTTGCATCCTTGTGCTACATGGGCTTCACACTGTGAGTAAAGGCAAGCACTGAGGAGCAAAGGAAGGTGATTCATGGATCATTCAGGAGGTTCAGCACATGTGGTTGATGGTTTGTACCTCTCAGCTCCTTGTGTTCAGATTACACAAAGAGAAGGTTATTGAGGTGGCAGAATGCTCATTAGGGTTAGGGTTGCCTGTGGCGACTGTCTTGCTTTCCTGAGTGTAACTCAGGAGAGTTAACTATGTGGTCCTACAAGTGCAACGATGTAGGTCTGATACGGAAAGCCCAACTTTTCTGAGCCCACTATTGGCATGTGGATCAAATCCCAAGGCAAAGTAACGCTGTTATCCATGACCCTGTGCTGTTTTGAAGGCTGTTAATCGAGTCACTCCAGAGGGAGAGGGAAGTGTGGTCTCTTGTAATGGTAGTGATGGGAGAGCAGGGCCCCTGGGCCCACACAAGGGGATACACTGTTAGCCTGGATTACCTCCTGAGCAAGCCCTGGGTGCTTTGTCTGCTTTCAGAGGGGTATCAGCTGGATCCACAGCAGTGCAGCTGTGTTTGCTAAGGGTTTGGGTATGGTGCTTCTAGATCCTAACAGATAAACCCATGTACTATGCAGATACACAGTCACAAAAGTTGTAGCTCGCAGCAGCATACTGCACTGTGGTGGTGGTGTGTTCCAGAGAGGCTGCATGGGGTCAAATTCCGTGCTGGAGTCCTGCACATCATTGTTTTCCTAGTTTGATGGGCAGCTGAGTATTTAATCAGGTCAGCTCATGTGAATCTAGGGGGTATTTAACGGCTCTTGGATTAAGCCATAGGAGCCCAAGCCCCCTTTCTCTACCCCGACCTGGAATGCTGTAATAGAGCTGTCTCACACAAGGTGTACTAGAGCCATAAGCTGTGCTGAGTGAGAACATTTGAAACATTTCCTCCGTGGGTTGCCAGCTGAGCCACTCTGTCTTACCAGTTTCAGAGTACAATTGCTGTGGATTTATTGAAGCTGAAAAATGGAAACATCTGGTTAAATGTAACTACCCAATTACTTTAGAGGAATCTCTGGGCCTTGTGCACTGCAGCTGTGCTTCACTGGATATGTGTGATTAAGTTCGTTGAGCTGGAGCTTTCCTTTTTGCAGGAAAGGCAGTTTGCTGGGGCCGTACATGGATAGAGTATGTAGGAGAAGAGGAAAACTTGGCAAAACAGACATTTGGTCTGTGCTCCAGGACACAGAAATGTTACGCTTGGTGCAGATGAAGCCCCTTTGGCAAATATGCAGAGTTTTGAGGAGAACTGAAATCAAAGTTTTTTTATGACAGTTGCAAAAAAATTATAGTACCAGCTGATAAAGAGAAAGACCACTGTTACACAGGAAGGAATAGTGTGGTTGACTGATCTACCGGCTGTGAGCTGGCAGAACATTTTTGTGCCAGTTTACCAGTGTGTTTTGGAGAATTTGCTTTGAAACAGATATTCAGGGCACTAAAACTCTTTGTAAATCCTGTGTGTTGACTAAAATGTACCATGAGTATTGATATTTGTCTTTATTTGTTGGGTTTAGAAAGCACCTCTGTAATTACACAAACTATTTTTTTTTTCAGTTATGACATGCACTGATTATATCCCAAGGTCATCAAATGATTATACCTCACAAATGTATTCTACAAAGTAAGTCAAGAAATTGTTACTGAGTTCTGTAACTCTTACTTCTTTCTGAAGTAATTTTTTTGTATCTTAATGCATTTCTCTAATGCCGTAAATCCCGCTACTGGCAGCAGGTACTCATTTGCTGAGGACACTGAACTTACAGAATTCACTCTTTGGCTTTAGTGACCGTTGTTTTATGTTCACGAAGATAAATGAGCTCCTTCAAGTAATTAACATGATAGTGAATAATGCACATAATATTTGCCAAATAAGCAAATTGAACATTAATAAATATAAGGGGAATATAAGATTTTCTCATCATTCACTATGCTTACGGATCTTTGTAGTTCTTCCTGTTGCAGCAGAATAGGCCTTAACCCCCGCTGCTTGTTTTTGTGTAGTCTCTGTGTGTGTGTCCTACTGGTTCTTACAGATAACCGCTGTATTACGGTACCTTTAGGGTCTGGTGTGGGTAAGGCATGATAAGTGGGACTAACTACTCGTGTCTGTTGGAATGGGGAGTTTGTCCTTCCCAACTCACCCTGCCCTTCCAGTCCTGGATGAGCACTGGTGCTGTGGCATCATGGAGGAGGAAGTTTCCCTGGTGTCACTGCAGGAAGCTGGCAGTATCTATTAACTCAAGAGCATGCCTCGGGAAGCACAAGGAGCTTGTTGCACTAAGAGGACATGTCAGTCTGAATAGTTTCTCTTTTCTGGAGCAATTTTCTAATGTGTCTTCTGGTTTGAAGGCTGAAAGATGCATGATGTAAATAGTTCTTTCTGACTTCTGTTCTCTCTTTTCACTAAGGCCATATGCACATATCCTTTCTGTACCAGTATCGGAAACAATGAGCCCTTACCCTGGCCAGCCTCAGTACCAAGCACTACAGCAGTCCCAGCCCTACACCATCTATCCCCAGACCACCCAGACCTACGGACTACCTCCTTTCGGTAAAAAGTGACTTTTCAAAGGCTTCTTGGTGCCTGCAATTACTGTTTTATGTCTCATTAAAAAGCCAATGTTAAGCTTAACCAGGTGTGTTGGAGAGAAGAGTTTATAGGAGAGCACATGTGTAGCTTAAATTGTAGATGGGCACTGATCTCATGATGAGACTTCAACTTACAAGATTTCTTACAAAGCTGTTACTTTGGGTCTCCCCATGAAGTTTGTCATATGGTTCTTGGTTTGGGATCATAATTGTCTCCAGCTGTGGTATAGCTATGTTTGGGCAGTTTCCTTGTTAGTGAAATGACACAACACCCCATACTACAACTTCTCTGCCTTTTCCTTTCCTTTTTGTTGTCCAAGATTAAGACTTTTTTATTTCATCTTTCACCAAATGAGAGCTCATGCTAAAATGTCTCCAAGTTTACTAGGCAGATAATTTGCTTAATTTGTTGTAATAACTGAGCCCTCTTGATAGCTATTGCAGTCTTTTCAAATGCTTGAAGGGTCAGACTTGTGTTGTCACTAAAGCTCCACTATGGGGTTTGAGCTGTCCACCCTCTGCATGGATGGGGAAACACACCTCTGGGGTGTTGGACTTTGGAAGATAATGGCTGACTTTCTCCATGGTGTACAGAGGGAGCTGAGGATGAGTAGTGCAGATAAAAAAATATGTAACTTCTGGGTGGGTTAGCTAGTGAAAGGAACTGCCTGGTCTTTCCTTACACTCTGTATTAGAATCATAGAGTGTACTGAGTTGGAAGGGACCCCCGGGGATCACTCAGTCCATCTCCTGGCCTTGCACAGACACCCCAACAGCCCCACCCTGGACATCCCTGGCAGCGCTGCCCAAACGCCCCTGGAGCTCTGGCAGCCTCGGGGCCGTGCCCATTCCCTGGGGAGCCTGGGCAGTGCCCAGCACCCTCTGGGGGAAGAACCTTTCCCTGCTCTCCAGCCTGAGCCTGCCCTGGCCCAGCTCCAGCCGTTCCCTGGGTGCTGTCCCTGTCCCAGGGAGCAGAGATCGGAGCTGCCCCTCGGGGGGAGCTGCAGCCCCCGCTGAGCTCTGCCCTCAGTGCCCTCTGCTCCAGCTGGACATACCAAGTGCCCTCAGCTCCCCCTCCTGTGGTGTCTCCAGACCATTCACCATCCTCATGACCATCCTTTGGATGCTCTAACAGCTTTACAATCCCTTATGTATTGAGGCACCCAGAACTGCCCCAGCATTCGAGGTGAGGCTGCCCCAGCGAGGTGAGGCCACCCCAGCCCTGAGCAGAGCAGGACAGTCTCTCCCTGGTCCAGCCAGCAATGCTGTTCCTGATGCCCCCAGGACAGGAATGTCCCTCCTGGCTTGCAGGGCACAGATGACTCAAGTTCAGCTGCTATTGACCAGGACCTCCAGGTCCCCTTCCTCCAGCCTTTTGTTCCCCACTCTATCTAAGCAGCCAGGACGTTAAAGTGTCAGGCACTGGGGGGAAAAAACCAAACCCATGACTGACTATCCCCACACACATACCAAATTTTATAACTGATTATTAAAAATGAACATTTTAACTTCTCTTTCCATTTTCAATGTTGCCTAACTTGGTTTCATATGTAAATATTGTATAATGTTGCCAGATCTCAGAAAATGGAAGGTAGCAGAGGCTGTTTTATCCCTTTGCATGCAACACTGATGAGAGGGGAGAGCATCACCCCACTGTGCAGGGAACCTGGGGGAGCGCCCTGGCTGCCTGTGGAAATGGTGGAGTCACCAGCCCTTGCAGTGTTCAAAAAACGTATGGGTATGGCACTTGAGGACATGGTTTAGTGGTGGATATGGTGGTGATGCTGGGTTAATGGTTGGACTCGATGATCTTAAAGGTCTGTTCCAGCTTTTACAGGTGTGTGATTCTAAGTATATGTCTCGGGGGCTTGTGGTCATACTGCACAACCGTGTGCACTGAGCCTCTTGCAGATTTATCTGTAGTGCTAAAATCTTAGTACTTTAATGTGTGTGAGGATGAATTTTTCTTTAGTTAAAAAAATAGATGTCTTTGAATAAAAACAGCTATATTTCTGGATTTTGTTAGCTGCTGACAGGGCATGAGCTTTTCTAAAGGTTACAAAACAATTGATTTGTCATGATATATTTGAAAGATGGTGTAGGAAAGATAATAAATCCAGACTTGGCTTTGTTAAACATAAGTTAAATTACTAATACTGTAATTACTAATGGTTGCTGGAACGTACTCTTCCTCACTGGATGCCTGCACTTCGGTTTCAGTGCCTTGTTGCACTGTTTTTTGTTGTATCTGAACAGTGGCTGGTGGTTTCCTTTGCTTCATTTATTTGGTGTTTCTCGATAGTTTGTTGTGCATGGTGCACTGAGGCTGCTTGGTGTGCTGTTGCGTGTTTTAATGTGTCACATGTTGGTTTTTTTAAAGGCAAATGTTGTAAATATGTGGAGTGCTCCTCTGACGTTGTTTAAAACGGTGGTTTTGGACTTACTTCTACAGTTTTGGAGGGAGGGAGTGAGGGCCAAGGCGTTTTGTTAGTGTGTTGTGTGTGTGATGTTTTGTTGGTGGCAGTAGTGGAAATCATACTAGAGTGGTACCTGCTGAGTCATACTGAGAAGATGGACCTTGCATGGTGTGACGGAGAGGTGGAGGGTAGAGAGGACTGAACGTGCACGTTGCAGAGAGAATTCTGGAAATTGTTTCTGCTCACAAAATCTCCGGTGAGCAGGTGAGGGCCAACAACTTGGTCAGATGTTTTACCAGCACCAGAGGGCTTGTTACAGAGGTTGGTGTGTCGTTCTACTGTGTATTTGTTTCTATGCCAGAAAGAAGGCACCATGGATTATCTAGGTGGAACAAACCAGCATGAAATTCAAGCAAGCTGGCAAACACAAGCGTAGTCTTGATGTGGCTGAAGTCAGGATGCTGCTTTTAGAGAAGAGATGACCTATGCTCTTGCTGGTTTGTCCCCTCTCTTGATGTTTAGTGCATTGTTCTGCATGGGATGCCCTTGTGGTCTGGAGAAATTTTTTTAAAGAAGCATTAAAATAAGAGCAGTAACATCCAGGCTGCATATGTGTAGCTGTAAGTTGGTGTTAGAAACGCCATGGATGTGATGGCTTACATTAACTCAAGAAAAACCTACAAGTGATGGAATGTCCTGTGTGGGGCTTTTTCATGTATGTAGATGTGTGCTGTGACATTCTGTGACATACAGTGCTGCCGCTAGACATGGAAGAGTCTCATTCCCCCTCTCACAGCTTCTTCTCTATCATCCTTGAGGCTGTGCTAGCTTATAATGCTGTCCTGCAGAATGAGAGAGGAAGGACATATGCCACCAGTCCAGGAGTGTTCCTTGCTGTATAGAAAGTAGGACACGTCTGTAATAACAAGACAGTCATGTAAGGCAGGGGCTGAAAGATGCCTTAGCACATGACCTGAATCAGCTCCTGAGCTGGCACCCAGCCAGTGCTGCCAATACCTCTGCGTGCGTGACCTGGAGCCACACTCCCAGTGTGGTCATTATCCTGTAGCATTCAGGATGGGCTTGTGTTTCACTGTCAGGTTGTTTGGCACTTCTGCATGTCATGTGACCATCACATTGTGTTGCTGTCTGCTCCTTGTCCCTCTGTCTTGTGCCCTAAGGAGTTTCTGGTTACTATCCCCTATAAAAACTGCCTACCCATTTGGGGATGGTGGCACTCCCTTTCCAGACTAAACAAACACAGCTGCTCCCTCTCTTCTTAGAGGACCTGTTTCCTTTATATTTTGTTCTGGAATTTCTGCAATGTATCTACAGTCTTTCTTAAATCAGCCTTTCCTTTTTGTTTGCTGATTATTGAGGTTCTTGAGGTTTGAAACCTTAACAAAGATGCAACTTGAGAGTTGAAGAGTCAAAACCCTGGAGTGGCTGTACAGAGGGGAGTGATTTGACTCATAGGTGTCAGTTTGAGATCAGATATGTAAATAAATCAAAGGGCCATTGCAGAATTTAATTCTGACAAAGCTGCAGCATGGAGCAACCTCTTGGAGCTGCTGCTCATGTCCAGCTCGATGGAGTCTCTCGTGTCTTCTAGGTAAGAAACCTAGAGCTCATAGCCAAATGGCTCAATCCTACTAGAGTGGGTGAAGGGGTGCAGGTGGCTTCCACAGCCTCGATACTGTTTTTGGTGTGTTTAAAAAGGAGGGTGGTCTTTCTGATGGCCCTGAACTCTGTCTAGCTCCAAATGTTCTTTGTCCCTCTGCTTTGCACATTCCTGCTTGTTTTTAGGTAGATATTCTCAAAATATTTCTGCTTTCTAACCAGGGCCAGGGAGAACTGTCTTTGACTTTGGCTATAGATTTGGAGACACTAAAATGAAAGCCCGAAGAGCCCTGAAGAGTTAGGCCTGAGCTGAGCTGCCTCAGTTGGACACTGTTGGCACTCGTCAGTGCAGAGACCTTGATCTTAACACGGCACCTGAGCCGAGCCACATGCTAAGTGTGCCCTGTACACGTAATTAGTCACTCTGCTCTCTCTGCTGTGCCCAGGGTTGTTACAAAAGCATTCCAAAACAGCAGGAAAACTGGAAGAAACATTTGGATTTTTATTGTTTTTTAGCTCTATATTTCTTGTTGTCAGTATAGGAAAATTACTGACTTGGGGCTTGTTTTAAAATATTCATCCCAAAGCCCAGTGAAGTAGTGGAAGCGTTGAGCTTGGCCTTCATACATCCCAGCTTCGGCCTCACTATGTAACAGCTGATGTCATCTGCAGTGCTGTGCAGCTCAGCCCAAAATCACAGTGATTGGCAGGTCCTTTATCTGCATGGGCAGTGAATCTTAGTGACACAAGCAGATTTTTAGTTAAAAGCTTTGCAAATTAGCCTTCTCGGTGCTTTTAATTTTCTCTTTTCCAGCCAATTTGTCACCAGCTCTAATCTCTGCACAGCCTGACAGTCAGTGCTTGCTATTGCCGAAATGGAACATTGTCCATGTGTCATTTATTACTTGTTTTTGTGAAGAGCAAAATCTTAATCTGAGGTAGGAGCATGCTGTTTGGTCCCAGCATACTTGTTTGTAACTGGTCCAATTTATCTGATTCAGGTGCACTGTGGCCAGGTATGAAACCTGAAAGTGGTTTAATTCAGACTCCATCTACAAGTCAGCACAGTGTTCTTACCTGCACTACAGGGTTAACCACAAGCCAGCCCAGCCCAGCACATTATTCTTATTCCATTGAAGGTAACTTGGCATGGTTTTTATCTGCATCTCTCTCCACCTAACAGAGTCCAGATACCAAACTAGAGAGGCTTGCCCGCTTGTCCTTGGTTTGTGCATGCTTCTTCATGCTTTGCCCGTTTTTCCTTTCTGCCTGTGTCTGTCTGGGTTTGTATTTGCCTCATACCTGTGTGTGCACCAGGCTGGCTCATTGGTGCCATGCTGCTGGGCTGAGCAGGGTGAAGAGCAAATGGGAAGGGGAAAGGAGATTAAATGCTGTGTTCTTGCATGCTTGTCTGGGAATGCTCTTGCATTTCTCTTTGTTTGTGGTCTTTAGCTTGATGTCAGGAAATACGTTGACTGAAGTGAAATTTTTAAATGTTTGTTTTTAATTCCTTCTGGAGGTAGATGACTCTTGTATATTACACACACTTGGTTGGTAGATCTGCTAGGAAGTGAATTTCTCAATATAGAACTACCGTACTAATATTATAATTGCTGGAAGTGCCACATCTAAGAAGGCAGGTGCTGAATTTCACCAGCTTCCACAGCAGTTTTTAGGAGTGAATGTGCCAGATAGCTGAATAATGGAATTTTGTTGCTTATGGCACATATGTGCGAATTGATACCTTTTCTTTAGGCTGGATTTTTGCCATTTATGTTTTGGTGACACATTGTGAAAATTTGTCTCTTTCTCTGAAGATTTTATAAAGCATTTCAGGAATTCATAATATATTTCTTGTGGAATATTTTCACATAATAATTCAGGGACTTAAGGAGATTTTTAGTTCAGCTTCCTGCTCAGAGTAGTCGATAGAGAATTCAGAACCAGGTTGCTCAGAGCTTTATCTAGCTGTGTGTCCAAAACCTCTGAGGATGGAAATTTTGCCGGTTCCAAAACCTGTCATTATGATGAAACTTTTTCCCTTTTGTCAGTTCAGAGCTTTCCCTCTTTCGTGTTCTGACCATTTCTCTCCTCCTGCTGCTGCATACCTGCAAAAAAGAGTCTATGTCTCTCCTCTCACTAATGTCCATGCAGGTACCAGCAGACTGCATCAGGTCCCCAAAGCCACCTCCTCTCCTGGCTAGACAGTCTCTCTGCCCTGAAATGCCCCTTGCAGGGCACGTTCTCCAGATCCCTGACTGGCTTGGCGTCTCTTTACCAGACCCACTGAATTTTATCAACATGTTTCTTATGCTTGAGGTGCCAAACTGAATGCCATAACCAGATGTGGTCTCATGAGAGCCAAGAAAAGGACGATAATTCTTAAAATTAGCAGTGAGTGGGTTTTAGCATGTCTCTCACCAAGGAAAGTCATGTGGTATGTCATGGTACTTCCTCAGCTTGCATTAATGTGACAGTCAACGGCCTAGTGTAATATTTATCCTTAATTCACTTTCCACATTCATAACATGAGGAAAGCAATACAGGAAATACTCCTTTCCTTCCAGCATAACTGTCCTTCCCATACTCCTACCAGCAGAATGACTTAATGTGTCTTTATAGCACCAGCTTTAACTGCCAAGGGTCAGGAATGGTTCTACACAACGTGACGCCTGCCCGATTTCCCAGTGATGTCCCATGGGGAGCAGGTGGATCCCTGGGGATTGGTGAGGTGACAGACCCATGTCAGGTCTCACTCTGTAGAAGAATTATAAAATCACAGACTGGTTTGGGCTGGAAGGGACCTTACAGACTATCCACTTCCAAGCCCTCTGCCATGGGCAGGGACACCTTCCACTAGACCAGGTTGCTCCAAGCCTCGTCCAGCCTGGCCTTGGACACTTCCAGGGATGGGGTGTGGCGCTGTACCCCCTCTTACTGATCACGTCCTGCCCTCTCCATGAGGTCTCCCTCCATCCCTTGCCCCTAGTCCTGGCCACTCCTCGAGTTCTCCCTATTGGTTCCCGTATCCCAACACCGCCCATGTACCACCCCTGTGCCCTGAAACCATTTGCCCATGTGCTCTCCCCGCCCCCCTGGTACCCGGGTANAGGCTTTGGGGAGGCAGCATAGAATAAAGACCTTTGCAGTGCCATGCGAGAGAGCCTTCTCACCTCCTTTGCCATCACTGAAGTTGCAGGCTGGCAGCTAGCTGGAGCAGCGGTGCGGGGCGTCCGAGATGGACTGCAGGAGGGCAGAGAATCCCTGCCTTGTCCCAAGAAGCCCCCGCTGCGCTCCCAGGGAAAGCTGCAGCAGCCAAGCAACACCTAGCGCTGCAACAATGGGGCAACCACAGCTTCTCTGGGCACCCTCACAGCCAAGAATTCCTTTGCAATATCCCATCTGACCCTGCCCTCTGGCAATGGGAAGCCATTCCCCCTTATCCTGTCACTCCATCCCTTGTCCAAAGTTCTTCTCCAGCTCTCTCTGAGCCCCTTTGGATGCTGGAAGGGGCTCTAAAGTCTCCCTGGAGCCTTCTCTTCTGCAAGCTGCACAGCCCCAGCTTTGTCAGGCTTTCACATAGGAGAAGGATTTTAATCTGTGCTGCTGGGAGAATGTGTGATGTGAGAAGTTTCCCTGCAGGCTGCTCTCTGAAAGTGTGCATGTCACCCCCAAGTGTGCAAAAGTGACCCCAATTGTGCAAATGCTGTTGCTTTTTGGAAAACTTTTTGCAGACTGGCAGGAAACTTTTCTGTTTTCAGATTTACTGTGTTTCCTTCTCAAGCAGCCCAGCAAGGGGTCAGGTCAGTACAGGGGCTGGTGCCAGGGAGGTAGTGGAGAGCAGAAGCTGGAAGGCTGGACAGAGTTATTTTAATAGTAATCTCTGGAATATCTGTCTTTTCTCTCCACTCAAATCAGCAGGGTGAGACAGAGTCGTACAATGATGCTGACCCACTGGAGGGGAATTTCAGTGCATAGTTCTTGTTTTGGCTCTTTGAAAATGATTGAAGCAAAGCAGATTGAGATTAATAAGGTAGGGGAGGCAGGGATGTAATGTCTGAGGATGAGGTCTGAACTGGGGGATAAAGAAAAGAAAAGAGGAAAAGAGTCATGGCACCTTTAATGCAGTACTTGTGGTTGCTGGTCTTTTTACACCTCAGACCTTGAAGTCATGTTTGGCAAATCGGTGCCAAATATTTTTGCGTGGTTCTGGCCCATTCACAGGTAAAAGGAAGTGGCCCACAATGCAGAAAGAATTGGTTCATCCGTATGGTAGGAACTGTTTGAAAAGATCTAGTATGTAGCCCTGTTTAGATACAGGATTATTAACAAGACATGTTGGAGGGAGACCAGAGTTAAGATAAACAATGAAGTTCATATGAGGGAATGCCAAGTCTTGAAATATTTTTTCTCATTTCTTAACTTCTGTAATCAATCTCAGTGGAGAAGCAGCCTCTGCAGAGCACTACAAATAAGAATCACTTTCTGTTCCCCCTCCATAATAGTCTTGAGAACAGTGGTGTAACGATCTGTCTTCCAGAGAGTTGCTCTGCCCCGGCTGTATGGCAGGTTTGTTCAGTTAGCAAGGGTCTTTTCTGGAGAGCTGTGTTTCATAGGGACCTGGGAAGGGGCCTTCTCTTACGATTCTAACAGCCTTGATAATTTCCATGTGTAGTTGGAAGGAGTTTTATTTGGAAACTGCCCCCTGTTTTCGAGCAGTTGCTTATGAGAAGTGTCTGTGACAGGTTCCTTGGCTCTCACAGCTGGGCTTCAAGTAGCTGTGGAGCTACTGTAGGTCCTTGAGTGTCTTCATTGCCATTATTGCTGTTCAGTGCAGCCCTTTTGCCTTTTTCTAAATGTTTCTGGGGCTAATTACTTCCCCTTGTTTCCACTTCCACAGAGATGACACCCTTCATATTTCTCACCTCCTGTAAATACTGTGTATTTCTACATGTCTTTTAAGATCTATTTCTTTTGTTTGCTTACCTTTTTTGAGGCATATTTTGGATCCATTCCTCTTTCTGGGAGGCACCAGGTAGTATCGGTGCTTGCCATAGCACGACATACACTGGTTAAGAGTGCATGGTAGGTCTCTTTCCCTGAGGCAGCAGTACTGAAGCCTTCAGAAGCTTGAGTTCTTGGGGTGAATTCTGTATGGTTATATTTGCAGAAAATGAGGGGTTTTCTCAGAGTGATGGTAAAATAGGGATACTGTGGATTTCTGCAAGTCTTTACTTAAGCATCTAAAAAGTGATTTTTTGATTTTATTTGTGTGCAGAGAAAGGTGGTGTAGAAAATAGTTCTTGGTGGCATCTGGTTTTGTACATTCTGGTTTTATTCATGCTGATTTAATTATTTGTTGTTATCCTTGTGAGTCGCAAAACCCCGTGCTGAGGAATGGTTAATGGAGTGGCCCTGTGTCTGCAACCCCTCAAAAACTGCTGAATGCCTGGCGTTCCCAAGTGCTGCTCTAGCAGCCTTTTCTGTGTTTTGGGAGAACTGAATGCAGTGACATGAAGGCTATGTAACATCTTCAAGTTGATACTAACAACTACACATCTCTAAGAATTCGTCCTATGAGCTGTTGGCAGACTATTTCAGAAAGTCACATCCAAAAAGCAGTTCTAGACACAGGGATGTTGGGAGAGATGTTCACTTTCTTCAGCAGGAAACACTCTTCTTTTATTATTCGAAACATTCTTAATGTTTCCTTAAATTTTAAATCTAATTAGACTAAAAATGCTAAGTTCGATGCAGAGATTTTTTTTAACAGAGCTGATTTAAACACATTCATGTCCTTTTTCTTGATGTATTCTGATTCATTTTCAACTGCTACTGATTGACCATCAGAATGGGATTGTTGTCTTACCAAAGCATGTAGTAAAGACGTAAAACCTTTTTAATTCTACACCGATTGCTTAGCGACCATGGAGGGAAAAGGTTTCTGAAGCACTTGAAAAGACTGTTTTTAAAGATGTGCTAGCTCTCCTTCCCTGTAAGCCAAATTGAGATGTGACTGGTGTCAAAATACACCCCAATCCTTTTTTGGCTGTTAGTAGCAGAGTGCTGCTAGAAGCACAAATGCTTGCACATTTGCCTAGTAATTATTTATTTCACAACTCCTTGTTTCTTACGCTTTTCTAGAATGTTTAATGCAGTAATTCTCAATTTTACAGCATCAACTACCAATGCCAGTCCAGTCTCTACATCTTCAACTGTTGTCAATATTTCCACATCAGCAGTAGCCAGCATCTCACAGGTAAAACTTCCTTGGTAAATTTATGTGCACCATCTACTTTACCTTTGTTTAACATGTTGCTCAAAACTAACATGGGAATGTCACTTGAAATGGAGCACAGTGGTACTGGAGTTGGGGGGCTCAGTGTGTAACTCAGAGTCACCAAATCACTCCTGTGTCTTTGACCATGATGCTTCTCCCTTTGGCCTTTGCAACAAACTCACTTCATCTGTTCAAAGCGGTTGCCTCATCTGCAAATTGTGAGGTGAGTCTTAAACTGAGATCTCAGCAAGAGAGATGGAGGGGAAGAAACAATTCAACTATTTTGAGTACTAAAACCTACAGGGAGGATTAGATGTGGATGGTTTTGGATGCCTTTGTTCTCCCTCAGCGAGAATAGGAAATGAGGTTGTACACAAACAGAACACCAACCCAGTAAAGTAGGGTGTGCATTCTGATGGTAGACTAGAACAAAGTGAAACAGCCCTGCAAGCTAGCAAAGGTCTTTTTCCCCTGCCTTTTACCTCTGTGGGTGGTTAACTGCCATTCTGAGTACTTGGATATACAAAGCCTTCAGTGTCAGCATTTCAGAAAGAGAATACAGGAAGTGTGGAAAATGCAGTGGATGCACGAAAATCCTTCTATGCTAATGCTGTTGGTTTTTAAGCATAAGCTTGCTTGGAACTGTAAGGGGAAAAAAAGATTTTCTTTTTAGTATTTCAGATTAAGGTACCTGGTTCACAAACCTAGGCTGCTCTTCAAGGAAATCAGGAAAGCACAGTGTACCAGAACAGTGTGATGTGACATTTGGGGTTGCTGCTTTTTTTACTGTCAGTAGCAGAAGTTAAAATCCTTAAGCTCCAGGTGCTCAGTGATCTCCTAAATGAATTAAGAAGTTTTCATAAATGGATACCTTCCAGCAGAGCATGCAGAATTATTGCTTGATGAAGTCAGGACATGAGTAAGGGCCTTTACCCTGTAGTTGTGCCCTCAGCGAGGCCCAAGGTCATTTTCTGTTGCTGTCAGTACATCTGATATCAGGAAGTCAAATGCAAGACAAAACCACACATTCCAGAGCACAGAGCACCCTGATGTCTTGGCATCCACTCAACTCCCCTGTTACTATCACATCATTCATTATGAATTAATTTCTGCAGACACTAGAAGCAGAGGAATGGCCCTGTGATCGCTGGTCTCCTCTGCAAAACCTGCCTGTGCAGGGGCCATTGGGCAGCTAGAGTTCTCAGCCCTTTTTGGGAATGTCTTACATGTGCAGAATGAAACAGCATAAAGTCAGACTGTGCTCTTGCTGGGATTTTTCTTGGACAGTATATTCTAATACAAAAGTCATCCTGATTCAGAATGTTTTCTGAATGAGGTGTCCTACCATCACTAACTCTTTCCTCCAACAGGAGTATCCTACATACACGATCCTTGGCCAGAGTCAGTACCAGACCTGTTACCCGAGCTCGGGCTTCGGAGTGGTGCCACCAGCAGACAGCAACACAGAAAGCATGGCATTAGCCACGACCACGTATCCAGCTGAGAAACCAAATGCCCTGGTGCCTGCACGGGCGGTGCCGAGACCTTCCTCCGGTGAGGCGGGGTCTGTAAAGGACAGCTGCAAAATACCTCTGCTAAACAGTGCAGGGGGCAAGTGTGGGGAAACATCTCCAGAGGGTACCTGCAGCATCTTTTTATGCTGGGCCAGATGGGACACTTGCCTTCCTTGTCAGACTGGTCTCACTGATGTGCAGAGTATTATGGTGGGCCAGCCATACTTACCTATCAGAAGCCTTCTACTGCTGTGATTCTAAGACACCTCGGATGTACTGTGTGCCTCAGGGAGAGGGAGTGCAAGGGGTCACTTGAAGAGTTGCCAGCAGCAGGTCCCTGGGGACTGGATGTTCACTTGGGCTCCAGGGCAGTTGCTTGTATTCAGTCTCAATAGCTCCTGCTCCATCTTTCTCTCCTGCAGCCAGGTGTTCAGAGTACTTGGCAGCCATGACGTAGCTGCCAGTCCCAGTTACGGGAGTCCTCCAGGACTGCTCCTGCATTTTCAAGAGCTGTGGTTCAGCCGTCTCCTCTCGCTGAACTGGTCTCTGATGTGCCCAGCAGTACATGCTTTCCTTTCCTTCGCCTCATCCGTGCAAACAGCTGCTCTGCTGTGCTTTCCCGTGGGCACATCTGCATCTGGAGAGCAGTCAGTCACTGGCACTTGTCTGGTAGAGAAGATTTGAGCTGGGAATGGAAGTAGAAAGTGTATTGAAAAGGTTTAATTGCCTCTTCTAGAGAAGTCACACCTTTGGTCATTTCCACCAGTGCTGGGTTGTGTCCCACCCTCAGGAGTGTAGGCTAAAGTTTCTTGAAAAACAGAGTTTCTTAAATTTGTCAAGGACAAGAGCAAAAACTTAGTGCTTTCTTCCGGTGTTTTGCATAAGGATTTGGATTGTTCCTGTGTTGTTGAGCAGTTTTAAATTGAAATCTGCTGCCTATTGCAGATTTGAAGGCTGGGGGGGGAAAAAAAATCCACATTCCGGTTATTTTTGTTGGTGTCCTGAGTCTGGCCAGGCTGGAGGAAACTTCCTTCGCAGCAACTGTGCTAGTGCTGTGCTTTGGATTCCTAGCTAAAGCAATGCTGATAATACAGAGTGTTTTTGCTCCTGCTGAACAATCCTTGTACAGGATTAGGGCTTTCTCCCCTCCACACTCCCAGCAAGCAGGCTTGAGATACACAAGACCCTGGAAGGGGATGCAGCTGGGACAGCTGACATGAGCTGACTAAAGGGATTTTCCATACTATATAATAGCATGTTCAGCCATAAAAACTGAAGTAGAGGAAGAGGTGAGTGGGGTTTGGCTTCTAGGGTGAGTCTTGCTCAGGAGAGGGGCTGGGTGTCAGCCTGCTGGGGGAGGTGCTGAGTAATGGCCTTTGCAACACTTTGCCTTATCCATCTTCCCCAGGTCCATCAGGAGTACTTGAGCTCAGCCAAGTCCTCCACCTCAGTCACATAACCTTCAAGCAGGGGTGGGTGGCTGCCAGTGAGCCAAGCATACAAACCTGTAGTCTGGGGCTCAGTGAAGTTCAAACCCCTCTCCCTGATGGGATGCTATCGACGTGGATGATGTTGTACATCAAGAAGTGTGGTGCTCCAAGCACTTTCCCTCTTTCAGGAAACAGTTGCCCTCTAGTTGAGGTGAACAACAGCAGATTCATTCATGAGAATTAGTTCTCATTTGCTAGTTCTCATTGAGAACCAAACTTAAGGTACTGACCAGTTATTTCAAGGTCATGGGAATGGCCCAGTTGTTGATGTTTCCAGTGCCATTTTCTTAGCTTGGGAATTCTCCAGGTTCACCATTTTGCATTGATTTTCATAGGAATTGCAGTGTCTCATCTTCAGGCCCCAGACTGAACTAAAGCTCTTCCAAGCCCCCTGTGCCCTCTGCCTTCCTGCTACAGGTCTGGTCCTGTTTCAGAACTAGCTAGGCATATGTCTGGGATGTTAATTCTTCTGCCTGAGCTGTAATAAAGGATTCATAGAGTATCTCCCATCATGGTCCTTATACTCTGCACATCAAAATTAGTGATTTTTATGGAGGTGGTATACTCTTTCCCTGGGAAGGGTGTTCTTACCAGTAGCAGAACAGGCTCCATCTTGTGTCCCCATCAGTCATGACCATGCTGCTTGGCCAAGGTTGTGTCTCCAGAGCCAACATCATCGCTGTTACTCTTATATTCAGCTGTCTATTAAGTAAAACAGTTGAGTAATGAAGTAGTTCCAGGGTGGTGAAATGACTGTGAGGTTCCAGGCCTTAGGATGGAGGGTGCTCTGCTCTGGCTTTGCTCTGCAGGCAATAGCTCTTGCAAGAGCTCAGTCCTGGGGGTCTGAATTGAGGAGACGGAGCTGTTTTGAAATGATAGGACAAAGAAATCATGGTTTATGTTCTAATCAGGGTTCAACTACTACTGCGTCCACATACTAAAGTAATGTCTTACCTTTTGCTAAGGTGGTTTGTGGCCAATGCTGTATTGGTGTTTGTTTTGAGACATGAGAGGATGAGAGCTGTGTGATTTCTTTCTTCCAGGAGATGCATCCACAAGTCCTTTGCTACCAAGAGCAACAGCAAGTAAAGAGTTAGATGAGCAAGCAAGAAAAAACATCCCTGGAAAGAACAGAGGGAAGAGGAAAGCAGATACCTCCTCCTCACAGGACAGTGAACTGGAGGTAACTAGTGATCTTCTTTTCTACAAGTAGCATTGCAGAATAGTGTGGTGGTGAAAATTTTCCTCCCTTTTTTTTCATTCCATCTCAATGGAGATGGAAGGGGATTATAGAATGGTTTGGGTTGAAGAGACCTTTCAAGGTCGTCTAGTCCAACCACTGTGCAATGAACAGGCACATGTTCAAGTAGATCAGGTTGCTCAGACCTCTATCCAACCTGGTCTTGAATGTTTTCAGGGATAGGGCATCCACTACCTCTCTGGGCAACATGTGCCAGTGCCTCACCACTTTAATTTTAAAAAATGTCTTCTTTACATCTAAATTTTCTCTCTTTGAGTTTAAAACCATTCCCCCTTGTTCTGTCACTACAGGCCCTACTGAAATGTCTGTCCCCATGGGTTCAAATTAAAAAAGAATAGGTTTAGATTAGCTATTAGGAAAAAATGTCTTCCCTGTGAGGGTGGGGAGGACCTGGCACAGGCTGCCCAGGCAATTTGTGGTTGCCCCATCCCTGGAAGTGTCCAAGGCCAGGTTGGATGGGGCTTGGAGCAGCCTGGTCTAGTGGAAGGTGTCCCTGCCCATGGCAGAGGGGTTGGAACTGGATGGTTCCAGTTCATTGAGGAGACATCCGTGTGTCTCCACTACACCCCCATGCTCAGAGCAGGGCTGTCCCCAGCACTGGGGCTATGGCTTTGTCTGCCTGAGCCACGAGAGCCTCCAAGGCTGAAGATGCTGTACCTAGACAGTGAGATCCTGTACCTAGTGATCTGTTCCAGCACTACCACATCCACCCAGAGAAGGAGGTTTTCTGTCTCCAGCTGGAATATCCCATGCTGTAAATTTCCTCTTCTTCTTCCACAGCAATTTTCCATCTGCCACTGTTGAGAAGAATTTGTCTGTATTGCCTTTGAAGTTCCCTTTCAATTAGTTGTGGTTTCCTGTTAGATATCATTTAGTCTCCTCTTTGCTGAAATAAGCCATCCCAGTTTCCTTAGCCTCTCCTCTGGGCTGCTGACCATCTCAATAGCATTTTGCTGGCAACTCTCATTTCCTCACAGATCTCTGGGACCAGGGATGCAATCTGAGGTAACCTTCCCAGTGCCAACTGGGTTGAGACAGCACCTCCTTTCTGGCACACGTGGCGCACTCCAGCAGGAAGGTTGTCTTATCCACAGGGAGAGAATGCTGCCGGCTTGTGCTGGTGTCCAATCTGCCCTCCAGCTCCTTCATCCTGGGCCAGTGTGAGGGGTTATTCCACCCCACGTGTTGGCCCAGCTCTCAATATCAAAGTCCTTCTGTACCAAAACTCTGCCATTCCTCATGGCAGCCCATTGCCTTATTTATAACAAAGGTTTCTCTGACAAACACCAAGGGCATGTACCTGGTGCTCTCCAGATTACAGGAAGTACACTTCTACCTCAGCAGGGCTCTTAAGTTCATTAGCACTCTAAGCTTTACTTTTGTAACTATAAAAGTAAGAGAAGCTTTTGAAGTAGTTTGACCAAAGAGCCTTAGTCTGAGTGTGTACTTCTGTGGCAGTAAATAAACTCCACTGCAATAAGCTGAAGAGCTGAATGCGTTCAGCCTGTAAGATGAGAACTGTTGTTTATACTTGTTAAAGCATACTGCAGCTAACCACAAAATTAACTCTAAAACTTGCTCCTGTATTGTAGTTCAGTGCCTGAAATAGCTCTAACCTGCTCTTGTTCTCTCTGCAGCGGGTGTTTCTCTGGGACCTGGATGAGACCATCATCATCTTCCATTCCCTTCTCACAGGGTCTTATGCTCAAAAATATGGCAAGGTAATACTGTCTTTTCCATGGAAGAAAACCCATTTCTGTCATGCAGAATTAAATGTTAGTCTTTGGAAAAGGAATAGTTTTTTATTTTAAACTCTGTAAGGTGGTACTTCTAATTTGTTGGCAGTTTGGGGCAGGGAAAGAACTAAATTTGGCTTTATACAGAGCTAGGAGATGGACATCCGCCAACATATCCCTTCTTACAATGCAAGTCTGTCAAACTGGTTTTATCCTCACTGGGAATTACTGAGGTCCTAGCACATAGGGAAAGGAAGTGGTTTTTCTCCTTCAAAATACATTGTAGATTTTTGAATGTTTTGTATGTGCTGACTGTGAAAATGCATCAATCTCTCCTGTGGAGCACTGAAGTGCTTTGTTAGATTTTGGGTCAATGTATTATCAGAATGTGGATTTTTTTTTTTCTTTTTGAGTTGTTTAAAATATTAGGGAAATTGTAGTTCACACCATTGAATGTAGCTGAAATTATGCCAGGTTTGATATGCAGTGGAAAACTCTGTGCAGTTAACAGATGAGAGATTTACGACAGTTCCCTTCTGCCTGTATCCACAGTGCATTTGCATTTTCTTTCTGTGTTTTTCTAGGATCCAACTCTAGTGATTGGCTCAGGTCTGTCCATGGAGGAGATGATTTTTGAAGTTGCTGATACTCACTTGTTTTTCAATGACTTGGAGGTACATGGCAAATGTGTTTGAAAGGCAGAACTCCACGTTACCATGTCAGAATTACACTGCACTGTTTGTGAGAGCCTCTTGTTGCTTGTTGTAAGCACAGCCGAATCAGGGGTGCACTCCTAACTGAGACAGGCATTCTGCAGCCTTCTAGTGTCAAGAGCTCTCTCAGTTTCTGCTGGGTTTCTGCTTGAACCCATACAAATAAAAAGAGTGATGTCTGATCCATCCTGTGTTTGCATTTCTGGACTGGTGAGCACTTTGCTTCCACTGATACTCTTTTGAAGTGGAGACCAGAGATGTGAGGAAAAGGCAGTCTTGAGGATGTTAGTTCTCAAGGGCTGTGGCTAAGTCGAGGACAGAATACAGGAGGTGACTTTGGCTATGGAACAGCTTTGAAGGACATGCTGTATAGAAAAGTAGGCTGTACCCATGGAGGACACACAACACCCTCCCTTTTTCTTTTGTGCTGTCTTTGACGTAACTCCACTCAATATAATTTGCAGAATTGACAGCACTAGTGTAAGGCTTAGGAAGGCTGAATATGAACAGGGACCAGTTAGTTGTAGGTGTATCGCAGATACACATAATGGAAAAACAAGATGGTTTTGTTGATGCAGACAGAGACTTAAATTATATTTCCATTGTGTCTGTGACTACTGGCAGCAGTGAACTTTGCAAAGGTGGTAATGAGTTACCTCCCTGCTTCAGGGGAAAAAAAAGCATCAAAAACCAAATGAAAATGCCACATAGTCTCTTGTGCTGGAAGGGGAGTCATTGATGTGTTAGCTGTGTGCTCAACCACAACATGTACTGCTGTAGATGTTGTTTAGTGAGTTAAATGAGCTGCAATAAGCACCTGAGCCATGGCAGTGCCACCAGACTGCTGTGGCTCTATTGACCCATACTGAGAAAATGAAATAGCAATGCTTGACCAGGTAATGTGGTTTTGGGGTATTTTTGTTTTGGCTTGTTTGCTTTTTTGAAATGGCAGAAGGGTTTCAAGTGACAAGTGAGCTTTGAGTCCAAACTCTTCAGTGAGTGTTGAAGATCTTTTTTTGCAGACAACTCCAAGTGCCATAGAAATGTGCTTTTTCCCCGTCCTGTCTGGTACTTCAGATCCCAGTCTGGGCAAGGACCTCTAGAGACTGGGAAGTAAAACCCAGTACTGGCAGAGGAGCTAGTGGAAGCTCTGTAGGTTTGTGGAGGCACTATGGCATGGCCTGTTGCTGTTGTGAAGTGTGAAGAGATCGGTTTCTATCACAGTTTCTTTAATCTGCAAATTTCAGTGTGTTTCTAGATTACCACAACATGACTTTATTTTTGGGGTCTTTTTTGTCTTTAACAGGAGTGTGACCAGGTACACATAGAAGATGTGGCATCAGATGACAATGGCCAAGATTTAAGGTGGTGTACTGATGAATGCAGGAAATGTATTGCTGATGTAATCCGGTTTTGTGAAGACTTCAAATGCAGATGGGGTTAAGGGATGGTGGTCAGCATTGTGCAGGGGATGAAACCTGGCAAAGTGTTTGTTTGCTGGGGGGCATTTCTTTGAAGACTTTCAAAGCATTAAGAGTTTTGAAATTGTATTGTGAATTATATTGTCCACTGTTGAATGCTGCCTCTGTGCTCAAGGACAAGCAAGGAATGGAGAACCAACACTTCAGATCTCATGACAGCATTAGATTAGTAACCTGATCTAGTGGAAAAAGTGCCTGCCTATGGCAGGGGTTTAGAATGAGATGATCTTGAAGATCCTATCCAACTTAAACCATCCTGTGATTCCATGATCTTGACCTTTGAAAGTATCCCTGTGGTTTGCATCCCTCAGAGCTTATGGTGCTCACTATCAAACAGGGTGAGGTAGGTTTTGTACTGAGCTGAACTGGCTCATGAAAAAGTCTGAGAAAGGTCTGTCAGGGAGAAAGAAATACAGGGAAAGTGGTGAAGCAGGACTTGCTTCCTCCAGTCATAAGCTGGTGAAGCAGCTCATCTCCTTGTGGAGCTGCAGTTGTGATGGAAAGACGTGGATGTTATGTTTGGAAGATGTGCTGGAGTTTATTGCTGCAGGATGGGGAAAGGGTCAGTGGAAAGGATGCTCCATATAGCAGAGGAGTGAACAGCCAAAGAGCAAAGGAGGGTTTTACAGTGGAGGATGGGAAAGGAGTTGTATCAGTGCAGCAGTTCAGAGCAGCAGCTGTAGTTGGATGTCAGTATGCATTCCCACAGGAGCCGGGCTCCGCTCTCCAGGTGCTGTGGTGCTTGTGCAGCTCCTTTCTGAAGTGTTTTCCATCTGCTGTCAGCGCTGCCATCGGCAGCCTCGCCACAAATGCCGCAGTGGTTCTGCTGCGGTGGCACACCTAACACATCTGCTTTCATGGAACAGCAACTACAACTTCTCCACGGATGGGTTCAGTGGCTCAGGAAGCAACGCAAACCACAGCTCCTCAGTGGGTGTGCAAGGAGTGGACTGGATGAGGAAACTGGCCTTCCGCTACCGCAGGGTACGCGAGATCTACAACAAATACAAAACTAATGTTGGAGGTGAGTGGCCACCTGCGCCGAGGTGTGAGCACTGAACAGAGCTTGTGAGGCCAGACTCCATCCTTCCTCAGAGCTTTGGCTTTCCTGATGTGTGGACATTAGAAGTGAACCATTCTCCCAGTGCTAACTGGGATTCAATTTCCATGGAATCTAGGAGGGTACATCTTCCAAAACTGAACAGTGTGCCAGTGCAGGCTGTGATTTATCATGGAGATAAGGATGGTCACTCAGTCCTAGAGGCAAAAGTTTTGGTGCAGATAGTATCCCTTTACTAGTTTGGTATGAAAGGCTGCTTGGCACTCTGCTCAGCAGTGGCCTGAATAACTCATTTGCCCTGCTGCTCAGGAGGTCTTATTCATGTCTCCACAAATTCTTCCTTTGGTCGTGCCATTGTCAGGAAATACAGTGGTCACCTCTGGGCTGTCAGGCCCACAGCCTGACATGACTTCTCTGCTCACTCTTCACAAAGTCACTTAAAGCTTTCTAGTTTTGTGTCCCTTTAAACTCGAAAGCAGTCATAATCATGCAAACCATAGTGAGCAAATGGAGATGAATTTTCTGTTTAGTCTGAATCTTGGCATTGCCATCCCTGGAAAAGGGATGCTGCTGGAGCAGCTTACCTGGTAGGGTGACTTGGCCTAGTGTTTTGTGGGTTTGGGTACCCTTTGCTGCCGCAGCACTGCCGGCTACAGTGCCGAGCACCCACCCGGTCCAGGGAGAGGCTGACCGGACTGCTCGGAGGCATGGGAAGGCTGGCGAAGTTCCAGCAGGGGTTCGCCCAACCCACTGATGGTACAGGCACGCTGAAGAAGGAGAGCCGAGGCGGAGGGGCTTCTCGAGATGGTGCGGGGTTTATTATGGCACCGGGGTCGTGCCAGGAGAAGCGAGACAATGTGTTTCACACTCACAGTTATACCCCTGTGAGTGGGCGGGGGAAGATACAGAACACCCAGTGGTGCAGGAACGCGGGGTTTGAATTTGGCGGGCCAGAGGTACAGAGCCAATGGAGGGCATCATGGGAGGGGAGAAACACCGCGGGGGAGGGGAGGAGATGGCCGTGCCCAGTTTGTGGGGGGCGAACTGAAACACTTTGCCTACACAAAAACCTTGATAGATTTTTTTTTTTGGACATATTTTCTAAAAACCAGGTGTTCAAAGCTGCAACTTTCAGCATTAAAAATCTGCTAGTATAGGTCTGCAGTTCGTTGTGCTGCAGTTACCTGATTTCTTGTAGGGATCAGACCATGATTTTTTATTTTGCACATGGGAAACGCGGATGCAGAGTTTTTCAGGACCTGTGGAAAGCTACATGATGAAGTAGCTATCAGTGCAGCCTGCTGTGGGTCCCTCTGTGGCCTCACTGCAGAGGACTGGTGTAATAAAAGGCTGGAGTGAGAGGGACTCATATGTCATGGATGGAAATTGGAGAAACGTGCAGGGCTCCACGTGCTCCTTTCTTGCAGTGTTTACTGTCAGGAGCAGAAATGGGCTCCACTTCTGTCTGCTCTTAATTCAAAAGCAGAGGCTTGAAGAAAATGATATCTAAAAGAGATTACAAACATGGAAATAAAAGAGGGGGGTAGTTTAAAAAAAGATATGTAAAAGGGTTTAAAATGGAAAGGGTCCTTGGAAAGCAGAAAGTCAGAGTGATTGTAGGAGTTCCTTCCCCTGCTCTGTGGCCTTGGGCCCTGCTACTGTGAGTGCTTTGTATGAGAAGTGCCTTTGATTGCCTGTATCCTGAGAAATGCTTTGAAATAATCACAGAAAAGTGTCTGCCCATTTCTCCATGGTCAGACTCCTGAGTGGATGTCTGGGCTCATTCAAGTCACTGGGAGCTGGTTTCTTTTGTTGCTTTGAGACAGACAGTCCAGCTTCCAGAGACATTCAGTGCTGTTACTTATTGCAGAGCAGGCACCTGGTGCACTGGGGGACAGCTCTCCCCGTGTCAGACTTGCCAGGCAAACAAGTAGGCAAACAAGTGTTCCTTATCTTCCAGGCCTGCTTAGCCCACAGAAGAGGGAAGCTCTGCAGCGACTGAGGACCGACATAGAAGTGCTGACAGATTCCTGGCTGGAAACTGCATTAAAATCCCTGCTGCTCATCCAGTCCAGGTATGGAACCTGGAAGTGCATGCGAGGCTTTCTCAGCCCTTTCTCGCCCTCGGGTTCGCGTGTAGCGCTGTGCTGGGCACTGCCCCCATCACGTTGCTGCTGTTCGGCACAGGCACCGAGAGGTCAAGTGACTGAGGACAAGAATTCCACCCTTGTTTCTCTGCTGCAACACCTGTAGTTAGGAAGGTCCCCATGCTCACCAAATGGTTTTTCTGACAGAGAATTCTGCCAGAAACAAATGAGCAAAAATTGTGAAACCTTATCCTAAAATGCCTCCTGAAAGCAGGACAGCAAAGCATGTGGCACCTGGGGAAGCTGATCAGACTGCCCGGAGCAGTACTGGCACTGCTGCCTGCTGAAGTGCTGTTACAAGTGTTTTTCTTCTTTTAGAAAAAACTGTGAGAACATCCTGATCACAACCACCCAACTGATGCCAGCTCTTGCCAAAGTTCTCCTGTATGGATTAGGCGAGGTGTTTCCAATCGAAAATATTTATAGTGCTACAAAAATAGGTAAGGGGTTGTGCCAAGTCTCTGGCACTGCGGCATCTGCTGAGGATTAGCTGGGATTTTTATATGGGGAAGTGCTATTTCTGCAGCTGAGGAGCCCTGTGCTGTGGTCCAGCTGGTCGAGGCTTCTGATCTTGGGAGCTGAACTGGGTGCTACCCCTGCCTAGTAAGACAAGAAGTGTTTCTGTACTGGGAGGAAGGGACCTGTTCAGGCTCTGTTTCTCTCTGCCTGAGGCTCCTTACAGGAGGACTGTCTTTGGCAGGTAAAGAGAGCTGCTTCGAGAGAATTGTGTCACGGTTTGGAAAGAAGGTCACTTATGTGGTGATTGGAGATGGGCGTGATGAGGAGGTCGCAGCCAAGCAGGTGGGTCTGACTGCAGAGGTGGGACAATGCAAAGGGAGGTTGCTGGCAGGCTCTGCCTACAAGGACTCTTGTTCCAAGGCTGAACTCTTCAGGCCAGGGCAGCCAGGAGCAAAGTTTGCCTTTGATGCAAGAGATCTTCCATTGTGTTAAGATGGGCAGTTTTCTGGCTCCTGGGTGTTTAAAGTTTCTTTTACTATTGTGTAGGATTGCATCTAACACTGTCCCTGTCAGCAGTGTCTTAGTGTAGCATGTTGGACATAGCATGTTGAAAGGTTGGACTCTGATCTTGGAGGTCCCTTCCACCCCTGATAATTCTATGGTTCTATATCCTGATCATAGCCTGTGACTATCAGGATAATGCAGTTTCTCAGGAGCACAGAGGATTCAGGGCACAGGAACACCAGCAGGTCAACCAGCACCTGCCATTAGTCTGGATTATAAACAAGGAGCAAAGAGTTTGATTGATTTGGACAGGCCTGGATGGGTTGTTCAGTTATGCTAATTAGCAGTGAAGTGCAAAGATGATTGTCAGGACCTTGACTCTGCAGGCTTCACACGTTCTGCAACGTGCCAGAGAGCTGTTGCCTGTGCAGGTTTCCTGGGGGCCCTGGACAGGCATTCCTAGGTGCAGCAGCAGCTCACAGCCAAGGTTTCCATCACGAGCAGCCGACAGTCAGTGCTGGTGCCTGTCACACACAGATGTGCACATAAGATGGGCTCCCGATACAGATGTGCATGTGGCCAAGGTCCGTCCTGAGTGTGGTGTGCTCAGAACCACCACGCTGCACAGCCCTGCAGCTCTACCCAGCTTGCTTCCACCTCAGCTGAAAATCCCTGCATAAACCTGACTGTCCTCTGTTACAGCACAACATGCCGTTCTGGAGGATCACAAATCATGCCGACCTCGTGTCCCTTCACCAAGCCCTTGAGTTAGACTTCCTGTAAGAAGGTGGAGCAAAGACGTGACTGCAGCTCCCACAAGCCCTCTCCATTACTGGGGGGGCAGAAATCTCTCATGTTTGGGGACTCACTTTTCAGCTTGATGAAGAAAACATACCTAATGCAAACTGTACAGTGGAATATGACAGCACATCCTTCCTTGGGAGCACGGGCCCTGCCAAGTCCAGAGGTGTCCTGTAAAGAAGCCCTAGACTCAGCAGAGCTAGAGCTTGTCTGCAGAAAAGGACTTACAGAGCCAGCTGAATGCCTCTGGCAGGTGTCTCCAGAGGGAGGGGCCATGAAACAGCAGATGTATTTGTAAGAGCCTTCTCCTTTCTATTCAGCTTAGTTGTAGAACCCAAGTAAACACAAAACTTTATTTTTATAGGAAAACGCTGATGGCAGAGCTTAAACCTCCCTTTGTTTTGCAAAGCCGAAGAGCTATGTTTTTTTTCATAGGAAATATTAATGAAAATGTCAAAAATACCTCTATTGCTGTAAAATGTGTCCTCTCTCCTTCCCTGGGTGTTCAAAACAGTTAATTTATTACAATGTCCTTATGTTATTTTCCTCAATGTGAGATTACTGGAAAATATAAAGGTAAGGGAATGCTTCTGGGATATGTGGTTCCTTGTAGAGGCAAGTATTGGTGTTCCGAGTTGATCCCAGCGGCTTCTAGTCAATGTGTGCACAAGCTCTGTTAGCCAGCAGGAGATCACTGGATTCCAGCCTTGGACTGGACTGTAGATCCCACAGATTTTCCCTGTAAAGAAAAATGAAACCGCCTGTGAACATCAGGTACAGCAGACTGGTGCAGACTGCTCCCATGTGAACAGAGTCCTCACCTGGACTAGGAATAATCTAATTCCTAAATCCTCATGAATGTTGTAGAGAAGGCTCTGGCTATGGTATAACCTTCATCTCTGCCTTCCTGACTCTGTTTGTAAGTTCGTTTTAGTAGAATCAGATTCAATTTTCTTATATTCTTTGCATTAGCCTAACTACATAGAGAGAAACAAACGCCTTGTTAAAAAGGACTTAATTTTCTAAGACACTGTGACTTGGCAGCATGGAGCACTTGGGAGGGACTTTTCTGCTCCTGTCTCAGTATAGAGGCCAGAGTCAGTGAACTGCAGCTCCCCTGGCCAGGAACAGCCAGTTGGGACTGGGGCTGGCACAGGGGCTGGTTTTGTGCCAACTCAGGCTGCGTTTGGTGGTCTCCCCCATGTATCCCAATGGCACCAGATCAGCAGGTGCCCTGAGGACAGGTGTGTGCTGTGCCCCAGAAATTGCTGCTGCTGCTCCTGCAGACCCAGCTCTGTGGCTGCACCCAGACCCCTCCAGATCGTGGTCACCAGCCCCACATCACCTTTGGGAGACTGGGCTGAAAGTCTGTCACTGCAGGGAGGACACTGACCCATTGCTGTTCCCATACAGGCAGGGGTGTGTTTGCTGCATTTCTTTCATGGCATTAATTACTGAGGGTAATTTCCATCAGTGCAGGGGGAGCTGCTGGGCCTGCTTGGCACAGGCTCTGCTGTGCCCTAGGAGCATCTGTTCCTGGGCCAGCTCCAGTGACCTTGGGGCAGAAGGTGCCTAGAGTCAGGGGTTTGGATACCTCGTGCTCAGGGACTGGACCCAGAAGGTCTGTTTCACATGGTACCAGCTCCAGTTTCCCTTGGGGTTTTTTTTTTTTTCTTTTTATTATTAATAAATTGGAATCAAAGGCAATTCTCTTTCTCCAGGGTGGTCACTGGAGTCAGGAGTGATCTGCTTTCCATTTCAGCTCCTTGCCAGGTGTGATCCCAGGTGGATAGCGGGTCTGTATATTTCCCCAGGAGCGCTGCAACAGGAACATGCTGCCCATGTGGGAGTTCCTGCCTGCCAGCAGCGTAACCGCTCATCCCATGAGGAGACTCTGAGGAGTCTGCTGTGGGTGTCACTGGGCAGCTCCGCAGAGGGAAAGGCATTTGGCTGCCCTGGGGGCTGCTGGCCCAGCAGAGCCTGAGGGGCAAACAGGCTGTGCAGGGAGTGCTCAGCAGTGGATTTGGAATGGGGAGCAGGACCCAGGGATGTTCTCTGTCTACACCAAATGGAGACCTCAGGTGTGTTAGCACCTGTTCCAAGGCTTCTGGGGCAGCTCCAGCTCCCTTACTGCTGGGTCCATAGAGTCCAGTTCCTCTGGGGTCCCTGTGAAGTGCCAGAGCTGTGGTGAGGAGCCTCATTGTCCCCAGGGTTGGAAATGTCACCAGAGGATCAGGACTCAGTTGTAGTCATAGAAGAGTCTGTGCTGATGCTGAACATCCCTCAGCAGGTTCCCAGCCCATCCAAAGGTCTCCTGTAAGCAGGTTTGGGAGCTGTCCCAGCCTGTGCAGCAGCCTGTTGGGAGCACATGTCGTACTCCAACTGGCTGAATTTTGGGATTAAAACCTGTGCCTTAACCTCCCACCACTGGCATGGCCAAGCAGCCCCTGTGCTTTGCTCCCATCAGAAGCAGCTGACCAGAGCCATGCTGGAGAGGGGCTGGGTTTGCCCAGGCACTGGCAGCAGGTGCTGTACCTGCGGGCCTGAGCTGCCTGGCAGCTGGCTGTGCTTTGTGTTGTTTACTTCAAATGTTTTAGGGAAATTTTAAGATGTTGGTAAAATTTTAGCTGAGTGTGGAACTTGCTGCCACTGACATTTCATACTGATATTTATATGATGTTTCCTTGAATGTATGTAAAGTACTTTTATAACAGGAGGTTGATGGTACATTTCTGTGTTTGTTAATAAAGGGGTGACCTGGCTATTTTATTTTTTCCTCTATTGGCTGAATTTAAGCCTTTTCCTGTCTCTCTTGAGGCAGGAACAGCATCTCTATCCAAGCATTGATTTTCTCCCATCTCTGTCACCAGTTCAGCTGCAGTCAGGTCAAGGGTAATGGGAGAGCAAACCCAAACACCTGAAGGACAGTCAGCCTGCAGGCCTAGAGAACCTGAGCTCACCTGGCCTCAGCAGCTGGCCTCCCCTTCAGCTTCAACGCAGCCGTGGAGGCTTTGAAAACCACCTGATCCACTGACATTTGTTGCTTCCGCCAGCCCCTGGGGAGATGTCTATGCTGGCACTGGTGGGAGGCAGTAGGACCCCTGGAGCCCACAGCACCTCTTTTGCTGTGCTGCAAGGGGCAAGTCCCGGGTACTGCTGGCTGTGCGGCCTTTTCCTGTTCATGGTGTGTAATGGGAACTGTCCTATGAACTGGAAAAAAATTAATAAAGTCTTTATTTTCTATAGTCAGTGCTTCAGCCTGTTCTCTGCCCCCGTGTCTGTCCCTGCCCCTCTGACAGCCCAACCCAGGCTTGGTGGCACCGTGAGCATTCAGCGTTACACAGGTCACAGTGCAGCCACTTGAGCCCCCCATGCGCCTGGGGCGTCCTGGGGAGCCAGTGGGGCAAAGACCTGCTCCTGGGCTCTGCTGAGGTGCCAGGGGGAGGCATATGGTGCTTCCTGCACAAACTTTCCCTTCCCATTTTCTTTTGCACAAGGCAACACGCCTCTCCCACCCTCTGCTGTGGTGCTGCTGGCCCCGGGCAGGGCTGAACTTCTTCTAGGAGCAGCTGTGACACAGCATTTCAGCTGCTCGTCTAGCTCCATCCTGATGCCGTCCCTGGTATGGAGGTTCCCTCCTGGGATGGGGTGCTGGGAGGGATGTGATAGAGGTGAGGGCGAGGAGCCAAAGGTCAGTGCTGTGGGCAGCCAGGACATGCCACAGCTCCCAGCTGGGCAACAGCAAAAGGTAGAGGCTGCTCTGGGGCCTGCCTGGGTTTGGGCACCAAGCTGGGAAGCACCAGCTGGAAAGTGGTGGGTTGTCTGTGCCCAGGAGCCAGCACAGCACTGACCTCACTACTGGCCACATCAACAGCCACCTATGGCTGAGAAACTGTCTGTGGCCCATTCCAGCCTGGTCACAGCCTTGGGAGCACTGCCCAGGCTGTGGTGGTGGGAATGGTAGCCAAGGGAGCATGACGTGTCCGTAATAACCCAGAAGCCCTAAGCCACCCTACAGCCACTCTCCCAGGACAGGCCTCCTTCCCCATGCCTTCCTCAACTCAGTGATAACAGGAGAGCTTTGACTTTGACACCAAAACTAACACAAAGGGTTAAAATCCTGGCTGGAAACAGAAAGGTCAGACAGCCACAACCATGGAGGAAACAAGTTCTCCCTGCCCTGCCCCCCAGTTCCCTGCACAGCAATGGCAGCAGCAGGCACAGGAGAGGCACAGAGAAAATAAACCACTGGTCTTGTTTTCATTTTTCTTTTTTGAAAAAGCTAGTAATAAATAACAGGAAAAGCTGACACAGCAGTGCAGCCATATGCCACAATATGCTGGACTCACCACAAACACCATGGCTCTCCTTGAGGATAACAGCCATGGGAGCCATGCGGAGTGCCATGGGACTCATCAGGTGTTTCCACATCACCCTGGATTTCTGCCAGGTCCCTCCAGCTGTCCAAAACAACACCCTGGGAAGCACAACCAGGTGCACAACCAACAGGTCTATTTCCCCCTCATGTCCCTTTAGAGGACCTGCCCTCAGACAGCAGACTCCACAGCAGCAGCCCCATTCAGGAAGTGTTGCTGTGCTGGCTGGGACAAGGGGAACTGGGTCTGGGCCAGCCACTGCATCCGCCTGTTCACAGGGTCTGGTTCCAAGAACGAGCGAAACTCCAGCCCATCACTCCCTCCACTGGCATCCACCTCGTCATAGCCACCTTCCTGCTGCACGTGCATGTTGGGGTGCAGCCACTTGTAGTAGGTGATCCTCAGCCCCAGCCCCAGCAGGTAGCAGGGCAGGGCAGCAGAGACCACTGGGAGGAGGTATGAGTGCTCCTCGGAGGGAGCCCGGCCCCAGAGCCAGGCAAGGGCCAGCAGCGTGCTGTCCACCAGGATGAAGCTGTGGTAGATGATACAGTGTCCTCCCCTGTGCCACATTGAACCAGCTGAAGTAGAGGATCACAGCCACCATGGCCCGGTAAAGCTGCTCGGGGCCGGATGATTCCATGAAGTCTGTGCCCTGCAGGCTGACCCAGAGGAACATGGCCAGCCACACAAGTGGGAAGTGGAGAGCCACACCATAGGGCCAGAGCAGGGCGAAGAGGGCGACCACCAGGATGCGGGGGCAGATGAGGAAGAGGTTCCACAGGAAGTAGACGATGGAAGAGCCCAGGCTCAGCTCATACTTGTCCTGTAGGAAGGACCGCAAGGACTGGTGGTAGTCCAGCAGAGACCAGGACACACACAGGAACGCGGTGCCAATCCCCAGGCCTGCAAACACAGAGGTAAAGATGCTGAGGGGGAAACAAGGGGTGGCCCGTCCTGGCTCAAATCTCTCCCTGCCCAGCACTGCTAAAATGAGCTTCCCCCCAGCCCAAAAAAGCAGCTGCTGTCAGGGTCAGAGCATCAGCACCTGCACCTCTCCCCTGGCTGCCTGTCCTCCCCGAGGACAAGGAAGCTGGTGCCTGGTCTTGCTCAGATGGGGAAGTGCTGGGATTGAACAGCTCTGCAGAGCCCACCTCCCCAGCATGGAAGCCCCCAGCCCACACAGGCAGGTGAGCACTGGCTCCCACATTGTTGGGCTCCCCATTTCCCTGCAGTGACACCTGCTCCCCACCCCAGGAAGGGCACCACATCACCTGCTGAGTGGTCTGTGCTCCACCCATACCAACATCAGCACCTCTGCAGAGGGCACCTGATTTCTCACCTGACCCTCAGCTTTTCCTGAGGCACATAAGAGAACGATCACAGTGGTCGCCCAGCTTCAACCCTCCCACCCCAAGCCCAGCATGGTCCATTAGAGCACGACAGTGCAGGACAGTGGTCCACCCTATAGCATGTCAAAGGAAGGAGTGATATGGAAGCAGAATGACACTACAAGTGTCTTGCTTGGTCCTCCAGCCCCTGCCCCATCCAAGCCCACTCTGACCTCAAGCCTGCACCCCCCTCCCTCGGCCCCAGACCCCTCACCCTGGGAGAGCTCAGCCTTGTTTGTCCGCAGGATAACATAGAGGAACAGGGTGAGCTGTGGGGTGTTCTCCAGGAAGGTCTCGAAGAGACGCAGCATGCTGATGTCATGGGAGAGGAAGGCCATGTGTCTCTGCTCATCCTCCTCCTCTGCCTTTGCCCAGCACACCTTCCAGCCCACCTTCAGAGCATGGAGGCACCTGTGTGGGGACCCAGCTGGTGGTGAGGGCCCACGCAAGGCACCACACACCTTGGTCCTCACGCTGCCCTGAGAGGTCAACAAACTCCTGACAGGACAACAAACCCCATTAATTTATGTCCAAACCCCTCCTCCTCCCTGCCCAAACCACAGACCACAGTAGCCACACGATGCCCAGCCATGGGTGAAGTGCAAGTGTAAAACAGCATCGACCTCAGGGGACCTGACTGGATTATTCCCTTCCCCCGGCTAGGCCTCGCTGCTCCCCTGAACCGCCGGGAGGGCCAAGGCCGTGACGAGGTTTCGGGGCGCTGTTCCGTTGGTCTCGAGGGCAGCGGCAACACCAGCGGGAGACAGAGCAGAGAGGGAGGAAAACTTCAGTTGCAGGGACACAGATGGCTCCCACCGACACATTTCATCCGCCTCCAGCGCGGGACTGGGCCGAACAGCTCTGCCAGGGAGCTTCTTGGCCCTCCCGACAGCCGAGGCACCGCTCATCCCCATCCCCGGGTGCCGGAAGGGGCCGAGAGGCAGCTGCAGAGGGTCGGGCACCCGGGGGAGGCTCGGGCGGAGCGGGGGCCGGGGGATGCCCGGGGACGCGCGGGGAACTCGGTGCAGGGCTGCCGTACCTAAAGAAAAAGCCGAGCTGTAGGAGGTGGAGGGCGGCGAGCAGCGCCACGGGCACGGCGGGGCGCAGCGCGGGCGGGTCGGAGCGCAGCCAGAGCCAGCTGCAGGCCTGGGCGGCGGCCGAGGCGACGGCGAGCAGCGACAGCGACAGCGCGGCCCAGCCGGGCTGCCCGCGCCGCGCGTACNGTGTGTCCCGCGCAGAGCCGCCGGCCCCGGCTCCCTTCCCGCCGGCGCCGCTGCCGCAGCCCCGGACCCGGCCCGGACCCGGCCCGGCCCCTTCCCCTTAGCCCCCGGCAGTGCCTCGGGCGGGGACAGAGCTGCTCCGGCCCCTTCCCGAGAAGCAGCACCCACCCCTGCCCGCCCCTCCCGGCCGCAGCCCCGCGGGGCCCCGCTCCCCACACGTCTCCCGCAGCGGTTTTGCTACACCGTGGCAGAGCCACCCCAGGACCGGCAGCCCCGGACTCGCGTGTCCCTCCATAGCCCCTGCCCACGCTCCCCTCGCGGCTGCCGCCGTGACATGCAGTCCTGACCCGCCGACTGCCAGGCACGGCCGGGGCACGAGGGGCTGTGCGAGGCCTCACCCCTTAAGGAAGCGGGGTTGACGTGTCCGGGTGCTCGGAACGGGGGAAGGGCTGCTCGCACACGGCCCTTCTCTGCCTCTGGCTGCTCCCCCCAGCCCGCCCTGGTCCACGGCACCTTCGCTCGCTCTGGCCCTGCCACAGAGGGTCATGGTGGGCTGGGACACGGGAGGCTGTGCTATGGGAGCAGCCAGGGTAGGACAGGCTGTAGCATCAGTCCAGCCAGCCCAGCACCACGCAGAGCTGGGGGGTCCCTGCCTTCAGCCACCCTCAGCACCACCAGCACAGGACTATGTTATCAATTGCACAACTACTCTCCTTACTGCAAGCGATTCCACTCATCTTCACTCCCAAAAATCCTCAACGATTTTCTTCCTCCCCTGCACACACTTCCTACAAAAAGGAAGTTACAGTACTCTTGGCTTCTAGATATACTGAACTCCATAGCCAAATGTTCACGTGTTACACACCTACTGCATGATTTAGCTACAGAGGTGCACCACGGGCTACAGCTGGGCCACTGAACCCAAGCAGGATACTGCGATTTGCCCCAGCAGTAACTCCTGGCAGAGCAGAGGCCCTGGGTCCCCCAGCCAGCCCCATCGGAGCTGCTTTTGCAAAGCCAGGTCACTTTATGAGACCCAGGCAACAGAAACCCTACCCTACCTTTGCAGCTCCTGAACACCCAGAGTTCACCAGACTGTGAGCTCTCTGACCCAAGCCCTACATATGCATGCTGCTATTCCAGAAGGGCCCGTGTCCCTGGGCATTTAGCAGGCTGCAGCTGAAGGACAGCACAGCACAGCACAGCACAGCACAGCACAGCACAGCACAGCACAGCACAGCATAGCAGCTCCCACCTAGCAGGCAGCAAGAGCAGTTCAGTGCCTCAGCAGTTCAGCTTGTAAGACCTCGGTCCTGCTTGTCAGCAACGCCTTCACCACAAAAGCCACTGTTCCTTCTTTGGGAGCACCTACACTACACACGTGAAACGCTCCTGACTATTTATGACTCTTGAACTGCTTCCATTACAGATGAAAAACAATCACCAGCCAGATCTCCTTCCTATGCCAGGAAGCTTGCCATTGACTGCAGGGGCAGTATACCCTGCAGAAGCCGCCCTGCAGCCTCCTGAACAAGGCAGGGGGTGCAGAGAAACAGGAAACACAAATCCCTTTTCTCCATCTCAGTCCATCACCAGTATCAACCTGTATCCTAACTGTTTTTCTGTTATGCTTTAAAAATGGTTTAGAGCATAAAACCTTGTTTCAGATGGTGCAATTCCTTTGAGCTTCAGCTAAAAGCACAAGCATGCATGTCTTTCAGCACAGCATAGCATGTTCTGAGCTGGAAGAAACCTATCCAACTCCTGGCCCTGTACAGGACACCCCAATAATCCTACCCTGTGCCTGAGCGTCGTGCCCAGTTCTTGAGCTCTGGCAGCTGTGGGGTCATGACCACTTCCCTGGGGAGTCTGGTTTGGTGGCAGAAATGGTTCTGGCCCTATTTGGAACACTGACACATGTTGTTTTCTTCAGTTGTACAATTATTTAATGTCTTACTGGCCATTCACTTCAGTTTGAATCTTCAAAGCAAAAAGCTAAGGAAAAAATAAGGACAGGTAAACTGAAAGTATGAGCTGTGCTTTTACCCCCAGGTCTTGTCAAGCAGACGGTTTTCTTCTTCAAGGCAGAAAAACCTCTAAAGTTACATGTGATGCAAGGTGCCCCAAGTTAACATTTTATTGGAAATGTTCAAAAGCTCTAGTAACAAGATCAGCTCTAGTACAAATATAGATTTAAATGCACAAACTAAACAATAAGAACATCTTTTCATGATTGCTGTACATGAGTGGAAGATTATTCTTGGCTACCCACTTTGTGAAGAAAATGGAATGGAAGCTGAGTTAAGAGAAACAGCTCTAGAAAAAAAGAACAGATCATAAAGAGGCTCTTCTTTCTAATAGGCACCCTCTAAGGGGCCAAAACAAAGTGAAGGCTCTGCAGCTTTGAGGAGTTCAATTTTCCTGTGTCTGCTTATGCTTCCAGTCGCATGGTCACAGCACAGAATCAGGTTCAATTACCAGAATCACACACATTCTGCTCATCCTTGAATTCCAAGGAGTTGGCATTCACAAAGTAACCAGGACTTTCCAGAAAGAGCAAAGGTCACCCTCCATGTCACAGAGGTCAAGGTCTCTTGAAACATGGACAAACATTTGCTTGGAACTAAAATCAGATGGAAGGAACTTTACTCTGCATCCGTTGACTTATAGTGATCATCATCCACTGTGGAGTAGATGTGTCCCTCGCTGCTGAGGAATTCCACGGCTTGCCTTGAAGAAAAACCTCACAGTTGGTAACTAGTTAACAATTAGCAAAGGGAGATAAGTCACCACCTTTCTGCCAGATAATTCCCATTTACAGACCCCATCCCCACAGTTCCCTCCTGGCAGCTGCCAAGGGAAGCTCTTGGGTCTCTGTCCCGTGCGCGGTGTAAGTGACACAGGAAGTTTCTCCAAAGCTATGGCAATGTGCTCCCCCTGCAGCTCAGACTCTGCCTGAGTCACCACTCTGCACTGCCCAGGTAGTACCCACCACTCTGCTCCAGAGAGGACACAACATACAAAGGTCATGGAGGTTAATGACTATTTTTGTAAATCTCAAAAGTGTTAAGAGACAATGAAGTAGAATAGAAAAGACTATTCCCAAATTTTTTATCAGTGTGTAGAGAGCAAGGTAGTCCTTGAACAGGAGAAATGCTACTGAGGCACTGCAGTACATTGCCACTGAACTGATAAACAGCTTGTTTTGAGAACAGGGAGCAAAGCAACTGGCAACAGCTCATTCAGGGAAGTGAATCTTTCAAAAGCTCTGGCTCCTGTGCTGCCGAGACTGCCTGAATTACCCACCCTGATTGACAGGTGAGTGTCTGGGCTTGCCCACTGTCCTCTCTGCCTCTGGAAGGACTGCCTGGATTTCCATAGCATCTTTCATTTCTATGCACTTACTTGATTGTTGACATACTCATACTGTGGAGCTGAAGTTTCAATTCCTGTAGACTCATGCCCTCTGGGACATGGCAGCTTTTGATCAAGTTCAGCACCTGGAGGAGCAAGAACCACCGCACTACATCACATCTGAGGAGCCTCTGCTGCCGCCACTGCTGTGCTTCCAGAAAAGCTGCTGGCACCCACCTGGCTCTGGTGCGCCGTGAGCCCGTTCACTGGCAGGCTGCCACCTCCTCCGTAGCCCCCCATGTCACTTATCCCAGTGGAGGAAAATGACTGTGGCACTCTTGATGCTGACTGGAATTATGAGAACAAAAGTGCTGTGGTTACCCAGGCTGCCCAAGCCCGCAGCATTAAAGACTCATTGTTATTTTTAAACCAGTGAGTAAAAACAGCTTCTTATGGAAGTGGATTGCAACACAATCTCTCTCCAAGGAAGCCAGGACTCCTGTTAAACCTAAAGTGCTGCCCAGCTTTAAGCTTTCCAGCCCCACAGTTAGGAAATTTTCCCAGCAAGAGGTCTCTCTTTGGGAGATCACCAGTCATCCAGGAAGGGCCATGATGGAATCAGAATCTTTGTACGTACCATAAGATTTTTTCTGAGGATCATATGTGCATTGACAATTTCTAGTATGTGTGTGGTGAACTCATTCATATTTTCCAGAGGCATGATCTTAAATGCCACCAAGCTCTTCTTATTCTTTCAGAGGAAAAAGAAAACCAAACAGAAAACAAAGAAAACAATTTACTGCATAGGAACACAAAGATGTCCAACAGCCAACCCAGCCATTCCCTCCAGGAGTGGGATAGCAGTGGGGAGAGAGCTTCTCTGCATGCAGCTAGTCCAAAACGTTCTGACCTACATCTTGTGCTCGTTTTGGCTGGGGTACAGTAGCATGGGCTAGTTTTGGACTTATGCTGGAAACGGTGAACAGGGATGTTTTAGTCATTGCTCATCAACCCTTGCACAGAGCCACGAGCTTTCCTGCTTCTCACACAGCTTCACCAGTATTAGGCTGTGAGGGGACAAGGAGCTGTGAGGGGAAACAGCTGGGACCCCCCACTGCCCCAAGGGAGAACCCAGACCAGCCAGTGTCATGCTCAGTTATAGAACTAGTGAAAGGAGGAGGAAGAGGCACACCTGCCTGCCCATGAGAAGTGTGAAATTAATTCCCTGTTTTGCTTTACTTATGAAACTGCCTTTATCTGAACTCATGGGTTTTCTCACTTTCCACCAGGAGAGAGCAAGGAGTGGGGGAGGGATGTGATTTTGAAAGACAATGGAGACAGAGTCGCTCCTCTTTCTAACCAGCTAGGAATTAACTGCACCTTGCCTTAATGCATACACCATTATTTGGCTATTTAAACCACATGTCCTACATGAAGTGCTACAAGAAGTCTCCCCATGAACCAGAACTTGGTCTAAGCTCGACAGTACCAACATCCCAGAACCTGGTGGCCAGAACTCGGCTCTGCCGAAAACACACTGATGACGAGGGGAATTTTGAAAGGATTCTCATTTTAAATAGTCCTCTGCATTCAGGAACAATTAGAGTGTTATTAAATATAACACTGGCAGAGACATTGAAGGATTTGTCCAGAGACCATGATTAAGTGGATATTCTAAAGCAGTGCCCTAGCACTAAGCCAGATCACCAATCCTTCACACCCCTGCTCCAGCCTCATGGCCAGGACTCACACACAGGTAACACGACCTTACCTGGAATGACCGAAGGTGACCAGCAACTTTGACATAGGTTCCTGGAGGTACCACAACATTCTCACCTCCTGCCTCCTAACAGAGAGGGAAAAAAGCAAGGTTTGCTGATTCATGTTTCCATTTCTCAATTATCACAATAAACAACTTAGCAAAGCAGGCTCATCTCAAGCAAGCACAAACAATGCACATTCCTATGTCTAGGAAGAGCAGTTAGAGAAACATAACTGTAAATAAAAAATAAAGAAAAACATTGGCATACATTTCAGAGCAGAGTCAGTTTTCTGCTCTGCTGTCTCTGTACACTTATGAGAGATTCTCACAATGCAACAAGAGGAAAGGAACCTCGAATAATAAAAAATTAGGTGTTGAATTCCATAATCTGGCTGGGGGGTGGGGTGGGCCAGAGCCATTTTTAAACTCACACTAAACTGGCAGTAAGGCAACTGAACATCTGCCGGATTACCCTCCCAAAACTGTTCAGCTGAACTCAGCTATACTAAACAGGCAGACAGTCATATACAACACCAGTGACCTCTGCTACAGCAGCATCTCCCTTGGATTTAAGGGACATGTTATCCCTAAAAATACTTTTCAGAAAAGCCACATCTTTCGGATTATAAAAAACTCTGTGAGAAGTAGGGAGTTGGTGTTGATCAATGATCCTTACAGGTTCCTTCCAGTTGAGACACTGTATAATTCTATAACTTTTCTCTACGCACTGCCCTCAAAAGCTGCTAAAGAAGCCTGTTCATAGGAAATCCAATGCTTACGTCAGTATCAACCCACTGCCTGACGTCCATCGGGGCTGCCGTCATGTCGTCCACTTTGTAGAGGATGTTGGTAGGCGCTTTCTCCGCGTGCCGGACGATACCCACAACAGTGACCTGCGGCGGAGGAGGAAGGGTTGCTGGGGCCGGCCGCGGGACAGGGGTCCGCCCCGGCCGCGACCGCCCCGGCACCCACCTGCGAGATCTCCACGTCGCAGATCCGGAAGGTCTCGTCGACCTGCTCCGCAGCCAGCAGCTGCGACACAGTGCAGGGCACGATGTTCTGGGAGCGGCTCCGCTGCAAGGGGCGAAGGAGCCGTCAGAGCCGGCCTCGGCCCCTGGCCCCCTCCCGCGGGCCCCGCCCGGCCTACCTGCTTCTTCTCCGCCTGGGCGCCGGCGGGCGACCCGAACCCGCCCGGGGACTGCGTGTAGCCGCCCGGGGGCCCCGCGCCGCTCACGGTGCCGTACCCGCCATCGAAGTTCCCTAAGGGAGGAGAGAGAGGAACCGTGAGGCAGTGGCGGGGGCGCGGGCCCCTTCCCCACCGCTGCCGCCATCACGGGGAGCGGCGGCCTCGGGCCCCGCGTCTCGCATGCCCGGGAGGCAGCGAGTGTGGGCCGTCCGACCCCGTGCGTGCCCGAGCGCGCACCGTGCCCACTCCACATGGCGCCGGTCCGGAGCCTGCCGCCACCCGCCCGCGCGCGGACCCTCGCGCGCCACCGCCTCCCGCCCAATCCGGGAGCGCCGCTCTGCCGGCCGGCAGCCAATCGCGTCCCTCCGCCTTCTGACGCCTTCCAATAGGGGGAGGCCGCGGGGAAGCCTCCGCCGCCATTTTGAGAGCGGGCGCTGCCCGGCGTCGCATCGATGAGGGGCGGGGCCGAGGGGCGGGGCCGGGCACAGGTGGGGCTGAGGTGGGGGCCGGGCACAGGTTGGGGCAGCGTAGCGCTCTCTGCCATGCAGCCCACGGGCCAGTCCATGGTGATGCTCTTGCTGTGCCCGCTGGCCGTGGCTCTGCCCGGTGAGGGCGGCGGCTCCGGGAGGTTCTGGCACCTCACGGATCTGCATTGGGACCCCGGGTACGAGGCGGCGGCGGCAGCGGGACGGCCATGCCCCTCGGGCGGCGATCGGGCCGGGCCCGCCGGGCCGTGGGGCAGCTACCTGTGCGACGCGCCCTGGAGCCTGCTCGGTTCGGCCGCCCGGGCCATGCGGGGCCGCCTGGCCACGCCGGACTTCGTGCTCTGGACCGGGTGAGAGGGGCCGGGCCCGCCTGGAGGGACACCAGATCTGGGCGGGAGAAGGGCAGTGGAGCCGAGTGGAGCTCGTGGGGTGTCAGGGCTCTTTCCATGGTCCCCGCTTTGAAAAGGAGAGGGGAGGATGTGCCTCGTAATGTAAAACGGGTTTGGAGGAGACCACAACCCCAGCGAGGGCTCTCGACACTGGCAAGAAGTTCGAGGCAGTGAGGTGACAAAAGGATCACTGTCCGTCCTTTGTGCGTCCTGTCCAGCCGTGTCTGACTCCACAGTGACTCCGAGTACCTGCAATGCTCAGGGGAAGGAGCTGTGGGCTGTGTGTCTGTGTATCCGGCGCTGCCGGTCAGAGCAGTGGGAGGAGAGCATTGTTAACCAGGCTTGCAGCATTTCTTCTGGCTGCGATGAGGCACCTGGGAGACCTGTCTCAAGAAGTTTTGCTTTAGGAGTCAAAGGAACCTCCCCAGTGCAGGATGTTCTCTCCTGGTATGGTTTCCAGGGGTGGGTTCCCTGTCCTATGGGAGGCCTCAATAGCACATAGAGATGGTGAAAGCTTTATTTTGCATGGTGATTGTGTTTATGGTCTTTCTTCCGACAGTACAACCTCAACTTGCTGTAACCTCCAGTCCCAGTTTGCAGGGCCGTTGCCTGTCCCATATTTTCATTTTCTGTCCCTGCAGATGCCTGTTCCTGCTTAGATGTAGTTATTGGTCCTTGTGACCTTATGTTGAGTATTCTTTTTCCCTCAAGCAATTTTCCTCAGTCCTTTGACATGATTTTGAATGTTCTTCTGTCTCTCCAGTGGGCTTGTGGACAGCCCAGCATCCTCTACAAATGCCCTAAGCATGTTAGTGCAAACACAGATGTGGAGCAGCCCTAGATTGCTGCCTTACTGGAAGCATCCCCTTGTTTCATGGTGATCACAGTTGTGCAAACAGCTCTGCATCATTATTGCAGATCAGATGCCCTCAGATTGCAAAGTGCTGATCCTTGCAATATTTCCAGGCAGCTTTAGTGCCTGTGACGCCCCAAGGCAGAGAGCGCCTCTCCTTACACCCTTGTGTGTAGGGGTTTTAAGGTAAAGTGAATCGTAGAATCACAGAATATCCTGAGCTAGAAGGGACCCACAAGGATCATGGATTCCAGCTCCTTGCCCTGCACAGCCTCCCCAACAATCCCACCCTGTGCATCTCTGAGAGCGTTGTCCTTGACTCTGACAAGTTTGGAGTGAAGCTCATTTTCCTTGTCAGCAATTTCTTGAAACTCCCGCAGTGTCTTGGCCAGTCAACATAGCACTGACTTCTGCACACAAAAGCTTAAACTTTCTCTTCCAGGAGGCACAGAGAGGAGTTGGCAAGTTTCTCTGTCTTGTTCATTGCTGTAAACATAGGCCCTGTTAGTCCCAGACAGTGACTGTGCTGCTTCTCTTTTTCTAGAGATGACACTCCCCATGTCCCCAATGAGCAGCTTGGAGAAGAAAAGGTTCTGCACATAATAGCAAATCTGACTTCTCTGATACAAGAGACATTTCCAGGTAGGATTTGAGGGGAAGACAAGGGGAGCGGGGCACAGAGGCTCATCGGAAGGGCTAACCAGGATGGAGAAATGACAGAACTGGGACAAGGAAAGGCACAGAAGGGCTGTGGTCACTGGGACTTGTTTGTCCTCTTCCCAGTGGCCTCAATTCTGCTGTGCCATACAGCACTGATGCACATTCATGTTTCAGGTTAGCTCACTCAGGAGAGGAAAATAAAGGTTTCTGTCATTAGTCATTAAGGCAGAAAAGGCTGCAAGACACTCTCAGACACAACCTGTGTCAGCAGGGGGCAAGGAGCATTACTGCTGGTGACAGCTCAGTCACTTGGCTGTGGGTGGCTTGTCTCAAGGGTGGGTCAGAGCCACGTGGTGCCCCTTGGCAGTGTGGGACAGAGGGTGACTGGCCTTGGCAAAGCTCTCAGCTGTGCTGCTCTTCCCAAGGCCAGGAGTGCCTCAGGGAGCTTGGAGGAGCTCTGCAGCACCGACCTCCCCTGCGCCTGCTTTGCTCTGTCTCCAGGTACTAAGGTCTACGCAGCCATGGGCAATCATGACTTCCACCCCAAGAATCAGTTTCCTGGGAAAGAGCACAGGATCTACAACCAAACAGCAGAACTGTGGCGGCCCTGGCTGAATGATGCCTCCCTTCCTCTCTTCAGAGCAGGTCTGGCACCACTGGCTCATGTTTAGAGCATGCTGGGGATATGAGGAGGGGTAGGAGAATACCATGAACAATTTTCCTTGCTTCTATGCTCAGAGCAATAGTATTCATAGAGGATTTGCAGAGGTAGGGTCCAATTTAATGCCGATTTCTGTCTTGGAGTTCTGCTTGCAAGAAGAGAAATTATTTTATACTTTAGTCTCTCCTGCCATTGTCAAGTTACTGGAAAGAATGCAGGTTGGTGACCTGCAGAGGGAGAAAAAACATCTTTAAAGGTAGCAGCTGGTGCAAGCTATGCTGTGGCTCTCCAGAGCTGCCCAGCTCCTAGTGCTGCCCATTGTAGCCATTCAGGTCTCCCTTCACCGGGAGAGGCACGAGAACGACAAGAGACACACAGGGAAGAGTCACTCCAAATCCACATCCTGGAGTGGTCAGAGCACTGTTCCAGGCAGTGACCCTGCTGTGGCTATTGCTAAGTAGAGCAGAGAGAGGTGGAGACAAAGGGATCTGGGATCACAGCCAACAGTGTGAGCAGACCTCCAGCTCCTTCTCTGTCGGTTGCATTTTTAAGGAGGTTTCTACAGCGAGAAGCTGCCTGGCCCAGGGATGAGGGGGCGGATGGTTGTCCTCAACACCAACCTGTACTATGACCAGAATGATGAGACGGCTGGTGAGGAGGATCCTGGGGGACAGTTCCAGTGGCTGGAAGAAACACTGACCAACGCCTCTAGAGCAGATGAAATGGTATTAAAAAGACTGAATAAACAACCTGGGCTTCTCCCCAGCCCAGAAGCTCTTCTCACTCTGCTCCCTCTTGGTGCAGTCGCAGCTGGCTGGTGCTCCATGGGCAGTGTGGGCTCTGTGTTCAGGGCAGTTCATTCTTCTGTAGGTCTACATTGTGGGACACGTGCCCCCTGGCTTCTTCGAGAAGAAACGGGGCAAGCCGTGGTTCCGGAGGGGCTTTAACGAGCGGTACCTGGGAATCGTGCAGAAGCACCATAGGGTGATCGCTGCCCAGTTCTTTGGGCACCATCACACGGACAGCTTTCGCATGTTCTACAGCGACACAGGTACCCGTTCTGGTCACCCAAGCACTTGTGTGACAGCTCTGCTAGCTCTCAGAATCACTGTCCATGAGAGTTTTCAGTGGCTGTTTGGCTGAAAGCAGCTAAGAAGCCAGCAAAAGCTTCTGAAATGCTTTGGGCAGCAAGAGGCAACAGTGGTTCTAATCTCTACCCATAATCTGTAGCTCCTGCCCTCCTTCCCATTCACCCTCAAATGTTGTTGCTTCCCCTCAATGCCTGGCAGCTTCTTGCCTGTTCCCTCTTGAGGGGTTTGGGCATTGCTGAGGGAGCAGCGCTGAATCTCTGTGTGTATATGGT
Source organism: Oreocharis arfaki (assembly GCA_013398015.1). Taxonomy (NCBI): domain Eukaryota; kingdom Metazoa; phylum Chordata; class Aves; order Passeriformes; family Paramythiidae; genus Oreocharis; species Oreocharis arfaki. The sequence continues at coordinate 243,410 of VZRR01002340.1, read as the reverse complement.
GCTCTGGGCGAACATCTTTGCTAAGTATGGTTCCCTGGCCACCCTCACTGCAAGAGCCCTTGCTGGCATTGGAAAGCCCATTCCTGGCTGCAGCAGCCCTGTGCCCAGTCCCCAGTACTGTTCCACGTGTTAATCTTTGTGTGTGTGGTGGTACCGGGAGCTGCTGACAAAAATGCTGTTGGCAGTGCAATCTGCTCCAGGGTACTCACTGTGATGGTGACACGGTGTGGGACAAGCCAAGGTCTCCAGTCTTTGCATTTCTGTGAAGGTGCTCCAATCAATGTCATGTTCCTGGCCCCTGGAGTGACTCCCTGGAAAACAACCTTACCTGGAGTGAGCAATGGAGCCAACAACCCTGGGATTCGGGTGATCGACTATGATCGGGACACCCTTCAGGTCTTGGTAGGGGATCCCTGTATGCACCATACTGCAGCTCTGGAACAACTTTAATTCCCTCCTGTAGTTGGAATGGGCTTTTCAGGATTTCTCAGTCCACAGGACCGAATGGCTGTGTGGGAGAGGACTCTGACCCAGGATATTTCAGCCTCGTGTCTGGCACAAAGATTTAGTCAAAGGGTCAGTGAGTCGAAGCATGGCCCTGGCAGCCAGTGCATCCTGCTAGGATGAGTTCCCCAGGGCAGGGTCAGACAGTTTTTGTGGTGTTCTTCATGGACTTAGCAAGTTTCCTTTGACACTTGCTTTGCTCCCCAGATAATGTGGATCACAGAATTAGTCTTTGAGTAATAACAGACTTGTCAGACCCCCTCAAAAACCTTTAAACCATCTGAAAAATTGTGTCCCTCTACTTGCTAAAATGATGCATTTGGAGTGGATCTGAATTGAGGTGAATTGTAGGGGCAGCTTCTGTTTCCTATCTCTTGCTTGCCAAGAGGTGGAGGACAGGTGCTTATGCCCTCCTTTGTAGTGGATGAAGCTCTCTGTAGTTGCTTTGTTTACATGTTTATAGCATAGAAGTAAATGCTAAAATGTGCTGTGCAAGGCTGGAGAGCCAGTAAAGCAGAGAGAAAAAGGGCAAGAAACTGAGAACAGAAGTTGTGAAAAACTTGATTCTTCAGTTTGTTCACAGCTGAGAAAATAACTTTGCTCAGGAAGTAACACTCCTCCAGCCCTTGCTTCTGCTGCCGGACAGTGTTGATAGTAACTAACTGATGTATGAAGCAGGTCAGGCTCAAAGTTTCTGATGTTTGGAGGTCAAAGTCAAGCATAGCAAAGCCACCCCTTCTCACCCCTTATGAAACAGCCTCTGTTTGGGGTGGGTTCTGGAGGCTCTCACCTGAGGTGTCCTCAGGTACTCATCTTGGTAGGAAGCCCTGTCAGGGGCAGCTGGCCCTTGGTGGGGGGTGCTGCAGTGGGGCCCAAGTCCAGCCCAGTGTCTCACTCCAGGGCCAATCTTGTCCCGATGTCTCCTCAATTCTGTTTTTCTCTCCCTCAGGATATGGTGACGTACTACTTGAACCTTACTCATGCCAACCTGATGGCCTCACCATGGGGTGAAGTGTTCCCAGTGTGGGAAGAAGAATACAGGCTGACAGAGGCCTTCCAGGTCCCTGATGCCTCTGCCCACTCCATGCAGATGGTGCTGGAGAGGATCTCAAGGGACCAGCACTACCTGCAGCTGTACTATGAGTTTAACTCTGCCAGATATGACCTGGAGCCGTGCAAGCAGGAATGCCGTGTGGATCACCTGTGTGCCATCAGGGAAGTTGATTTTACAAAGTACAATGAATGTGTGAAAACCAACAGCTCTGCCTCTGCTGCCAGCAGTGTTTGGCTTTTGGTTTTCTGCATGTTCTTAGGATTTCTCAGTCCTCAGCGAGTGCTGTGATGGCCAAGAGCAAGAGAAAAGGAGGAGGGCACGAGATCACACTACACTGCATGTGAATCAGTGATTTTGGTATTGAGAACTTGCTTGGAAACCAGGACAAAACTGTCAATGTTTACTAAAAGTCCTGTGACGCTGATTTGAAATTTTCTAGACAAGATCGATGTGTGAAGGGCAATGTTTTTGAGTGCCTTGTTTTGCCAAACTGACAGCAATGAGTAGTCTGTCTCCCCTCTGCTGGGGCTACTGGGGCAACCTCAAAAATCAGATGAAGACCAGGCCTCCCTGTGGACATGAACTGGCAATGGGTGAGGGTAGGGAGCTGCCACAAGTTCCAGAAGCTGCTGCCAGCATTCCATCTGTTGGTGACTCAGGAAGTCTTGTGGTGGCTTTGTTCCACAGCAGCCTGTAGCTTATGAGCAAAGCCAGGTGGCATGGCAGTGTCTGGACTTCAGCAAACTTTGGTGTTTCAGTGCTGAAGATGAGGTGCTGATGATTATTTCCCCCTCAGTTGCTGAGCAGCAAGAGCTCTCTTCACTCTCTCTTCTGTGCTCTTTTCACTCGCCTCCACTGAATTCCTTCCCTCAGCTGGGCTTGGCAGCTGATCTGGGCCAGGCAGCTGATCTGGGCCACTTTGCCAGTGAGATCCGAGGTGGTGATTTACAGCCTTGGGTTTGCCAGCTGCTCTAGGACCCTGGAGGGAACCAGTACACAGTGCTGGTATTGGACTCCAGGTACAGGTGGAGGGGGTGCAGGATGAGTGCTCTATGCTGTGTGAAGGTGGCTCTGGGCTCTCCCGGGGCTCTGACGGGGCTGGGGGGAAGTCGTGCTTTTTTTGCTGGGGTTGGTGTTTGCCCTGGAACTACCTCAGCGTGTGTGGAGCAATGCTGTGTGTGCTCGAACACCCAGTTAAGGGCCGGGACCCACTGCGGGCCTGTCAGCGCAGGGTCTGATGTGTTGGTGCCTCGCTGCCCATGGGAACACACCTCACTCCGCTGTGAACACCCCACTTCTCTCCTGGGCTGCAGGGCTCGCAGCCCCCGCCCCTGGCCCCTCCAGCTCTGAGTCGCCGGAGCTGCCTAGAGCAAACGCAGATCTGAGAGGGAACGGTGGGAGACGGGCGGTAGTTGCCGGTATTACCTCTCTTGAAATTCTCCTGTTTGCAGCGGGAGGACCGAGCTGGCAGGTCCCAACCGGGCCGCCTTGAGACCAGGTTCGTTCTGAAGCACCTCTGAGTGTGGGTAGGGGCTTTGGAGGGACACGCGAGTCCGGGGCTGCAGGGCTGGGGGCGGCTCTGCCCCGGCATAGCAGAACCGCTGCGGGAGCCGTGCGGAGAGCGGGGGCCCCGCGGGAGGGGCGGGCAGGGGCTGGTGCTGCTTCCCGAGAAGGGGCCGGAGCGGCTCTGCCCCCGCCCGAGGCACTGCCGGGGCTGCGGGTGTGGGGAGGGGGCCGCCCGTGGGGCACGGGAGTTACCCCGTAGGGATGCTGGGGCCGGCCCCGAGAGCTCGGGGGTGCAGGAGAGAGGAGAGGGTAGAGTGACTGCCCCGTGAGAAGTGTGTGCCCTCTGCAGGAATCCTGGCGTCAGGATTCAGCCTCCGGGAAGTGGCAGCTCCCTACTCTCACCCGTGGGCCGTTCTGGGACCAGCCTGCCCACACCGGCCCTGTGTGGCCCCCGTCAGTATTTAAGGTTTAGTAGTTATAGTTTCCTCCTCTGCTACCGTTCTGCAACTGTGCTTGCAACCTTTCCCCTGATGTTTGTCAGATTCTATGGCAAGAGAGACAGCAAGGGTGATGTACCAGGGGGTGGAGAGCAGAGATTCACACTCTAGCTGCTTCTCTCTTAAAGCTTCTCAGGAGGACATGAGTTCTGGAAAATTCATACGAAGCAGAAGACGATAACCAAATTCACCACCAGTGCTTCTGGAAAGCTGCTGCTCCCCCCTGAGGGAGGCAGGGGAAGCATCACGGTTAGTTTCAGGCACTAATTGTGATGCTGGAATGTCAGATACCTCTTACTGCTTTTACAGGTTTACGGGACCTTTGGGGAAGGGTCATTTAACAACTGCAACCCAAAACCCGCGGTTATTGATCCTGAACTCGCTCCAGGCTCTTCACACTCTCCCTCCTTCTCCAATATTCCATCTCCCACACCCAGCAGATAAGGCCCAGTGATACCACACAGCTCCTAGGGGTGAAGACCTGTACGTGGTGTTGAGAAGTGAAAGCAGAAACATTGCTCCCCCTTTACCTACCACTGCTAGATGGAGAGTTTTGAGATCAAAGAACCTACAGATGATCTGACTGTATTTGCCACTTTTGAAAAAACCCATTGTAAACAGCAATTGACATCTGAGCCCATCACCAGCCATGGCACAGCCCAAGATCCTTGGCTTGTCCCAAGCTATGTCTTGCAGTCCCTGTGGTCTCTCCTGGTGCCACTGAGGTTTCAAAGCCCTTGGTGTAATTGCAGAAGTGCACACTTCACCTGGCCACTCTGCTCTTCTGCATTGGAAACTATTCCTGCTCTCCTGAAGGGCCCCAGCGAGAACTCGGCTCCACCCCAACAAGTGCTGCTTTCAGGCCTGTCTGCACAGGGGCTGATGTGTTGGTACCTCAGCATCTATGAGGTACCTCCCATCAAGCTCTTGGTCTGCCTGCTGGATGCTGCACCCTTTGTTTATTTATGTATTTCCAAACCAGGGAGGAGGGGGTTACAGTGGTAACGCAGGAAATTCTGCAAGGACAGATGTTCCTGGACACTACTACCATTTTCTTTAGCTCATTTAGCTCATTCAGCTGCAAAGTAGTCTCCACTTTGTTTCCCTTCCTGCATTTGCACTGCAGAGGGCTTCAGATTATTCTGCAAGTTTCCTCCCTTTTAATCCTTCATTTAATACAAGAGATGGACACACCCAAACTGACAGTGTCAGACCACAGAGGGAACACCTTTGCCTCTTCCAGCTATTTCTGCCTGTGGCACGTGAGCAGCTGGCACATGAACTGTGAACTTCAGCCTTCTGTTGACACTGCAGTGCAAATGCACCTGCCCCAGCTGTTGCTGCATTGGAAAAAAACTTATATATAGCTTAAATATTACTGAATTCAGCAAAGCTGGGGAGTTCCTCCCAACACTACACTGTAGGCTCTGTGGTTACCTGTACCCATTTTGCTGTTCGTCACTGCAGCTGTCCTCAGCGAGCCCAGGGCAGGCTGCAGATCCAGGGACAGGGGATGGTGCCCACAGCCTGCCCAAGGCCACACTCTGTCAAAGGAGCAGGCTGGGCAATGAGAGCAGCAGAGCTGGGCTCTGGAGTACAATTTACAAAGAGGATTATGCCACAACCAGATAAAACTGGACTCAGAAAAGCAACCACTGTTCAAAATCCACTGTTAAGTAAGAGTCATTTGTGTGCCAAAGTGCAGCATGAGGCAGCAGAGCAGGTCACAAGCAAAGCAGCTGGGGCAGCTTTAGGAGCTGCAGCCTGAGGCAGCCCAAGGAGAAGGCCTGCAGGGAGAAGGGCACTTTGCCATGGCAGGATCCTCCCATGAGCCACAGCGCAATGGGCAGCCTCAGCTGTACTGCTGCAGTCTGGAACGAACACACTACGCTCTCCAACCTGGCAAAATCTGCATTTAATTTACAACATAGTAAAGGTTACAGGTAAAAAGCTCAACAGAAGTGTGAAAAGGCCTATTACATATTACACAAGTGTACAAATGTCTGTACAAAGCCCCTCGATGTTCCTGTCCCCTCCTGGCCAGCTGCGGCCCCTAAGCTCTGAAATAATAAGAGCTGGTTCAGAGTCAGAGAGGAGAAGAGCTTTAAAAAACAACGAGCAGCAAAGTTTCCCTTGTCAAGAAAAATCTTGTGGAGAGCCACTTGCAAAAAAAACCCCAAAAAAACAACCCCCACCCCCTCCCCCCCCAAATAAAACAAAAAAGCCCCAAAACAAAGAGAAGAAAACCTGCTCAACTTTTGTTTGTCCTGACTAGTCCTACCCTAAAGAGTTGCCTCCAGAAAGCAACTGGCTGAGAAATGAAAATCCTACAGGCCACACTAAAGAGAGGAAGATTTTGACTTATTGTAGGAGCTCTGGGGAGCAAATGCCCAATGGCTGAATCATCAATGGCAACTTAAACACAGAGCAGTGCAGCTGGATCATGGAGCAGGTGCTGAATCCACGCAAGGAATAGTCTGAGCTAGATGTGATGGTGTGGGGAGGGAACAGAGCAGTCTCTAAAGCCATGGCTCTTGTGAGCTGGGCAGCTGCTGGCTGGCACCTCAGGGACATGATAGAAACAATCACTGTGGAGCAGAACTCACAGATTTTGGAGCATCTGTCTGAAACAGGTCTGGTGCATCCAGCACCCCAGCTCACTGGAACACAGCACTGACCCAGCACCATCCAGCACCCCAGCTCACAAGAGCCCTGCCCCAGCAACCCGGCACTACTTCCCCAGGTAGCTGCAGTCCTGCACACAGTGAACAGCCAGGTACATGCTCTCATTTTGGTGCACATTTCCTGGATCCCCAAAACAGCAAAGGAATGTGACTTGTAGCTGAACTGCATCAGAGAGTGTACAAAAATCCGAGTAAAGTTAAGAATAATAGAGCTCTGGCCTTACCTTGTGTAAAGTACAACCACAATGTCTGAATATGTGAATCATTTTCAAATCTAACCCAGGGAACTAAAGGGCTTGAGCAACAACCCAAGTCCACTGGGAATTCCTATTCTGGCTCTCAGTAGCACTCAATTCTCACCTGCTGTTCCCAGCAGCCAAAATATATGTGTGTGGGGAACACGCCAGTCCTCCCAGCTTTTTGTCTTGTTGAATCTCATATACTCTAAGCTTACAAGTTCAATTTGCAAATAAAAATGAAGCATTTAAGTTACAGGGGCCACCAAGCCTAAAAGAAATTCCACTGTGTTAACTTCACCCTGAGTTATTCAGGGGAGTCACCATGGCACAGTGCAGGCAGTGCCTATTCCTGTCAGATGCTCCATCCCTCCATTCTCTGTACTCTGTATCCATCCCATAGACCCCATCCTGCAGCACTGGAACAAAGCTAAGGAACCCTGGAACAACAGGAATAACCTGTTGCTTATCCATCTCAACTCATGACTCACGGGATGCTCTAGTGTTTTATGTAGAAATTAAAACAAGCTAAATAGTAGCCAAATTAAAAATAATAATAATAATAAAAAAAAGAGAATGCCCTACATTGGTGGGGTTTTGGAAAAAAAAAAAAAGCTGACCTATATTTTGCAAGTTTTACAACTCCTACCGATGGGATTCTGCAAGGCTTGGCCCCACAAACATTTCCTTCTGACAGAGCTGCCCTGCTGTGAGCATGTCCAGCAGGAACAGTGTCACCACAGTAAGCCCAGCACTGAAATATACGGACTGCAGAGTCATGCTCTAAGTGGTAATTGTGTGACTGCCCCTCTGACTTGTGGATTCAAGCTCAGCATAAAGACCTCTGGGACAGTGGTGGCTAAGAAAAGGCTGTAGGGGTTTTGGCTCAAAAGGAGATGGGAGCTGTATTTTTTTTTTAACAGACATATAAAAACATTTGAAGACAGATCTTTAAAGGATATTTCACTCCTCCAATCTTGGTATTACATCTGTTAGGACACTGAAATTTTAAAAAGACGATACCGCACATGAAAAGTTTCTGTAGTTGGTAACTCCTACCCTCCCTCAGCCCAGCTCAGATCAGCAGGGATGGGGTCGGCTTCTTGCCCGGCCAGGCCTCCTTGGCGTATTTCTTCTTCTTGGGTTCATTCACAGCTTCAGGGTTGAAGACAGTGGGGTTTGGAGCTGGGTTCATGTTCACTGTGGAGGGCACAACTGGAGTCAAGTCCACGTCGGGGGCGAGGTTGGGGTAGGGCATGGGCAGCCCTCCGATGAGTGCGGTCCCATGGACGCCGTGTGACTGTGACCCCGCCTCATTGTGGGTGGGGGGCAGCCCCCCGTACAATCCTCCGCTGTAGGGGAAGCTCTGCATGCGCCGTGACGCAGAGTCATCCGTGGTCAGTGAGCCCGCGTTCTCCATGCGCTTCTTCTGTAGACAGAAGCAGTTAAAGAATTATTCACAATGCATGAAACCATCAATCTATTTAAACTGGGTGCCAAGGCCATTTCCCCCAAAAGGCACCTAAATCTGCCACATACAAAGTGCTTACAGACCGTGTCCCAGTTTTTGTCCTACAAGGTTTCTTCTGAGTTCCCTTGAAAACCACAACAATAAACTCTCAGAGGTGCACAGTGCAGGAAGGGTGACAAAAGCTGACACTCAGGTGTAACTTAGATGGTCTGAGCACCTCTTCACCTCCTGTACACTCCTGCCAGTCTTGAGCTTGTCCTGAACAAAAACCAAGTGGGTCACGGAATGTCCCATGTTGGAACGGACAAGGCTGATCAAGTCCAACTCCTGGCCCTGCACAGGACACCCCAAGAATCCCACCCTGTGCCTGACAGCATTATAACACAAACCTTCCCTCCCCCACAGAAAGAAACTGCAACTTCTAGATCACTTGGGTAGTTTTGCTCCTGATCATTGGAATCTTCTCCTGCAGTCTGAGTTTATGGAATATTATCCTTCTCCACATGATGCTATTTAGTCTATACCAGCAACAAGTGAAATTGCTATTACACAGTGGTTTAGCTGCTCTGAAGTTCTGCAGATCTTTCTTCCTCCTTGCATATTCCAATTAAATAGAACACTGGCAGCACACTCATCTTGGAGCAAAGCCTAAACCTGCTTGTTCTAGTACACAAACTTAGGAAATGTTGAACACAGTATTTAAATAAACAAACTCTCATTTTTCCCTTCTATTTTTTACATTTCCCACAATTTCATCTGATGCTTGGAACAAATCCCCTGAATTTCTAGAAAGTGTTTCTTTTTGGGAGAAAAAAAATCACCATTGATCCCATGTGTTTTTAAAGAAAAGAGTTAAAGCTGGGTTTGAAGGGAAATGGTCAAATTTGCTAAAAAAGACAATTGTGAAACACAGACATGACTTCTTAACAATGAAACACTCTCCACGTGGGAGCATTCTGTTTCTAAGGTGCGATTCCTAAGTCATAAAGTGAGTTCATCAATGTAATGTGCTAATGAGAAAGCTGGGAGTCACCCCGTACCTTAACAGGGACCACTGCTGTCTGTACCATGTTCCGGAACCGCCCCACAGATGGGTCCACGTCCTCTGCAAAGCAAGAACAGTGATGATTTCAGGGAGCACAACCAGTGATGCCTTCAGTGAGCACATGGGAAAAAAAAGAACCTCTGTGGGGTAAAGGAATCTATATGAAAATCTGGAACAGGCCTTCTTCTCCCAAAGCCAGCACTCTAGCAGTAAGCACAACTGTGACTAAATAAAGAGAGGGGCTCGGGGGAACACCCAGTGGCTTTGTCTCCAGGTGGCTCCTCAGGCATCTTGGCTTTCCCAGGAATGGAAGGCTTTCCCTCAAATGGAGAATGGGAGCAGATGAATGGGCAGTTTGGGATCAGACAGGCTGGAGTCTGGGCTGAAAGCTGCCGCTGACAAGGCACTGCATGTGCTAAAGGCACAGCAGCCAGTCCCTAAAGTCCTTTGGGGGCCTTGAAGCAGGAGTCAGAAGCAGTCAGTGTGAGTGTTTGAAAGTCTGGAAAAATTATCTTTTTTTGCAGTGATAACGACTGGTGTTTGCATTAGGATGTTCTGAGCGCTCAACTGCATCACATTATAAACCAAAATGGTCACTCTGGGTGCCAAAGGAACCACCTGCACACTGTATTTCAAAATGCCTGCTCATTAATTAGCTGCTCCTATTAACAGGAATATTATCCATATAAAGTATGATCGATAAGAATGCCATTAATACAGAACAGCTAAGGGAGAACAAAAGAGTAATTTGGAATTGGATACATCTTCAAATGCATCAGTTTGAATGAGGATTAGGGACGACTTGGTTCAGGTGTGCAGAAAAGTGGCAAAAACTCTCTGAGCTCGAGACATCCCATAGGCAACAGGTAAAGAAAGCATTAAAGGAGAGATGAAAAGCAAGTTCTGTTCCCACTGAGATTCTGAAGAGGGCAAAAAATTTTGGAACCATGACATTTCTCCAGTATCTAACAGCGTACTGAACAATGAAGCTGAGTTTGATATCCCCATCCTGCTCAGAGCATGCAGTTACTTTACAGGTAGACCAGAAGAAACAGAAAGAGGTCACAGACTTCAGTGAGACATGGCGGCAGCTTCCGTGAAATAGCAGATCCCAAATATTGACTGCCAAATTTCTTTTCTCCTTATCCATATGCAACCATGAGGAATCCCTACAAGCATACAGGAAGGAGGTCCTGAAGGGCATCAGCTGAGGCTTAAAGCGAACTCCTTACCCGGATTGATGATCTCATCGTCATCACTGAACGTCACTCTGGAATTCTTCCGTTTTCTCTTTGGCCTCTGGATGTCCAAGTTTCCTTCCTCAATGGTCAGTGTGGAGATCCTTTTGTTGTGGGCTGTATTAAACTCTGTCAGATTCTAACGGCAAATTCAGAAACGAAAGAGTTTAAGCAACTAGTGTATGAAATCTGATTTAATCACATGACTGTGCACATCAGAAGACCACATTGTTTAGTTTCAACTTCAGACCCTGAGGAACAAGCAGAGGTTCAGAGCTGCAATGAGAGGCTGCAGGGTCTCTGCAGAGATATTTAGAATGGAGCACAATCCTGGGCAGCCTACTCCAGGTGGCCCTGCTTGAGCTGGCTGATGATTCTGAGAGGTCCTTTCCCACATCCACAATCTGTGAATGTCACAGACACTGCCCCTCCCTTTTCATTAGCTAATTTAGGGAAGAGGGCAGCATTCACAGGTATCTGGCAATGGGAACAGTGTGGGAAACCACACCGACCTAGGGCAATGTTAGCTGGAGAGCACATCCCTGGCAAACCTTGGTAAGAGGACCACGGGCACAGTAAGATTATTAGGTCCATGATTCTGGGAAGCAGCAAGATCACAGGTTAATCATTGCAGATGAGATGGTTTGGGTGTATCTGACAGCAGAAGACACCTCAGACTATCTTCAAAGCCAAGAAATTTAGAACCTGAACCTATGGAAGTATTACCCAGGGAAGCTGTTTAGTCACCATTCCTGGAGATACTTAAAAGACATTTAGACACGGCACTTAAGGACATGGTTTAGGGTCTTGTGGGCCTGTGTGACAGACTGAAATGTCAATGGCTTAAACAACTGGCCATTTGCAAACACAGTGGGTGCTTGGCTGACACACACAAAGGAACAGCTCACGCACAGAGGGCAAAAGCACCAGAGGATGACTCTGTCAAATCAAGCCGATTTTAGCAACAAGCTGGGTTTTGAACCAGATTAAGGGAAAAGGCTGATGAGAAGCAGATCCTGCAAGGTGGGATAGTGCTTTTTACCAGGACAATGTCCCGCCTTACACAATGGCTCAGTTGTAAAACGACACCCCTCAACTCTCTGAGCCCTCCCCCACTGGGGAAGGTATCAGGACATTCCTATTCCCACCTAGAGCTGAAGGTTTTCTTCCCTCTGATGAGGCATAACTGGCTCAACTGAACTGATGTGAGAGGCAGGGTCATGTGTTGGAAGGGTCATAAACCATCAAAGACCCCCGAGGTGCCCCAGAACTCATTTCTGGGCCTTTCACCAGAGGATTGCATGAGATCCACAGTCTTGCAACAGACAGTGTAAAACTTTCTCTTCCCAGGAGAGGTACCTGGGTGTTCCACCTAAAGCCATTAAACTGTGTTTTGAGGGCTTTCTTCACCCTCATGGATCAAGACTGCAACCATCACTTCAACCAATGGACATCAAGTCTTGTTGCTGGACTCACGGGTGGTGAGATCTTTCTACTCGTATCCTTTCTTTCTTTTTGTCATATAATTTCTTAAGTGTTATTTTTATACTTTTATTTTTCTGTATTATTATAAATAATTATAACCTAAATGGCTACTCACTTCCTTTCCATTGCAACCTAATAGTTCTAAAATAAACCCTATATATATTTATTTATAAACATTGGTCATTCAGTGTTGTTTCACTTCAATCTGCCCCAAGGGATCTATTAAAAAGAACTTGAGTTAACCTCATCTTCAGGGATGGGTCATAACAGCTTGGCAGTGTTAGATTTATGGACTTGATGATCTTAAAGGTCTTTTCCAACCTAAATGATTCCATGACTCTAAGCAAACGAGCTGGAAATGCTGTCCCAGCTGGAAATGCCATCAAGGCAGTGTGCCATCATACTCACGTCCAATTCTGTCTCCTCCTCTGGCAGCCCCAACAAACCCTTGAGCTCCTCATCCTCACCACCCATCTTCTCGTCCCCTTTCACTGCTGACGGCAGCGTCTGCGGCTTCTCTCGCAGAGTGTACGCACGGGTGGAGGCTCCAAATGAAACCGTGGAGTCAATGGGGATCTGTTGGGGTTTGTGAGCTTCCAAACGGATATGACCCAAGAACGTGCCATGTGCTGAGGACATCAAAATGCAAAATAGTCTGTTGAGCTTGGGATCATGGTATTCCAGCTCAAGTCTGAGAATCTCAGAAACTGTAAAAATTGTTTCAAGGTACAAGGCACTGAGCTACTGCTGAAAGCATCAGCTACGTAGACCCACCATCTCACAAACTGAGATAACACAGAAGTCCTCAAAAAGTCACTGGAAATAAATTACAAACACCTTTTACTTTCTGTATTCCTGCAGGTCTCAATGTATAATGCAAAAAACCACCTGACAGGTTTTAGACCTTGGGAAATCACCCTCAGAGTAGAAGGCGTCACTAAAATTGTGACGGGAAGGTCAAATCACTTTCCTTCTCTCCTTTGGCCTCTTACAAGTTAGAAATGTTTGAAACACCCAGTGAAACAGCTGTAGACTGACTGGAGCAAACACTCCTTTGCCCTAACCCTCGTCTTTCCTTATGATGGAAAGTCTGATTATATCTATTTGCCCACAGTGCAGACCATTGTTATGGAAAAGGAAAAAATGTCTCAGATTCAGAAAGTTTAAGCACTGAAGTATAGCTCTTCTATCTGGTTAAATGCCACACTACTTACTGCTGTTCAGATCTATGAGGAAAACCCTCTTGAGATGTTTGTGATAGACCAAGGCAGCATGGACCCGAGAGCAAGACTGGTGGTCAATGGTAAAATCGCACAGATCAGGATTTCTCCCAAAGAGATAGTATTTCTTTTCATCAATGATGAGTTTCTGAGGTAGAATACCAAACAGAGAAACATATTAGACTCCTAGAATCTTCTGGATCTTCCTGAAAAAAATTCAAGAACATGAATAAATAGAGCAAATTCAAAACAAAGCATCAACAGCTCATCAATATTTCAGTTTAGTCTGGCACTGTTAAAAATTTAAACTCAAATCTGCTCTTTATAAAATCAGAACAGCTGAATAGGGGAGAGTCCCAATAATTCCCTTCTTTACCAGCCAACACTGGACAGTCTGGGAAGGACAGTCACTCTTCAAAGCATTAGACTACCTCATACAGATTTTCTCTGACATCTGCTCCCAGAGATTTTAACACATTCCTCAGTGGATGACCTCAGGCTTTGACAAAGGTAGGAACCCATGCTCAGTGATCTGGTCTGATACAGGACATCAAAATTATACTTCTGTACAGAAATGGACCTACAGGACATTTCAGACCTCTGGTATAAAGATGCAAAACTATACTGAGTATGTGGTGTGATCTGAATCCATATTAGTCTATTCAAGGAAACCATTAATTTCAGGTATTTCTTCTTTATTCATCTGAGTTCTTACCTCTTCATTAAAAATGATCTTACAAACCTTAATATCAGTTACATAACACATCTTTATAAAGTGAGGGACATGTTGATAAAGTCCTACAGTATTTATGTCACTAGACCGTGTTGTTGAAGGAACTCCCTGCACCTGAATGCTGCAGTACTGAGCAGAGCATGTGCAGAACCTTTTCACTGGATCCCAAGAACTTCATCTAATCTGTACTTTCCTGCTCCAGCTGCACAAGGCAAAGGCTGGCAGTGCATTACATATCTGTTAACAGGCTTCTCCTGCTTTTTGAAACATTCACCAAAGCCCACCAATAGCATCATCCAGGGACTGCTGAGGATACATCTTCCATTGAAAAAACCCACATCTTGGTTCAGGAGAGCACTGCTTCCATGAGATGGTCTGAGATGAACTAACATTCTGCCTGCTTGAGCACCTAGATTTCTCCCCCTGCCTCCCTGCATTCCCAGCTATTCAATCCTCTCCTCAATCCCACTGCCATGTGTCTGAGCAAAGTTTTTGGCTTGCAAAGCCTTTTTTCCCCTGCGTAATCTTCCCCCATTTGAGTGGGCTGGATCAGTCTGCCTTTGGTCAGACGCATGTCCCAGCTGCCCCACGGAAGCACTGGATTCCAGGCACTAGGGTGATGCCAAGGATCTCCCTCTCCGGCAGCAGCATTCCAGCCAAGCAGGAGTTTGCTCTTCACTTTGCCAGGTACAAACCATCTGCTCAGTTACATCAAGCCAGCGTGTGGCCAGGTCCAGGGGGCTGGGCTGGGGGCTTCTGAGCTGTCAGATGACACAACGAGCACCCACACAGTCACTCATTCTGGGGCACCACCAAGTCATACAGAAAATAAGGAGACAGACTGGAACAAGATGCAGTATTTATACTCCCCTGCCTTATCTGCAAGGACAAAAATCCCATATGGGCTTCAGCTTCTCCTACAGATCACCTTGCAAATCACATCTATTTACCTGCCTACTAACTATGAACTCCAAGGTTTTAGCACTGCTACAGTCACATGTCACTTCCCCACTGTTTCTTTTTTCTGATTTTTTCCTCCATACATGTGCTCTGTATTTTCCAGGTTGGACTTTCCAATGTTCTGCTGAATATCTGTCAGGCCCCATGCTGCAAGTTCTCAACATCTGGTATTCAGTAATAAGCATTTATTTCTGCATGTTTAGAAGAATTAATCGAACAACCTGACTCCACACTTGTATACATCATGACAATTTTACAACTGATTGGTCCCTTAGGTAATACTCTGTTAAATGTCTTATTCCCCACCAACTCAAGGTATACAATTTAAGCACCAATTCATGACAGTGACTGCTTTGTGTAATCCACTGACTAACATATTTTGGCCTGCCGTCTTAAAAGAAGAGTATTTAGGTGATCAAGGTATGTATATTTATCAGCTCTGACACCTACTACTAAACCAAATAACTTCTAAACCTCTGGCTAGTTTCAACCAGCACTACAAGATTATTAAATTTCAAGCAATTCTGTGAAAAAGAACAGCTAGACAGAATGATAACTCCATCAATCCCCTCAGTGATACACAGGCTGGCAGAAAATCCCAAAGAGTGCCAACACTTAGACTTCAACCACAAAAAAAATCTTTGTGAATCCACATCTCATTTAACAAAGGCAGCAGTGACAGCTCAATTGACAATTCACCTGCACGTACATGGTCTATTGACAAACGAAGTGCAAATACAAAATGCAAGTGATTTTCCTCTGGCTGGGAGATGTAAAACATGCAGGTATCTCCCCTGAATTGGTTGGTCTGGTGCAGAGCAATGCATTTCAAAGCCTCAGTATATTCAGATTAAAACAAAGAGAAATCACTATATTGAGTTCATTAGGTTCTGCTCTCACCTGGCCACTTTATCATCACTTTCTGTCTCTTCACAAACACTGGTTTTCACAAGACTCCTCAGAGTTAACCAGAAAGCATAAGCCACAGATGAAGAGCTTAAACTAGTATGTAGTCTCCTCAATCCTGTTTTAATTTTATTTCATTTTTGATTCCACCTGTAAACAGACCCCTCCACTTCCTCCCTGTATGCTCTACACATCAGTGTGCCTTTGTGAGGCTTTTCCTTGCATTTCTTAACCATCAATCCATGAGTCTTACAGATATTTTCCCTTAAGATTAGAGTTGTTTCATCCAGCTATTGATCCAAGAACACCATAACTGTTGGTTACATCACATCTTTTGAGGAACCCTGGTTAGGTTTTCTGGGGATTTAATTTCCCAGCATTGGATTTACATCCCATATTCTGCAGTTCCTTACTCATTCAGTTTAGCACTCTGACTCTTCCCACGTTCAATACCTTTGCACTAGTGAATTCTATGATTTCACACTGTAAAAAGGATGAGTTTTAACTTTTCCTTTTACTGCAAATTTGAAAGTAAGTCCTATATAAACACAACTCTGATAACACGTGGAAGCTGATTTGTTCCTCCACAGTGCTCAGCTCTGCAAGCAGTTACCTCACAATTTCAATTACCATAAAAATTGATCAAACCATTTCTCATTCTTGCCTACAACTGAAACCAGAAGCATCCTTTAAGCTTTCATTTGCACCTGTTAAACACAAACAATACTGCCCTGATTAGGCAGCACTTCCAAGAGATTTCACAAAGACACAAATTCATAGAAATATTGCAACAAATCATCAACAGAGAAAATAATTTTATCGCCTTTAATTCAAGATAACATTTCCAAAATGTTCTGTGCCTCTGAGCTATAACCCAGTGTCTTCCTTCACACACTGAGCTTAAACACTGCATGGCCTGTTTTGCTGTTGCACTTTGTAGACCCAGCAATCACAGGGTGACCCTCAGGCCTCTGCATGAGGCTGGGACACTGATGGCTCGGTTAGTATCAAGTGCTCAGTAACCCACAGGATTTAACAATGGTCTTCCTTGGTTTCTGCTGGCTACCAGAAAAGACTGAACTGAAAAACTCACTGCCACCTGTATTGAACAGGGAAACACAAGGATCACATCCAAGCGCTGTTCATTGCGGCACAGTTGCCATGCATACACACAGGAACTTGTTTCATGTAACCACCAGAGACTAGAGGATTAAAGCCATCACCTGTACACAGCGCAAGGCCACAATGCAGCTACGCAGGCAGGCGCGTACGCTCCACGGAACAGCCTGCCAGAGCTGCCCACGGAGCCAGCTCTTCCCACAGTGCCTCACAGCCCCGAGGGTGGCAGCCAAACAGGCCTCTGTGGCACACACAGGTCCTGCAACGGGCCAGCCTTGCATGCTGAGGGCAGGTGAGCTGTGCCTCACTGAGCTCGGCAACACTGGCAGCCAACAGCAGCAGGTAAAACACAGATCCACAGGCACTCCTCAACCTCTGTGTGATCCCATCCTTTACTGGACCTCTGAGAACCCAGATAGCAGAGTGGCAGTGGCTGCTAACAGCACTCAGTGCTCTGTGTGGCAGCAAAGAGCAGCTCTTTAGGTTATGAAAAGCTGATGGTAGGAAGAGGGAATTGGGATGCTTTGTATCACCCACCTTTCCAAAACAGACACCAGGCTCACAGAGCCAGCTTGGGCCTGTCAGCTGTGGGCAGCACAGCCTCCGAGTCTGATAGCACCAGGACAACGGTCCTGGCTGTCAATTTATAAACACATTTTCTCATCTATTGCTAAAACCTGTGGTGCATCTGCAGCTTCCATGTGGCATTTTTCTTTTTTTTCCAGTCCTGACCAGGACTCCCACGATGGACATTCACCCAGCACCTGAGGAGCCATTCAGCAGTTCATGTGAACTCTTTATCCTAAAGCTCTGTCCACACTCAAAAACCCAAAAGAAACACAACATGAAAAACCCCACAGAATCAATCTCCCACGTGGGAAGGCTGCATTATGTTTGGCTACCTGCCACATACCAAAAACCCCAAAGTCACTGCTATGTAGCTTTGCTCCCCAAATCTCATTCACGGCCTGAAAGAGATACTGGAGAACTCAGTGCCAAGAGCAGTCCCTACCCCAAGTGCTGCTGCCAGAATGGCATTGAGACAACTGAACTCAGGAACAATCCTACTGCAGCTGTCTGAGCTCGGAACATGATTCTGAACATGTAACAGTAGCAGGGGAGGCAGAACACAGCCATTGTTGAAGACAAACACAGTGCAAAGGGTTCGAGAAGTACTGGGAAGTGCTGCTGAGGGAGAGTGTACTGAGTGCTGGTATGAGCCAACTCAGCCATGACTGGTATGAGCCAAAGAGCTGCTCTGAAGATGCAGTGAATGTGTGCACTACGTGTGTACTACCTGTGTGCACTGTCTGACTCCTTTCCAGGTAAGGCTGACCACAGATCTCTCAGGTCAAGACCGGCTTTGTCAGTTTTCTGCCTTTAAATCCAGAGTAAGAGCACTCCGTCAAAAAAGCAGTGGACTCTAAAGAAAAACCTCATTTCTGGCCAGAAAAAGCACAAGTTTATTTGTGAGGCATCTATTTGTGACATCTCTATCTGCTTTCCTATCCACTGTAAATACACTGGTAACTTAACCAAATTCCCAACAGTAAATCTCTCCTGCTAGACACCAGAAGGAACACTTAATACTGTTCCATGTGGTAGCATACACTAAATACCAGCCAAGATCTTAAACTGTCTAGATCTCGATAAAACACTGATTTCTTCATTTTCCAAATTTTTGTTCAGAAAAGTTGGCTCAGCTTTGCAAAGCTTTGCTGCCCAGACACATTTCCGTTTCAGTCAGCTTCAAGTTAAGAGTCTCTCCACAGCTGAAATATATTCACTGGTTTGGGTTCAATCTGTCAACCATGGTAAAGAGACTTTCCTTTATTTATTACTTTCAGTGTAATATAAGACAAAATATGAAATAGAGAATGAGGTGGTGCTGTAATAAAAATAGCTTGCTGTATCTGCCGATCACAACACTGTTCACAGATCCTGAATGTGAGAGGAAAAATCAAACTGTATTTCACACTGTAGGACAGAGCACCACTCTTGTAAGATACAAGGATGCCTGTTTCATCTGACTGTAACGCAAAATAAAAATTAAACTGACCAGACGGGTTTCTCAAACAAGCCGTACAAAGGGAAGAGGTTTGACTGATGGAAGCCCTGCATGGCATGAGGCTACCTTAAAGCACAGGCAAGGGAAAACTTCACTTCATTAATTGTGTCAGAGCAAAACAAACTGATTTGAAGACAATGAATACATGAGAGAAAGGAAATACTTATGAATAAGTGTGGAAAATGATGGGGAATGTTCTACTGCTGGTGCTTATGTACATGATACACCAAATCCATCAAACCCTACTTCCATACCTCAATGAGTTTGTCTCCTTTGACTACATCCAAGTGTAAGCCAGGTGGTGGTTTCCCCGCCCTGGAAAATAAAGAAAGGAAAAATATAGTATCAAAACATTTAATAGAAATTTTATTAGTATTAGCGCTGCTTCAGCTACAGACCAAATCTACACAAATGTTAGCAGATATATTTTGGGGAAAACAAGAAAATCCTGTAATTTTCTTTTCCTCCCTGCAGAGGAGGAAAAGATTCCTTCTGACAACACATAAACCAAGATTTTTTATGGTAAAATTGAAGGTAACAGGACATTAAGCATCTCAAGCTTTACCTCTCCAGGTGAAAACCATCTGATTTACACAATAAACAGAGCAACTCCTGAGAGCCCATGATATGAGGCAGCAAGAGACCAACAACTAGAGATGGGTATAGGCTGGGACTGTTTGCTCAAGGGCTGTTTTCTCATGTCACCCTCAAAATAGCACATCTCTACCCTTGGCTACTGAGAGGAACAGCAACTTCTACCACCTTTCCCCTCTAGGCTGGTAATGGCAAAAATCTCAAAGGGGCTCTGCACAGACCTGTAATATTATAAAAGTGCTGGCCAATAGCCAGTGTTCCTCCACACTCACCTATGATCACACTTCCCTGCCAACACAGGTGACACAGAAGAAACTACAGTCCTAGAGGGACCCCTGCCCTTCAGCAGCATGATCCTCCCTCACCACACTCCACACAAAGAGCAGACCAGCTCCCCTAGCCCTACTGCTCCTGCTCACCTCCTGTGGAGCAGATTCACCTGTCAGCAGTGTTATTCCCGCCTGTGCAAAGGGAGCACAGAAGCCCGAGAGACTCAGCAGATCACAGCAAGACAAGGCCAGCACATGGGTGAACCCATGGGGTCTAGCAGAAACATACTGGGCATTTACAGTACTCAAACCCATGATGCTGCTGTGGTACCAACACCTTGCCCTGCACCACACAGGATCCTTCGGCTCTCAGCAGGCCGGATCTTTTTCTGCTCAGATATCTCAGAATCTGCATCTCTAGTACTCCCTCACACGTAACATCTCTGCTGCTTGTCTCTAAGGCTGGACCAGCTTTCCAGGAAGCAGCAGTGACCTAGTTCTTGGCTGCACTGCTGCCCTGCTGAGGAACTCCGCAGAGATCATGTTCCCATTCTGCTCAGTGCATGGAGCCCGCCCAGGGAACAGTGACGTTCTCAAGGTGGCTGGAGAAGAAAGAAAGGTCATTGGTAGCTGAAGTTGTTTGAAGGGGTTAAATACAGATGTTCACGTTTCTGGGGTATGCCTTACATTTGATGGTTTCTTCTGTGTTGCAAGGTCAGCTCCCCTCAATAATTTCATACAAGAATACAGTCTCCTGTTACTTCTGCTTCGTTTCCTTCCCAGGCATTTTCCTTTCTTGTTTGCAATCCATTACACCAGCCTGCCCAGATCTCTCTGGCCCTTTCTGAATTGACCACTTGGGACTTTCACAAGTTTTCTTGTCAGGCCCTTCTCAAAGACTGTGGATATACCACCCTAACAAGGATATGGTTAATATTGACTCTTACTGTTTCAGATGAACAAACAGCAGCAGCAAAAGCAGAGGACGCTAAGCTCCAAAACAATCTGCTGAAGTGGTGACTTCACCACTGAAATGGGATTACGGTGATGTGGGGGACATACCATCAAGCAGAAATGCTCCCAAAGGTGGGACCGAGTCCGTGTGATGAGCTGAAGTCCCTCCAGCACAGCCAGGGAAGCGCCTCCTCTTAGATAATGCTGGAGCAACTTACAGCCAGGCTACACCGAAGCACTGCTGTCTCCTCCTGTGCTCCCTGCAGATCTCAGTGCTCATTGAAAGACAGCTTCCTTTCATGGATTTCTGTCCACTTCTCAGTATTCCCTCTTTCTGCCTCTGAGCACTGGAAAACTTGTTTTCCCCCCTCCCTCTGAAATCGCCAAGTTCTGGTTACTCTGCAACACTTTTGGTAATCTTCACACACCAGCCTTACTCTGATCAAACAACAACTACTTCCCCAATGTTTTTTTTCTTTCCAAATAGGTAAACCTTTCAACAAATTCATTCTCCAAGTCTACTTCTTACTCAGTCTGGCTTCTGCTTTTCCTTTCAGTGATCTCTTCCTGGACACTCAATGGTCAGCCTGTCCTAACACATTTTAGCAACCTCCTCCCTGTACCTGTCAAGTCACAGGAGACCCGCCATGAGCTCTAGCATAGTTGAATCCTGTCTGATGGTCATATTTTGCCATATACCAGCTCTGCTTCTTCATTGCTCCCTCTACTTTTAACTTCACCCTTGCTCTTATTTTTACTCTGCCTTTATCTTCAACTTTATTTTGAACAGATAAACCAAGCCCAGCAGTATTACAAGGTAGTGCCTTCAGCTATGAATTAAAGTGCTTGAAAAATCTACCTATTCTCTGGCTTCTTTTGGACTGAGAATCCTTTGTAGGCAGTATTTCCCCTATTTACCTATTCCTGCAAAACACTGAACACAGGAAGGCTGTAAATACTGATTATGGTACCATGAAAACAAATCACAGAAATAATTCCTGATAGAAAACTCCTTCGGAACGTTTTAAGTCAATGTCACAGTTCAGGCTGCCCAAGTTAGATACTTGGAAAGCCTTTTAATGAAAAAAGTAGAAAGATTTTCCAGTTTTATATTCAAAACTAATTAGCTTCAGAGTCACCAAAGATCAGAAGTAACGCCTAGATTTGGAACTATCAGTCACCCTTCACATGTTCTGCCCCATCAGACCTCTCACCTCATGGATCAAGGAGTAAAACATGAAAGGAAATCTCTTGCAAAGATCTCCTAGAAGAAAGTTTGTTAGAAAGCTGGCCCTATGCTGTTACAGGAGAGCAGTTTTTCCCCTCTTATGTCCAATGTTAAAAGAAAAAAGTCCTTTTCTACTAACTAATGTGCTAAAATACCCACTAAACTAATTTTCCTACACTGTTCTGAAGGATGAAGAATTACTTGAGGTCAGCAGATTGTCCTCTCTACAGAACATACAGGGATAGCCCTTAGCACTGCCCCAAGGCCAATGCTCCCCAGTCACAACTTGGCTCCAGAACAAGTGCTTGTGTTTGAAAATGAGAAACAAGCAGCTCTTCTGTACCCTCCAGATGGTGCATCACAGTGCCTCTCCAGGGCAGCATCCTGCAAATGACCTGAAAATAACACCTGCAAATGCACTGATTGTGATGGTCGCTAGCTGGGTGAGTTTGACTGAGACACAGGATGTTCTGACTGCCTCCTGAATTGCCAAAGCTCCCACGGAGACATGAAATCTTCCAGAGAATTAACAGAGCCGACTGGCAAGGAGAACATGAGCATTACCAGTATCACTAAAGGAATTCTTCGGATCAGAGAAAAGATGAGAGGATACATGACACTAGAGCTATTCTTCTCTAACAGTGAGTCCAAGGAACTCAAAGAAGTGTCAGAAAGTAAAGAACTGATAAGAGGAGTGACAAACTGCAAACCCCAGGCACCTTCAGCCAGGCACTTTAAGAGAACTCAAATAGCAGTTTTCTACACTTAACAGCTCAGCAACCTATTGCTTAAACCACCGCCCATCAGAAATGCAGATATCAACTGATGCTGCTAATTTTGAAGAGTATTTCAGAAGTGATCTGGAAACGACATACAGCAAAGTCAAGTTCTGACCGGAAAAATGGTGGAATATTTCATGTGGAATGGACCTACAATGACCAGCCAGTCCAATGGCCTGTCCAGGGCTAACCAAAAGCTAAATCATGTTATTAAAGGCACTGTCCAAACGTTCCTAAACCCTGACAGGCCTGGGGCACCCACCAGCTCTCTGTGAAGTGTGTTCAGTGTCTGACCACCCTCTCAGTAAAGAGATGAATCCTGTCGTCCAGTCTGGACCTCCCCTGATGCAGCTATCACAGAATCACAGACTGATTCAGGTTGGAAGGGACCACAGTGGATCATCTGGTCCCACCTCCCTGCACAACCACAGAATTGTGTCCAGATGGCTCCGGAATATCTCCAGTGAGGGAGACTCCACACCCTCTCTGGGCAGCCTGTTCCAGGGCTCGGTCACTGCACCAGGGCTTGGTTCTTCCTCATGTCCAGGTGGAACTTCTTGGGATCAGTTCCTGCCTGTTCCTCTTGCGCCATTGCTGGGCCCCATGGAGCAGAGTCTGGGCCCTGCCTGGAGCCCTCCCTGCAGACAGGGACACCCAGGGCTGAGGGCCCTTCTTAGCTGTGTCACTTCTTGAAGCTGAACAGCCCCAGCTCCCTCAGCCTTTCCTTGGCAGGGAGATGCTCCAGGCCCTTCCTTAGCTCTGCGGCCTCTGCTGGCCCCGCTCCAGGACTCCCTGTCTCTCCTGCACTGAAGAGCTCAGAGCTGGACACAGCACTGCAGGTGTGACCTCACACACATCCTATCACTGGATACCTGAGAAAAGAGATCAGCACCTGTCTCTCCACGTTCCCTCCTCAGGACACTGCAAGAGTTGTATTGCTGAGCAGAACCAGCACAGATAGGAAATGAGTAACAGCCAGCCCAGAATAGTCATCTATCTTGTCTGCACATCAACACTCAGCATTTCTTATCCTTTGGGAAACTGATGATATGTGGGGATGACGATTCTTCAAAAGCCAGAGAAACAGTTTTTATTGGATTAAAGATAGACCTTGCTTTAGAAAAGACATAATCCGCTCCTTTCAGTCTTGGTAAAAATCCCAAGATGACAATGACTGTGCTGAAAGAACGTTTTGTTTAACAGAATACAACCAGGCACTGAAAGAGCTTCTATTCTAGTTAAGAAGAGCTGAATGTCCTGGGAAAGGAGTTGACATGGTATTTGGGTAAAACTGATGTTTATTAGCCAAGTGAGTTGACTTTTTGCAAGAGAAAGTGGGCATATTCATGGATGATGAGAAATGAGTAGGGAATTGAGACTGGCATCTTCTCCAGAACCGTTGTTCACCATCTGTACAATGGATGAGGAGTTACAAAATGGGCTGTTTTCATACTCTCTCAGTTTTTAATGGGGTGTTGAGGTTTTGGTGGTTTTGGGGTTTTTTTTTTGGTTTGGTTTGGGGTTTTTTTGTGCGTGTTTTTTGTTTTCTTATTGCAAGATGAACTTTGATTAAAATGATACTCTTCAAAACCTGCATACAAGCTGC
Source organism: Oreocharis arfaki (assembly GCA_013398015.1). Classification (NCBI taxonomy): domain Eukaryota; kingdom Metazoa; phylum Chordata; class Aves; order Passeriformes; family Paramythiidae; genus Oreocharis; species Oreocharis arfaki. Next base: position 219,254 of record VZRR01002340.1, on the reverse strand, counting down.
AAACTATTTACACAGTGGCCCAAAATACTGTATTCATGTTTCTCAACACTATTTCTCCTGGAAAAGGAAAGCACTATTGAATCAGGAGGGCAGTGCTGCTGCTGTGTGGTGTCAAGAACTTTACTTATCCTTCACCTTCTTGTGGAGTTGTATCAGGCAGATCAAAGTGACAAACCCAGAGCAAGGAACCTTCTGCAAAAGAAAAACTGCCTTCAGTAACCAGTATCAGGCACCTCACACAGGAAAACTCTCCCAGTTTCCATCAGTTACCAATGCAAAGACTTCCTGAGTCATGCTTGACAACCACTTAAACAGCCACGTAACTAAACTGCTTTAAGAACCCACGCAAACTCACAGAATTCACAGAATTTTACACAAATAATTTCATAGATCATCTAGCAATAGCTGAAGCACCTTCTGCACTATTTGGCCACAGATCTGCTTGCTATTAATTTCATTTTGCAAACTCTTGTCCTTCTCAAAAGGACAGGAAATGCATTTCCTGCAGAACCTCAGTTCACTACTCAGGACACCCAACACCTCTCTCAGCTGTTTCTTTCCAGACTGAGGAGCAGCCTGGGCTAAGTATCTGTAGTACAGCTTCCTGTATCTCTGATTAAGATAATACTTAAAAATAATACTTGAGAAAAGGAATTCACATGGGTTTTGAATGGCCTTAGGCTGAAGGAGGGCAGGGTTAGATTAGATATAAGGAGAAAACTGTTCCCTGTGAGGGTGGTGGGGCCCTGGCACAGGGTGCCAAGAGAAGCTGTGGCTGCCCCTGGATCCCTGGAAGTGTCCAAGGCCAGGTCGGACAGGACTTGGAGCAACCTGGGATAATGGAAGGTGTCCCTGCCCACAGCAGGGGGTGGAGCAAGATGAGCTTTAGGGTCCCTTCCAACCCAAACCATTCTGTGATTCTATGAATCTACCAGAATTACTGAAGACAAACAGGAAGATGTAAACAAGGTTTCTATACTGCTGTTTTTTAAAAAAGCTTTTGATCAAATTATGAAATGGTCCTGTGGAAATTAAGGTGTGATGGGGAAAGGAAAGACTAGACGAGCAGGAAAATGCAAATTACTTAGTGACAGGAAAAAGGAGGGCTCTGTGAAGGCTCTGGTTTCTTTATATGCAGTCTGAAAGAAGAGAGCTAACAAACAAATGAGGAAAATCATTTATGACAACAGTTATGCAGGAAACCCAAGTCAGATTCAAATGCTACAAATGAATCTCATGATACTGAACTACTGCTTGAGAAAACATCCTCAAGCAGTTGGGATTTGGCACTGCTGAGTCCATGCTAGATGACACCACCTGAACCACATAAACTCAACAGAAGTTCCAGGCTCCTTACTGCCACTCAGGACAGATCCGGAACCACGTGACCATGTTCAGAAGGAATCAGAGGAACACTCCGCAACAGCTGACAAAGCAATGATATCAGAAGGAAGAAACTATAAATGCGTAACGTTTTAATATCATGAATGCTGTATTAGCTCTTGTTCTCTTGTGAAGAAGGAGATGCTAGGGTGATAACCAGCATGGATGGCTTCAAGGATGGCAAGAGAGAAAAAAACCCAGAGAACGTATCTTCAAAAGCTTGGAAAAAAAAAGGTAAGTATCCATTCTCTTTTCCCCTCAATGAGCAGGGGAAAACTAGAGTATACATCATCATGGGAAACACAAGAAGCAAGCAGCCCTGGATCAAAAACCAGCTCTGGATCTGAGTGTCTTTTACAATACTTACATCATTTGCACTAAGTGTGATGAGATAAAATTTTAATTTAACAAAGGAAACTTAGAAAATTTGTGGAGATTAGGTCTGGTTTTAGCTGTTAAACAGGATCACCCAGACAGAGCCTTCAGCTTCTCAAATCCCTTTGTTCCTGATGGCTAAAGCCCAGAGTGCACACAAGAGAACGGAATATTTCAGACATATGCATAAGTTACTGGTCACTACCACACTGTGGCAGGAAACCCTCTAAACTGTTGTTTTCAAGATTTCAGCTGGCTTTATGCTCTTTTCTATAAAAAGAAATCAGAACAAATAAAATCCTCCTCTTATCAAGATGTTGGTTGATCACAAAGCTGTTGCTCATCGTGTGCACCAGTAATGGAAATGAGTGATGTGCCCTTCTCAAAGCATAACACACACCACTGGAACTAAGCCCAAGCCAGCACTGGAATTTGATTAGGTGACAATTTACTCTGCTCTTAGAAGCATTATTCTTGCTAAACATCCAGTTGTAAGAAACACAGTTTAAAAAGCTTGTGGTTCAGACTGGATGATTACACACCTTTCCTGAATTTAAAAAAAAAAAAAAAAAAAAAAAAAAAGGCACTGTGTTTTCTGGAAGATTTCTGATTAGAAACGTGCCTGCTTCGACTGAACAAAGTATTCCACTTGGATTAAAGCATGCGCCCAACTTCACCTTGGCACTACGCACCTTTTCTTGTTACAATGCAATTCCACACAGAACTACGTTTTACTAACTTGTTTTGGTTCCCTTGGTTACTTACTCAGGAACAAAGTCTCCATGGAATACAGTGAATTTTGGAAATTGTATAAAAAAATTAATTGAGAACAAGGCCATAAATATTCTATTAGAGAGAACTTCAGGTTTTATGACATCAAAAATCAATTCAAATGACACTGAAGTAAATAGGAAAATTAGTATTAAGTAGTGAGCAACAATGGAACAATTGTTTCATAAGACTATTCCTACATTTCCAGAGTGAGAGCAGATATATTGGAAGCGTAATTTACTTGCAGAAATCAGAGGAAGACAGGACTGTAACATTTATGCCTACCAGGAAGACATTCTTATTCTGACAGCTTGATTTCTATATAATTTTTTTATCACATCCTTTAATTTCCATTCTAATTTTTCTTATTCTTTCCCTTCAGTTATAAAAAAAATTCCCTTTTTAAAGTAAAGGTAAGCTTCATTAAGTACAAGTAACACAGACTACGCATTTTCATGAGCATCTTTTACAACAGCACTGACACTTCTCTACCTCACATATAGAATCCCAGAATGGTTTGGGTTGAAAGGGACCTTAAAAATCATCCAGTCCCACCCCCTGCCATGGGCAGGGACACACGTTTCACTATCCCAGGCTGCTCCAAGCCCCATCCAACCGGGCCTTGGACACTTCCAGGAATGGGCTAACCACAGCTTCCCTGGGCAGCCTGTGCCAGGGCCCCACCCCTCTCACAGGGAAGAATTTCTTCCCAATATCCCATCTAACCCTGCCCTCTGGCAGCTGGAAGCCATCCCCCCTTGTCCTGTCCCTCCATCCCTTGTCCGAAGTCCCGTCTTAGGCACTGGAAGAGGCTCTGAGTTCTCTCTGCAGCCTTCTCTTCTCTAAGTGAACACTACCAGCTCTCCCAACCTGGCTCCAGGGCAGAGGAGTTCCAGCCCTTGCAGCATCTCTATGGCCTCTTCCAGACTTGCTCCTACAGCTCCATGTCCTGTGCTGGGACCCCAGGGCTGGAGGCAGTTCTTCAGGTGGGGTCTCACCTGAGCAGGGCGGAGGGGAAGAATCCCCCCTTCCCTGCTGCTCTCGTTGGGGGATGCGCTCAGGACACAGGAGGGTGGTTCTGGGTGCCAGCACACATGGGTGGGGCACGTTGAGCTTCTCATCAAGCAACACCCCCAAGTCCTTCTCCTAAGGGCTGCTCTCCATCCATTCTCCACCCAGCCTGTATATGTGCTTGGGACTGCCCCAAATTATTATCCACCAGGTACAGTAGTAGTGTTTTCACTGGTTTTTGAACAGTTGTGCGTTACTGGTGACTGATGGTCACCCTGTGCTTAGACTATATACTTGTGTATCTGTTCTTATATTTCTGAAATAAACTTGAGTCTTTTTACTTCTGAATAATTACTTTCTGGCTTGGAGAAGTTCTTGTTCTTAGTCTCCATTTTCCACCATACACTTCTGCATTTTATCTTGTTTTTACTGTCCTGGTCTTCATATTATACCAAAAGGACTGGATAAGTCTCTGGTCTCCCTGCTGATCACACTCATGTCACTAACAAGTATTGTGGTCACTTTTGTCAAGGCAATTAATAAAAAACCCCAACACTAATAGTGTCAGCCCGCAGACTATTCAACTGCTATTACCTCTTCAAAGTCAATCTTTATAAATGCATGGCTCTTGTATGAATCCTCCATTGCTTCCTAAAATGATCATTTCCTGTGTGTCCTGTGAGAACAGTCTTGAAGAGAGATGGTCCATCTGACAGACTTTGGTAGACACAGCACCTCTGCTTTCCTGCCTTGAATAATTAGTCCCTTCCCTACACGGCTGAGCAGCTGCATACGGTGACGCTCGGGATTTCCCACAGCAGCTGCACGCATGGATTTGCTGGCCTTATAGAAGACATCAACTGCTTACAATGATCAGCAATTAACTATTTACAAGGAATACCACTGAACAAAACCAAGTTCCAGCATAGGTTTTAAAAAGATTTAAATATCTACAAGCAAAGAAATCTTTCTTCTGTACTAGAAACAGAAAATTGTGTTTCCTTGCTTTCTTCACCTCATGCTCCACAGGCCATGTCTCCGTAACAAAGATAAACCATTTCGGAACAGAAGGACAAGGCCATCAACACTTCAGAATGTGCCAAGGAAGAGAACTGAAGTTTTACAAATCGGGATCTCTTCCACTGGGCAGATTCAATGCTGACATGCCAACAGGGTTACGATATCTAAATCCAGCTGAAACTCAGCAGCCTGACTGAAGTAAGTCACTACAAGAAATTTTGATTTGTTACTATTAAGGACATAGACAGGACGGCCATAATTCTATTGTGTTAGTTTAAAATTAGGTCAACTATTTGGGTTTCTAAATGTGGACTCAGAACCTAAATTTAGCCACTTCCTAAAAATCTTGGCCTCTGTGACTACTGTACACACCTCCATGTGCAACTTCAAGGACAGGGTGGAATTTGCAGAAGTCCGAAGCTCATACTCTCCAGAAATCTGTGTAAAAGCATTGCCAGGAACAGCCAGTTCTTGGCCAAAGAAACTAAAGAGAAAGAACTGCTGCCTTCAAACAAACAATTTCTAATGTATGTCCATTCCAGGACAAACATGACATCCTCACTGCTGGTGTGTCAAGACAGAGTAAAGAAAGAATCACAATTCCAAATATAAGTTACATTAGGACAAAAGGACACACAGGCAGTATCCATTAAACATCTGATGGTCACTTCGAAACTATACACCAGATAATCTGTACCTCAGAAAAACCACTTTTACTCCCTAAAGCCAGCTCGGAAGGTTTGCAAAAGTCTTTATCAAACTAAGATGTGTAACTGATACCTAAAGACATTTTCTCATCTCATGGTATGGCTAAATTTTAATCTACTCTGGTCCCTCTGCTGATCACACTCATGTCACTAACAAGTATTGTGGTCACTTTTGTCAAGGCAATTAATAAAAAACCCCAACACTAATAGTGTCAGCCCGCAGACTATTCAACTGCTATTACCTCTTCAAAGTCAATCTTTTCTTGTATGAATCCTCCATATCCTATTGGAAGTATTGGCACCATCTTTATTCCAACCGTAAATGCACAGCCTAAATCTTTGCTAACGTGTACAGAGGAGTTACAGTACATGCATAAACACGTTCTGGCATCAGCAACTACTATTCAGATGGCAACCACCGTTTTTCATCTGTCTTAAGCAAGTTTAGCTGCTGGAAACACAATGAAAGAAATAATAAATACTTTATGGATTATGAAGAAGTAACCTGTAACAGCACAAAACCTAAATCAAAGACACAACTTAAATCCGATGAAAACTGGGAATTTCAGTACAGAAGTCTTTTCTCAAGTACTATCCAAGTTATGGAAGAACAGGTACAATGGTGGAGGCAAACCTCAAATGCACGGGCAAAAACGTAAAGGCAAGGAAAAAAGCTACTCCTTTTGATTATATCTAAAATGTATTTCTTACATGACTGGTGTTCACAGGCTCCAGCCAGCTTTCCAGAGAAGCAGGAAAATAGATAGGCAAAGACTGCAATTTTGATTTTAAAAGAGGTTGATGAGACTGAAGATAATTCACTACAGAAGAATCTGCTTCTGACTGTGAAGAGTCTGCAACTCCATGCTTTTGGTCACCCAAAGCTCTTGGAATGAAGCCCTACAATGACGCCTGTACAGGAGATGTTTTGGTGCTTGTGTAAGACCAGGCTTCCTGCAGGATACCCTTTACACCCTCTTAGAGCTTTGAGTAACACCACTATTGGCACCTGCTACTGCAAACCACCTCCACTCTGGAGAATCCTACCTGGGAAAGGCCCATCGCAGATTCCACATCATACCTGTGCATTCTTTGGTTGGCTCTGAAAGGAACAAATACTTTAAAACCATGAGCTGGAATCTGCAGCTCAGTAGATGTCAGCAGAAGGCATCCAGAGGTTTAGCATGAAATACATTTTATTTGTTTTTCAGAACAGAAAAATAACCATAAATAAATAAATCTACCTGGTAGGAGAGCTTCTCACTTCCACAGGATGAGGCCATGGTTATCAGCAGCCAGCATCACCCAACACTTCCCATTTTGGGTTCACTATTCAGCAGAACACAAATGCTGTGACTGGAAGCTCTCCAGACTGGCTTCCTGCTAGTCCACTTTTTTATTTTTACTCTTATGAAACAACAGCTTTCGGGTTTCAAAAGAAGCATTAAGGAAAACCACAAAGCTTTCATTGGTATTAGCTGCCCTGTCTGCACGTGCCAACTGGACAAGATCAAACTGCATCAGGCACTCCTTTACTTCACAGGTACAAACACACAAATTGCCCAGCTTGGTCCCTAAAACCATTACAATGTACAAACACACAACAGAGTCCAAGAGAAAAGAAAAAGTTTCCTTACAACGTATAAAGAGAGAGTCCAAACAGGAACTTTGCTGTACGCGAGAACAATTTTGGAATATTATTGTAAAAGGACATTCAGGTTCCAATAAGTGAATTACAAAAAAATCTTTAAAATGTGAGAACAGAACACGACCTAGCACCCAAACATGCTCCCCTTACTCCTGGGTTTGGATCATCTCCCAGATCTGACCTCATTTCTCATCCAGCACAAGAGATTGTGCTTCAGAACCAAACCAGGGCAGGAACACAGGGAAACTCTCTCTGTCAGACCTTGCCCTGCTGCAGCTAAAGACACAAAACAGGTACCTGAAGAGGCCCTCACAGTTACAGGTGTTACAGTTCTCCCCTCCAGATGGGATTTCTTTACGAATTCTTCCGCAATAGCATGCAAGCCACTGAGACTGAGCATTTCACAAGCTGTACTTCCCCAGCTGCTTTACAGCTTTTAAAGGTACAAGTCATTTCAATTTACCATGGAATATAATGCATATTGTGATCACTGTTGTGCAAAAACACTAGGAAAAAAATAAAATAGATGATATTTCAAATTTCAAGTTGAATATCCAGAATAATTTTTGGCTTTATCTAGTCGATTGTGTCATCATCTTATGGAACACCATCCTGTCTCATGTAGATATTATTGTGTATGTTCAGCACAAATAAGACCCTAAAATAATGACGAATTCTTCTCCATGAGAGGGTTAAATGGCTTTACTAACTAAAGCAGGCATTTATAAACCAGGTCTAAATTAAAACGCACTCATGTACTGAGCATCTATCACAAAGCACTGAGAGGCACAACACAGCTGAGTGTGCAGGGACAGCCTGGGCTCTGAAGGGACAGGCAGGGCTGGACCACAAAACTGCTCCGGTTCTCAGGTGCAGTGGTGTGCCTGTGCGATTTAAAACACAACGGTAGCCATCTCAATGCTCTGGCACCCAAAGAAGACAGTAGAGCCAAGATCTCTTCAGTGACGCACCAAAACACTCAGAACAAACGAACAAGGATACCCTGATCCAAAGCTCTACTCCCGGCAGGGCGGCGAAGCAGGACATTTTCAGGGATCCCGTCCAACGCGGGTTTTCCCGCGACTCTAGCTCAGCCAAACGCATGGTCGCGATGCTTCTTCAACACTTCACTCAGCCCTGTCTTCACTCAAGATAATAAAAACCCCAGGCTAGTTTCAAGCTGACAGATTTCTCGTACCGGATACACCCCTTGAGCAGGGTATTTCATTTCTACCACATCACGTACTCTGTCTGAGCTCTCAGGAACAGCCCCGGCACCCCGGGGAGGGCCCGGCCCCCCCCACCCCGATGCTGTCCATGGCGGCACCCGTAGGGCCGCGCCCGGGCCCGGATCCCGTCGGCCCGGCCAGCACTATTCGGCCCCGGGGAGCGCAGCCCCGCACCCCTCATCCCCTCGGCCACCGCCGCCGCTGCTCACCAGCTCGGGCACTCGAACAGGGACCCGCCGCCCGCCGGGGCTGCGCTCGCCGCCATCTTGGCACTGCCCCATTCAGCCGGCGCGAGGCAGCATGGGAGGCGGGGATCGGCGCGCGGCGATCCCGGCGTGCCCCGCGAATGGCACCATTAGGCCCCGCCTCCCGAGGGATCGCGCCGGTCCCGCCCCTGGAACGCGGGGGC
>VZRR01002340.1:191354-210289 GCA_013398015.1 Oreocharis arfaki | reverse complement strand
CCGCCCCTGGAACGCGGGGACGGCCCTGGTACCGCCCCTGGAACGCGGGGACAGCGCCTCTGGCCGAGCAGAGCCCAGGGCACAGCTGCGGTACAAGCACACACAGCTGAGCCGGTGCGAGCCAAAGCCGCCTCTTTCCGGTATCGCCTCGAACGCTGCAGCGGCCCCAAGGCTGTGCTCGGAGCTCGCACCCCGAGCGCCGCAGGCACAGCCACGCTCGCTCATGCTCCTGGCTCTCACGGCAAGCCAGGCTCCCCAAAATGCTTCCAGCAACTCCCGGAACGGTAGAACACACATCCGAGAGCCAGGCACACTGTGCCAGAAGACTGTAGCAACAGCCACGGGAGTTTCTGACGGTGACTTTTCAAGCTCGGGAACATTAGTCAAGACTGTTAAAAATAGTGTCTGCAGCAGTTCTACTGCCACGATCAAGGATGTGCAGAGCGGAGAAAGGAGTCAAGCAGTTACAGAAACCCTGAGCTCAGCAACCTGCATCTGTGTCCGCAGTTCCAGTTTCCAGAGGACTAAAATAGGGTAGAAGGATGGAGCCTAAAAATAATGCTCCCTTTTAGGCCTGGTGAGGAGCTAAGTGCTTTTGTTCTTATACAGCAGTGTGACGCACAAAGGACTCTGCCTGGCAGCAGGCATGCACAAATCAATAGCTTCTGCCATTTCCAAGGAAAACTTAAAAAGGAGCAGAACAACACAGAGTTCCCTTGCTTTCAAGTCAGATTTTATCATCGTACAGGCTCACTAACGGCTCCAAGTTCTATCAAAAGGCAAATAGAGCTGACCCAATGCTGCTCTGAGGTATGACATTCATTTTTCTGGGATCAGCTATTGTACAGGACTCTGCACAGAAGTATTGCATATGTCCTCATGAAATGAATTTAGTGTTTTCAGGTAGTTTCATTCCGAAAAATCAAGGACCACAAAACTAAAGCTGCAGGAAACACTACTGTACTGATGTAAAGTCTTCTACTCTTCTTAGGGAACTGCAAACACACCTGTGCCAATGTCTAAACTGCAAGAGAAAGGAGCTCTGACAGAGGCTTTTAAAAGTGTTTATTGATGATTATTAGATGGAATGATGGCGCAATAGTGCAAACCACTGTGCAGTTGGGAGAACACTCCCTTCCCAGCTTTCACATTTACTTTATTATAGACGAGACGTGGAATAAGGATTAAGGATTAAATACAAAATGGGTCAGTATGCTGCATTTACCACCCCCCTTGGGCTTTGGACAGATTACTGTTCCCTCAGTGCATGTCAGTTCAGAGCTACATCGAAGTGGGGAGTGGCTGCTTGTTCTGCCCAACCCTATGAGCTAGAACCAGCAATCTTTTTCATTTGCATACACATCCTCAGTCTGAAAATCCTAGCACTTCACTCAGCCAGTTTCTGCACTTTCTGTTTCATAAAGAATTGAAAATACCAAATGTTCACAAGCCACACGTAATACTTACTAGAACACTACAAGTGAGCTTCAAGAGCACTTCTTCAGAACCAAGGTTTCTACTAACACGCTTCACTAATCTTGCTAGCTTGTAAACTTAGGCGCCCACTTCCTCATTTTTGTTTTTCTCCCTGCTTCTAAAAACAATTGGGAATGAGCAGCTAAACTTTTTATACTTAGTGCTTGAGTCAGCATTGGGAGAAATTTATTTGTCCACTAGTAAGCGACCAGCTAGTTTGTCTAAGGAGGTTGCACTGTTAGATTCTAAGTCAAAGAACATTCTCTCCTCAAATGACGCATTTTGTGAAAAAAGAACCCCAACCACACCCCAAAAAATGAAACAACACAGTTATGAGTCTCAAGGCTAAACTGACCAGCACGTAGAGATTCAAATTATCATCCACGCAATACTCTCCTAGCCTCTAAAATGTGTAACAACATCCTTTTCTTCAAGAGAATCTAGAACCACAGCCACTTGGAGACAATAAAACCATGGGGCAGATACTGAAGACTTTAGAAACTGCTGGATTTACATAATGTGACTTGGTCGTGTGCTGTCTTTGAATGTCATTCTCATTCCAGTCCAACAAAGTTACCTACGCATACAAAATGTTAAAGTTGTGTGACTTGTCAAAACAAGACATCTCCAATTATTGATCACACTTCAGCATACAGCTGGGACAGGGAATAACACATTACAGAAAGCAAAACCACGAGATTTTAGTTACATAAAACAATATAATTTGTATATTAACTGATAAATACTGTCTCCATGGTTCACTAATTCCAAATACTAGTTATCTGCACATTAGTCACTAATATCTATTACTAGAAGTAGTTCCAGCTTGTGCTCTCTCAGGGTGGTCAATTCATCTCCGAGACTAGTCAGCCTGTTTGCTCTGAGAGAAAACATCTCAGCAGTGAGACTGGGTTCCATGGGAAGATTTCATTTTCTTGTCTGCCAGATAATGAATACTATGATTATACAAACCACAGCAAGGCCAAGAATCAGGATACAGATCTTCTTACGGGATTTCTTCTAACAAGAGAAGAAAAAAAAAGCCACTGACACCAGGAACGCTTGAGGAAAAAGCAAGGCTACCATTCATGTTACTAACTTGGGTGAACAAGAGCACTTGATACCCAGTTATTTGAGAGAAGTAACCAGTGTAATCTGAATACTTTTACATGCTCCTTAAACTCCATGATTCTACAGATGAATGATTTTAATTTTAGGAGTGCAGTAGTGTAAGAGACGCAGTTAAGTCAAAATATGACGGGTTTTCCTTTTCTTAAGGAAAATATAAGTCTCAGAGAAGGCCAAACCTTTCTAGCTATTTAGATTTTTCAGGTAATCCTAATCAAACTCCTAAGCAGTTCTCCGATACAATCTCCCCTTGGCCACTTGGGCTTGGTGTTGCATTTCTACAGTTTAAATGATTTCATGTACAGTTACTAGACTTGGATTTTACAGCTTTGCTCACTTTATTCATCACAGGAAACTACGCTCCATCCACATACACCTAACATTTTTAACTTGGCATCTAAGGATTTGAGGGTACTTAGATATAACCACTTCCTTCTCCATCCAGAAAAAAACCACATGCAAAACATGTCCAATAGCTCTCAAACTTAGATTTATATATACCTCAGAACTTTGGCAAGGAAGCCATAGAGAGAGAGAGAATACTACTACACGCTGCCAGATGGTAAAGGCAACTCCCACCCTTGCACTCAACAGCATTGGAGTTTTATTGCCTTCCAGTATCTCCCACTTAACGGCTTGGTAAAGTCCAGGACTTATCTTGTGTGGAAGCCTGAAGTCCCAACAGTAATGGGACTGACTAAAGCAGAACCCTTACCACTTCACAGAAGCTGGACTTACAGGGATAAGGATGATGAAAGGAACCTACAGAAAACACTGGCTACCGTACAGCAGTGAGAGCCACTGCAAGAGATTTGATGGGACAAGGAGCACAGACTATGGGATAGAAACTCAGCAGCTGGACAGAAGTGTTGCAAATCCTGGTCATCGGAAGTCACCCGAGTCTGGGCATAGATTTTTGCATGTCAGTGTCTTGGCTGATATGTTTACAAGTTGGATACAACATCAGAATTTTTTCTTGTTTCTTCTGCTAACTCCTAACAACAACAAAGACAGGTAAACACTTAGGCTTGCAGAGTGTGAAGGGCCAGCCTCTTACCTACTCTAAAGTAGAAGGTGAATTTCAATACCATGTTTTTGACTCAAATGCTTTATATATTCCTTGCAGCCAACTTTGAGTGAATGCCAGCTTGCACGAGCTGGTTTTAATAACTAGTCTGGTGTGCTGCAGTCCTCAGCATCTTGCTCTGCCTGTTCCATTATCGCTCAACTATACACTGACAATCAAGCAAGCACACAGAATTTACCTGATAATAGGCAGCTCTCTGTAACTGCTCACTGGCTCTTTCCACATGGACTTCAGCACTTTCCACATTCGCCTCTATGCTATCTATGGAAAAAACAGGAGAAGTCATTGCAAAATATTCAGAGCTTCAGTGTTTAAAAATTATAAGCAGAAATACAATACATTCAATGCAAAATACTGAAAAATTTAATCCATGTAGGCAAAACATGTAACTGAACCAAGAAAAAACTTCTTATTATCCAAATGCACTTACCAATCATATCTCCTTGGTCATGAATCATCATGGCTAAATCCTTAAATATCTGATTGACATCCAAGATGTCTGCCTGAAGACAACAGTTTAACAAGTTACAACAAACACTGGGTACAATTTTTTTCTAATCCTCACTCTTAGTACCTCTTCAGACCATCACTCAAAGGGTCAGAATAGATACCACCATTCACTGACTGAGGTGACTTGATGTTACCACCTGTGCAACTTGGGATTAACATGGGAGCCTTCAATACCCCTGCTACTGAATATTTGTTTCATCACACTAGCAATTAGCACAGTATGAACACTGTAACATGAATTGCTCCTGCCATCTCTGAAGGATCACCAGTCAACACTGAGGGAAAATATACCTCCTTCAACAGGAGCAGGGAGATTATCTTGGCATCAATCCTCTCTAGGAGGACCTCTATTCCACCACCATCAGCTCTCCTCAGCCCATCCATTAGCACTGCACGACTCCTTTGATTTATTTCCCAGTACTGTTAACTGTGCAGGATCAACTGGTCACCTCTAATTGCCTGATTGCAGTTTCTCTTTCTTTAATGAGTTCAAGGTCCTGTTCAGTTATTGCCACATCTTCTTCCTGAGACTGCATCTGATTCCAGTCTTCACCACTAGAAAAAGAGGGAAAGTCAGTCTGTCTCTGACTATAGGTACTTCCATGCTGCATTTTATGGCAAAATGAGTTAAGTTTGAAGAGTTTCCTACAGAACAACCCCAGGTTCTTAGCCCTGTCACTGTGTACAAGGACAGGACCGATTTGTGACAACAGTCACGAACTGGAACAACTGAAAAAAGGGACAGATCAGGCAACGTGAAGAAACTGTAAAGCAGTTACATACATAGAACGCTATGTTCTAGAATGTAAGTTATCTACAGCATTATAGAAGAAACATGCTTATTTCAGTTCTGCTTTTTTTAAGAAATACTTGTGCCTTCCTTGCTTACCATCCCTCAAAAAGGGAGAAATCAGGATTAAAGTTCTGATAGAGAGCAGCCTGCAAGCACATTAACAGAACAGAAGAAGACCTGACAAACATCCAGATTCAAAGATTCTTGCCTATGTGGCATTTGGAGATAAGACTACAGTGTTTTAGTATTTTAATTCATTAGTCTAGTAAGAACTTTGAATTAAATTACACACCAAAAGAGATATTAAAACTCAAGTAACTCTGCATCCCAGTCTACCTCTCTCCTGATGAGCTGGTTCTTCACAACTGCTGCAGAAGTTACACCAATTAGAGTGGCGCCAGCACCTATAATACAAGGCCATCTCTATGTTCAGTTTAAAAAGTTCTTCAAGGGCAACAGCTCCATCTTTTCAATAGAGAAGTACGCCAGAAAGCATTGTACCAGTCCAGTGTTTGGTACAACACTAAATAGTAAGCTTTAAAGTCTAAAAAGTGCCTAAAGAAATTAAAATAAACGACATGAGTAGGTCAGACACAGCTGACCATTCCAGTAATTCAGCTCTGAGATGACCACAGGGTTTGCAGATCTCAAAAGCATAAGTTTTTGATACATAGCACACAAGAACAGCCTTGAATGTGGAATAACTGCTGTGTGCCATCATTCCTCACTGTGCTAAGAGCCTCTGGGTCCCACCGCTTTAGTGTGCAAGGTCTTCAAACCCATCCAGCACCTACATAACTGAACACCTGAGGTTTCACCCCTGCTTAGAGTGAAAGCCCAGCACTAATGAAGGGACACACACCAAGCAGCTGAGCAGATGAAGGGCAGTTTGCAGAGGGAGGATGAGACAGTTAACCAAGGTCTCTTGATTCAGAAAGCGCAAGGAGTTATACCGACAAGACCAACAGATTTCAGCCCAGTTAACACATTAATCACAGATACTTCTGGAGGGGCTCAGGCTCTCTTTACCACACTGTAGAGTTGATGTAACATTTTACAAAGCCATCTACCACACAGGCACACTGTTACTGCAGAAGCAGTACAACTGTCTGACAGGTGACAGTAATGCTGTCTTGTGCACATTCTAGGATTAGTTTGCCAGTGCACAATGTCCAGGACTTCTGAATTTTAGGCAGCCTCATCTGATATTCTGCTGTAGCTCCAACTGGGCTGCTAGAGAACATCCAAACTGATGACATAAATATGCAGCTCTCTGTGGAAAGAGTCACAGTGAGTGAAATCCTGTCTGGTAATCTTGTGTTTACAGGCCAGAACACCAGGAGCTCCAGCTGCCACATCCTAAGGACATTACTGTTCCCCTCAGGGTAGTAATCACACAGTCTATACTTAAGGAGGATAAAAATACTGTCATATGCAGTTTCTTACATAGTATATTATATGTGCTGTAATAATTGCTTTTCAACTCTTTTTGCTTTGCCTTCAGCCAGCAGAGCCTGGCCAGAGTTACACCAACATATCATATCATAAAAACTTTAGTTATATGTAATGAAAACCTCAAGAGTACAAGAAGTTATTACCTATCAAATGAAACAAGCTGTTCTTCTCTGAACCGCTCATCAGCCTGGAAGAGATAAATGAGTCACTCCTCTCACAGACTACCAGGACCACGCACAAAACCAGCAGTATCTTGAAGACCAAGGCACATACTGTCCAGAGTTCTTGGAGAATGCCACTGTCACTTCAACTTTCAGATTTAACTCAGGTTATGTAAGATTAGTTTTAGCCTCATCTTTAGATTTAATTTTTAGATTCAGATTGTCTGAGGCAACTGAATGATCAAAAGCAGCCAGTCCATGTTCTAAGATCAGCTTTAAATGTTTGTAACCTCCTTTCCCAACATAAAGCAAAAAATTTAGAGCACAATCCAATGGATAAATGTGTTCCCTTGCAGAAATTAAGAATGCAGAGCTAGCAGAAAGCCCTGAGGCAAAGGGAGAGAAATGCTTTCATTGGCCATTTTATTATGAATTCTTAGTAGCCACGGGGGTTTGTCATAACGTAATAGTGAACATACATTGGAGATATCAGCAGGACAGAAGCTATAGGAATATAAAGCAACACAGTGTGAGCATAATTTAAGGTGTAGTAAGCTTCCATCTGAACTCTTAAATTTTATAGCGTAGGGCTGACAGCAAGTGAAGAACAGCCTGCAATTCACTATACTTTGACTCCCCATCTCATCTCCTGCAACATTTGCAACTACTACGGTTCCTTCCCTCCTCTACACTGACACTGGAGCACACTGAAATGAGAGATTACTTCCAGCACCTGGAACAGCAAATCTACTGCACCAAGGCCTCAGCTGCGCTCAGTATGATGTCAGTAGACAGGTACGAGGCTGGAAGGCAAGTACAAGATCCCTCAGAAGATTCGTAGTTCACTATATCACTCCAAAATTCCCATAAATACTTACAGAGATACGGGAGCCAGCTCTCGCCCTTGCTACGGTCTCTTTTTCCTTCTCTGACACTCGCCTCTGTACTGCCTGGAAATTATTTAAGGCCGTGGAGAAGTCGTTCATTAATCGTTCTTTCTGAAGCCTCTGTTGGCGCTGAAGAATCGAAACACAACCAAGAGTTTAGACATTCATTACAAGTTGACTGTCAGACTCTTAGAAAACCATCATAACAACAACAACAACAACAAAGAACGCTGGCATTCAGTAATCATTTGGTGCCAACGGTCTGGGGTGCTGGATAGAACAAAAATCCCACCGTGTTTTAATTCCTTAAACCAATGCTCCATGCCTTGCCAAATGCAGGACAGTTTTGCGCAAGAAGGCTCTCCAATTTCAATCTAGTTTTAAAGTCTGAACTACACCACTACTTTTATTCTAATCACATTCCAATAATTCACCACATTTAACTACATACCATTTGGTTACCTACAATGCTTTTTCCCTCCATTCCTTCACTTAGCCAACCTCATAGTACTTAATCTTCTCACAAATACAGGAAACCCCATGCTTCCAGAGCTAATGATAACACCCACTGTCCCAGTCTCCTAAGCTGTCTCTCCCAACCATGCCACACTACAAGCCTGTTGTTATTAGATCAGATAACATCCCTAGTCCTGACAACCATTTCAGTTTATCTTCTCTCCAAATACATTAGTCGCAATAATCCTTTTCATCCTTATTTTACAATGTCAATTTATTTAGCCTCCACAGGACATCTTCTTTGAGTGTTGTGACATTCCAGTGATGTGAAATAAAAAGTTGTGGAAAAGCTTGTCCCAAGGACAACACTACGTCAGTTCCTATGTTTTCTGATAGAGAGATTTGCAACAGCTAGCTCAAATTGTGGTATTTCCAGGACTGTAATCCTGCAATGAGCTTGTACCAATTCAAAAATTATTTCAAGGAAATAAATACTTTCAATTATATTTTTTCTATAATAAGCCACTACAGCAGCCTCATAATACAGTGAAGCTTCAATCTGAACCCTCTGGAAACAACAACCCTTCTGCCAGAGCAGATCCTCAGCATGCTGATTCCAGCTCCTGCAGAGGTTGACTGAATTTTCCCTGAGCTACATTCAGTGAGATGCACATGACAGGATTTTGTTTGCCACAGAAGATTAACTGAAAAATACTTGCTGAACAAACCAGCAAAACACAGCCATGCTTCCAGCTGGCACATAAACCTTCAATACAGAATTAGACCAAGACAACATCTGCTGACCCACATCCCCAGATCATCCTACAACAGTACCCCAAAAGCAGGCAGTGGTGAATTGACACCAGGAGCAGATGACTGTCCCTTCCCTTTCCCACAGAGAGCAGGAACTCAAACTACTATTTGGTAAGAGAAAATCATAATCTTTGCCTCATCATATTTTGCTTTATTCAAATATAAGCAAAGTGAGCCAGCTTCCCCCCCCCCGCCCCCAATAAATCACACGCAAGGGAAAGCTTTCTGGCATGCTCACATTTCATACTGATAGGCAGTCTGCTCTGAATTCTTATGCTAAAGCACCACCTTGCACCACCAGGCACTTTGTAAACAAGACTGCTTTTCAGAAATTTACTCAGAAAACCAGAATTGCACACTGAGTTCTCCCCAAACATTTAGGGCCTCTTATTCTCATGTGGGAAAGTTTTATACCTATTTGCTCCTGGGAAACATGGTTTTCCTAGTGTCATATAAGCAGCCAGGATGCAGCCAACTTAATGAGTTTCTATACTTCACCATCATCCTTCATTGCAAAAGGCTGCTGTCTCTTCAGCTGTGCCAGTTCAGGCTTTGTGAGGTTGTGGTCTACCCAAGATTCATGAAATGATTGATCTAGAAATACGTCCAGAAAATTCTGCTTGCCCACCTGTTCAGAAGCAGACAGGGGAAGTGGCAGAGACCCCAACTCCTTTAGATATTCATTGGTCTCTTTGGCAAGGCGGTTTGCAGAGTGCTGCAGCTGTTGTCTGAAATAGAAGTTCAAAAGCAATTACACAAGATCTACCTAAAAAGCAGCCACTGAGCATTTTAGTGTCCAGAATGATGGCTACATATGGGTTCTGAGATCACATAGCTTTACAGTAGGTTTCTTTCAACCTAAAGGATCAGAGACGTACTTTGTTTTCTTTTAACATCAACTTGACTCTAGACTACTACAGATTTAAATAACTTCTTTGCTCCCTGCTAACTAATATAATTCAGTAGCTTTAAAAATATCTTTTTCTCCAATGGTGTAAGAGAGAAACAACTTTATTCAGTGAACATAACCCTTCTTTTAGGGTGAATTCCTTATGGTACCAATTAGTAACTAACTCTTCACTTGACAACCACCAACTCCATTGGTGAAATGCACATTTGATAAAAGTACAGGGACTCTGATATTAAATTCTTCATTTTTGTGAAACACGGTGGTCAGAAAGAAGAACAATCCAGCTTCTACTTCAGAATTGCAAGGCTTTCCCCTGAGCCTTTATGTTTTCCAACAACACTGCAATATGAAGCTACTGTTGTGAAGTATCTAATACTAATATATAAAAACTATACTGTAAACTAAGAAGAAAAAACACTAAAACCAGAAGCAATTTCTTTTACATTCAATGGGTACAAGACGCTTAAGTGAAAGTCACTTACTCGGCCCAACAGACACACAAATCAAGGCATTCAGGCTCCATTATTGTATAAGCTGTATATGTAAACTGAACAAACCATCCTTGCATTTTGGTAAGTTTGTATGGCTGACAATTTGTGGGGTGCAGCTACTCACCCCAAAGAGGAGAAATTATGCAATTTCTACAGTGACGCTAAAGGGAAGGCATTTGTTTGGTCACCAGTGATTAGTTCTTTAATCTACCGATTAAATAGAGATTGAGTCAACTGAGCAGCTCAAGGAAACAAATCCCTTTCTCTACGAATTGGACTCTGATCTCATCCCTCAAATAAGGTATGTATATCTTCCACCACAAGTCATGAACTTATCCAAAAATCACTATTACAAAAACCGGGATAATTGTGCATTCAGAGATTCAAGGTACTGTCACACGAATATAGAGGAAGTACTTCTTTGTTTTCTTTGATGACCTCAGAAATTATTCTTTCCGTAACGTGCTATTTATACTTCACAAGTTTGTGAAAGATGCTCAGACACAGAGAACCCCTGTACAGTCTCTCCAGGGGTCAGTTTGAACTACATCTGTTTAAATGTCTTCTACATTTTTCCCCACTGGCATATTATTCTTCTGAAATTACATATGACATTTTGGCTGCCATATATGATTGCTAATCTTTCTACTGCCTAAATCCATCTGTACTACAAGCTACTTTTTCACCAGTTATGGGGCTTCCTTACTGTTTTTCCTTACTGGTCTCATGTGAGGACCAAATACCTTGTCTGGCATTCATTTCTTCTAAACCATGAGTGAAGCTACTGTGACTACTCCTCAGAGGACAGCTAATGCTAATGCATGGCTGAAGTACTACTACTTGTTAAAGAAACTATAGAAAAACTGTATAGAAAAACAATATAGAAAGAACTGTTCCTACCCAGAAGTTTTGAATGGCTTCTCGAGAGTCCTGCAGAAACACCTTAATTTGTCCAGTAAACTACTTAATGCAGCTAGTCATTCTGGGTTTGTAGGACTGTATTAAATTTATCTAACAAAGCATCTCCCCAAAGCGAGTAACCCACTTTCCCTAGGAACACAGACAGAAATGAAAGAACATCTATACCAATGTTTGCTCATTTAATACTCACAAATTTTCCTGAAGCTTGCTGGAATCCTGCTTGGTTCCCAGCTGGCTCATCAAATTCTTTATCTGAGCAGCTGAAGATAAAGAGATCACAAGATGAGTTAGTAAGACAAGTTCAAACATATTTTATTCCTTCTTGAATGTATTCTTTTAGCTTTCCCCAAAAGAAAGCTAAAAGCTAAATTTATTTCAATGTCTGACTCAACCTAGTAAGGCAACACGTAAATTCTTCGCTTTAAATATATACAAGTATCTCATGGGTGGATACCAACAGGATGGGGCCAGACTCTTCTCACTGGCGTCCAGAGACAGGACACAGGACAAAAGCCACAACTGAAACACAGGAAGTTCCATTTAGATATGAGGAAAAATTCTTTTGCTGAGAGGGTGACAAAGCTCTGGAACAGGCTGCCCACAGAAGCTGTGGAGCCTTCTTCCCTGGAGATATTCAAACCCTGGATGCCATCCTGCACAACCTGCGCGGGGGGAATCTACTTTAGCAGGGGCTGGACCAGATGAACTTCAGAGGTCTGTTCCAAACTCAACAGTTCTGGAATTCTGTGAAATGAAAAGTGTATTTTAAACATCCCCACCTATACATGATCCAGCCTAACAAACTAACTTTCAGACAAAAAAGTGATAGTGAGGCATAGGTACCCTGAAGAGAAGTCAGTGGAACTAAAAGCTTGTGCGCTCCTCTTCCTCAACCTTTTTAGACCAACTAACAGAGCTGTTTCTACCAGCCTTGCTATTTCAGTATTTTAGGCTATCACTGCTGCAGAACAACTTCACTATGCTGTGTTGTCACTTTTACATTATTTTTAAGTTACTTAAATTATTAGTGCTCTGTTAAAAAAAAAAAAAGAAAATGCCAAGTGTTGCTATCAGTTTCAAAAAAACCCCTCAGACCTGAATTTTTCTACTCATGATAGTCCAAACCTTTCACAATACTGGCACAAACAATCTTTCAAGAACAACAGATAGCAATGTGCACCTCACAGTTGGCCTCTGTCAATTTGAAATCATGTTGTAGTGCAGAGAGAGATTTTAGACCTCCTTCTCCCTTATCTCCGATGTTTTCCCACTAGTTTCCTTGTGTAGGCGCTCATGATCATAAAACCACACAATGCATCACATCAAACCATTAATCTACCCAAAAAGCAAGTACATTTTCTCTCCCCACTCCCTCTACCCTAGAATACTTTTTTGACAGATCAAGAAGCTGATCCACTTTATTCTGCAGCAGCACAATTTTTATCATTACTGATGTGCTGGGCTCAGCACTCACAACAGCAGCACAAAGACTGACTGTCCCAAATCGATCACAAAATCTATGCTGTTGCATCATGCAGTGAGAGACAAGGCCAAGGAGGCTCACCTTAAAACAGTTCCACAAGCAACTGAATTGAACTGAATTACCCCATGAGTTTAACAAGAGTTTCTTCCAATTCAGAGACACTATTGAGTGTAACTTCTGCTTTCAGCCTGGAGCCTCTGCAATTGATTAAATGTGCTGCTGGAGAAGCATCAGATCCCTACAACGGCCACTTCTTTTAAAGGGATGCCCAGTGGCTTATAACAAATGCAGCTCAGCTAAAGCTGCAATATAAGTTAATCAGTAATTAGCCAGTAATTAGCTTTTACATCCACTAAGTGTATTCTCACCTAGAATTTCAGATTTCTTTTAGGTTATACAGTGAGGAGTTGGTTGGCAACTCCTTGTATACTGAGCTTGGCTTCCAGCAAGCAAGACTGCACATATTTCACAGCTCTGTCAGACACAGGAAGGTCAGAAAAATTCATAGTCAAGCTGGTGACAAACGGCACATGGACTGCACTCTGTGTGGATGCCGAGGACTCGGCAAACGGCATTTGTGCCATAATGTCCAGACACTCTGGGACTTACTTTTCTCCACATGGGGAGATTCTTGCACATTTCCAGGCCAGGCAATGTGCTCTCTGTCCTGCCCTGAGCCAGGTTCAGCAGTTCACTTTGCTTAGTTTATCTCAGCCAACAGCAATACACGCAGTCTACACAAAACAAGACGAAAGTGTCTGGGAAATGAAAGGAAGAGGCTGGAGCTCTTTATTCTTTGGATAGTGGGTATGCACCAACACACAGAGCCCCCTCAGTCAACAGCTTTCTGTCTCCAAGCCCTTCTAATTTCAGGCTGTAGAGCCTTCCACATACTCACTGTGTGACAGCTAAGATTTCTTGAAGCACTTAAATCTCTGCTCTAGCTGCAAGACTATTACATTACTGAGCAAACAACAGTTTTGCCAGCTCAGGCCACCGGTTTTCTGTACATTTTGTGTGAAATGCTCACTCCACAGAGACTCCCCAAAGAAGTGAATAATACTCAGCTGTGCATACTGTTTGCCTGCTCTTTTCTTTATAGGGGAAGAAGAAATGAGGACAGCCTTAAGGCTTCAATATTATCTTTTTCTCTTAGGCTTGAATGGAAAGCTTTTGTATAGTGTACAATAAAGTTAACTACTGTAACATTAAGTCAGATGTTCTGTGTATTCCCACCCACCTAGATAAAACTGTAAGGCTATTTGTTTAATTTGAGATAGGCAGCACATGGAGATAGGATGGCTGCAGGTCATGAGACAGCAGAAGCCTGTCTCATGAGAGAGAGAAGCTGAGCTTAGAACAGGAAGCTCTAAGAAATCCCATGGAACGGAGAAAGGAGTGTAAAGGATAAAATAAAAAGGGGAAAAAAGGAAAAAAACTCAATAAGCCATGCTATTTGGCAAACTCTGAAGCAATTCAACAATGCCTACACCAAGGGGAAATAAACATGACTGAGCAAACATTTTCAGTAACATAAATAGCTTTGTATCATCAGAGAAGTCACCAGCTTTCTGAGGAACCAACACGTTCAACCGATCTTGCCCTTAAAAACTTGCATGGGCACTTGAACAATTAATGTCTATTTTAGCAAAGGCTGTATCCTTAAAAAGGATTATATCAAAGACTCTTCTGGACGCGACTGCTTTAATGAGCAGCATTTCAGCGACAAGTACTGAGACTTCTATGATTATCATACAATACCGGTAACTTCCTCTAATGACAACCACGCGACCAAGAAACTGCAACACCGCGTCCTTAGGGACATCCTGCCCGGGAGCAGGACGCTGCCAGCACAGCGAGGGGAAAAGCCGCAGGTTCTCATCGCCATTCGAGATCCCTGGGACAGCAGCGGCTCCTGAGCGCGGTGACACCTCGGGCTCCTGTTGCCCTCGGAGCCCCTCACTGAGGACATCCAATGCCAGCGAGCGGCCGGACTGGCAGGAATGCCAATGCCGCGGGGGAAGGGGAGGCTCGGTGACAGGGACAGACACTCACCGAGAGCACCCACAGCGTTCACCCCGCCCTGCAGCCGGGTTAGGCATCACCGCGCCCGGCACCCGACCGGGGGGAGGGGGAGCTTGCCCCCGGTCCGCCCGCCCCGGGCACCCCTGCCAGGCACCGCTCCGGGGAGGCTCTGCCCACCCCGGCTCCCGCCGCACCCCAGCGCTGCCGGCCCCGGGGCGCTGCCGGGCCGGGCCGGGCCGCCCCGTCTCTCCCCGGCCGCGCACTCACTGTACTGCGCAATGCGTTGCACGTTGCCGCTGCATGTCTGGATGATGCCGCCGAAGTCCCGGGGCGGCGGCGGCACCCCGGGGCCGCGCGGGTCCAGCGGCCCGTACGACATAGCCGGGCCAGAGCGAGCGCGAGCCCCGCTGACAGCGCCCGCCCACCCCGCGCCTGCGCGGCCACCGCGCCTGCGTGTTGCGGGGCGGAATGACAGCGCGGGCGGGGCGGCCGGTGCGAGGGGTGAGGGCTGGAGTGAGGAACCACGGAGTCGTCCAGGGTGGGAGAGACCTGGAACATCATCCAGTCCCGCCGTCCACCCAGCACTGCCACTTGTAACCCTTAAATCGCTAAAACATCACCCAGCGCCAGATCCCGACGGCTTTTGAACATCTCTAGGGGTGGTGACTCCACCACCTCCCTGGGGATAAGGAAAGATGTGTGCTGATGTCTTTACAAATAATTTGATGGGTGAAGGTATGGCTGTTAACGTCTTTGAAACGGGCCTTAATGTCTCTACTGACTTTGGGCAGCAGGTTTGTTTCAGAGCCCAGACAGTTTGGCTCCAGAAAGAGACAAGGGTCTGCGCAAGCCTGAGCTTCTGAATTTTGGGGCAAAACAGCAGGTTCAAGGTGGTGGTGGGGAGAGTGTAAGGTGGTAGGCAGTTCAGGAAGGCGGTACCTTCCTAGTACCTCAGCCAGTGGGGAAAGGAAGAGGGCAACGTGCAGCCGGTAGTTTAGAATAAAAGGAAGCTGCGCCCTCTGAAACCCCGAGAGAGAAAAGCACAGGGGCTTGTGCTCTGGTGGACTCTCTCTCTTTATTCAAATAAAGTTTAAGGACTCGTCTGTCTCCTTTTTTGGACATAAACCTCTGGCGTTGGTGGATTTTCCTGACACTGGGCAGCCCCTTCCAATGCCTGACAGAACATTTTTTCCAATATCTCATCTGAATCTCCAGTGTCTCAGCTTAAGGCCATTTCCTCCTGTCCTCACTGGAGGCACAGCAGAAGAGACCAGCACCCACTTCACTACAACCTCTTGGGGAGTTGTAGTGAGCGATGTGACTCCCCTTGAGCCTCCTCAAGACTAAACAAACCCAGTTCTTCACAAGACATGTTTTTCTAGAGACTTCACAAGCCTTGTTGCCCTTCTCTGGACACGCTCCAGCACCTAAATGTCCTTTTTGAAATGGGCGGCCCAGAACTGAACACAGTACTCATGGTGTGGCCTCACCAAGGCCAAGTGCAGGGGCAGAGTCACTTCCCTGGCCCTGCTGGGTACGCTGTTCTTGATGCAGGACAAACGAGCCCAGCCAGGGTGCGGGCTGGAGTGACAGCCTGGCCTGGGGTGAGAAGGAGCCATGCTTCCAGTACCGAGCAATTCCACCAGCAATAACACAAATGCTTGCAAATCAAGAGTAAAGGAATTTAAGAGAAGATCCCTTTCTGCCCCCTGCTGCAGGAGTTGTAGTATTTTAAGGAAAGTACATCCAGTCTTTGAATAAAAAACTTGGGGTCATGCCGTGTAAGAACTTAAGAAGTCAGTGTATGTGTGAGTAAAGTAAGAGCATAAATATTTCTTGGAGAAATGCTTGATACTACAACAAATTTCTAATTCCAGAAGTGTCCACAACAGGTCAAAATGATGGTAAATATGGAGCAGGGCCGTGGATGAAAGTTGTGTAATAGAGTAAGAGAAGGCTCCAAAGTGACCTTATTGTGGCCTTCCAGTGCCTGAAGGGGCTCCAGGAAAGCTGGAGAGGGACTTTGGGCAGGGGATGGAGGGACAAAGGGAAATGGCTTCCCAATGCCAGAGTGCAGGTTTAGATGGGTACTAGGAAAAAATTCTTCCCTGTGAGGGTCGAGAAGCCCTGGCACAGGTTGCACAGAGCAGCTGTGGTTGCCCCTGGATCCCCGGCAGTGCCCAAGGCCAGGTTGGACAGGGCTTGGAGCACCCTGGGATAATGGAAGGTGTCCCTGCCCATGGCAGGGGGGTGGAATGAGATGAATCTTAAGGTCCCTTTCAATCCAAACCGTTCTGTGATTGTATAAATAGATATTTATTCAACTTGATGCACATGGGCGTTTGTTGAAGTTGGTTTGACCTGGTTTGATTGAAGCAGCTTGGAGGGAAATATTTTCATGTCCTGAACTGTTAAAACACTTGTTCAAATTCAACAAATCTTTGGTAAGCACAAATAGGGTTTATTACAAAGAAGACCAGCATTGGAGAGGGCACCACTTGGGACAGAAACTAATTTGAAATAGAATGTAGTAAATCTCAACAAGCAGTACTACACATTTTAGCGAGGCAATGCATTTTACTCTGTTTAAGAGCATTAAAAAACTAGAAGTTGCATTAACAAACTGGAACTTGCTTTTCAGCTTCAGAAGTATTCTAGAAGAAATAACCCTCATTCCTCAAAAATTATATTCATAAGGAAGGCTTTGTAAAATAAATGGAAGTAAAAGAAACATATGGGGGTTTTGGACTGCAGTAGCAAGTAATTTGGACTGCAAGTGGTCTCTACTAAATAAACAAACTATTGTCAGGAGATGAAAATATGCTTTAAAGAAAAGATAGGCTGCAGCTGCATGTACAGTACGTTCTCCTGGATGAGTTATTCCTCTGAAAGGGTGTCTATGTTATTGTGGTGCGTTTGTGGTGATAAAGTCCCACACTTGCTCCCTTGCTTTGAACAATAATGACACTTATTTGAAAGAAGAGGAGATCTTTTTCGTTCTGTTTTGATCTGCTTTTTCAGTGTCAGCTTGGAAGAGGTGACAGACACAAAGCCAGTTGCCTGAAGATGGGCATGCTTTATTGTGGAAATTTCTGGCCTAATAATTTACACAAAATATTGGCTGGCTGAACAACACTAGCATCTTCTCTAGGTGCTTTTGTGCCCTAGGAGTTGGGGTTTGGTGAGGGTTTTTTGGGAAGGCTAATAAAAACGTTAGTTCTAAAAGACAGAAGTGTCTGGGTAGTGTTTTCACTGCACACACTGACTGACCTGTGGGGGAGGAAAGGAGCACAGTTCAAGCTTCATGCTGGCTAGTTCCCACTCTACACACATCCATCACCAGCAGGCAAAATCAATCTCCATTGTGTCCCTGGATCTCCCAGCTCCAATTCTGTCCATCCCTGCAGAAGAAATAAAGCTTGGTTATAAGAAACAAGTTTACAGTGGTTTTAAGTTGAGGGATTTATTCAGTGTTGGAAGAACCAATTCTTTAAACTGCAGAATCGCAGTACCTTTTTTCTCACGCTTCTTCAATGATTGGGACCAGCTACAGAGAAATGAATCCTGCAGACAAATGACCAGTAGAAGAGGAATGACTCACAGACCACCGAGATCACAAAAGTGCAAGGCAGCTCACGGCACATGTAGTGCAGGGTGACACACAAGTCCTTCACCTGCACTTGCTGCTTCACAATCCCTTTGGGACTGCACCTGCACTGCATTTCTGCCTGTGGATTCAGCAGTGTGGATTCATCCTAAAAAAATATTCCCCAGCCCTCCAAAGAGAGGTTAGTCCTTTCTCAGTGGTAAATTTCTCCTGGGACTGACAGGATCATTCTCCCCCAAGAAACTGTCGTGGGGAGCAACAGAGGGTGGCAGCAAGAGCATATCCATGTGAGGTGAGGAAAGGATAGGCTGGATCACACACAGTTATCTGCACTGCATTACCATGACAGAAGTCACCAGCTTGCATGCTGCTGGCATGAATTTAGGATCTTTCTTCTTCAGAAGCTAAGTCCAACCATAGCAGAAACAACTAGCAGGTCCAGAGTGCCTGTAATGCCTGTTCATGACAGTCTTCAAAAAACTTCATAGAGATAAGTTGGATTTGCTCCCAGCACCCCGCTCCCCGAACCCTGCACCCAGCACTCAGCACCTGGCACCCCACACCTCACACCCAGTACTCAGCACCCAGCACCTGGCTACCTGCATCCCACACCTGGCACCGCACACCCAGCACCCCGCACCCAGCACCCCACACTCAGCACTCCAGAAGAGTCTTTGATCTAATCATTTTTAAGGATACAGCCTTTGCTACAATAGACATTAATTGTTCAAG
>VZRR01002340.1:179170-190868 GCA_013398015.1 Oreocharis arfaki | reverse complement strand
CTCCCCGCTCCCCGCATCCGCTCCCCGCATCCGCTCCCCGCACCCGCTCCCCGCTCCCCGCATCCGCTCCCCGCACCCGCCGCGCTGGGGCCCGGCTGGGCGGTGCTTCTCGCCCAGTGCCGCGAGGGGGCAGCAGCGCCCCGTGGGAGGTCCCGGGTGGCCTCGAGTGGTCCCGGGGGGCCCCGGGTGGTCCTGGGGGTCGGGGACCCTTCCGGCCCACGCTGGTTCTGTCGGCACCACGGCTGATTAGCGGTGCCTGTACCAGGGCGAGATCACCACCGATGGCCCCCAAGCAATCACTCTGCAGCGTCGCTCTTCATTTTGGGGACAGCTATACTGGGATGGGGAGGACAGGCTGATCACACCCTGTCCATACTCTTTTCTGCTTTACACTGGCTGCTCCCTAAGAGCTGACTTCAAGATGCTGCCGTGGAATTGGACCCAGCTATATACAGAGCTTTGCTTCCCCTCCACCCCTACCAATGCCAATCCTCTCCTGTCCCTTCCAACCCCTTTGTGATGGGCATTGGAGTAGGCCTGGCTTCCCAGAGATGAAGACAAAAGGAAAAGTCAGGGTGTGCTTTCCAGAAAGTGCCAAAATTCCAGAAACTGTGTCTTCCCTAGAGAGGTCTGAGAGCTATTTTGAGTTAGATGGAGTCTATAAAGAAAGTTTCCCTGAAAGCTCTGATGGGCTGAGCTGCTCAGTGCTCAGAGCAGATGCTGCAGGCACCCTCCCATTGCTCCTACCTCTGTTGTTGCCAGTCTCACACTGGCAGAGTATTCACCCGGCTTTCCTCTGGAATACCATGTATTTTAGCCTGTAGTCCAGCTCAGGTGATTTGTGGAAATATGGTAATGTTCTTTAATGAGAGGCTGTGCCCTCACACCCTGGGCACTATTCCAGCATGCTCAACCCCTCTTGTACTTCTGAGATCCCAGGTAACCCCGGTCAGCAGTTCAGAAATGAGGGCCCTGATTGCACATCCTGTGTTAACGAGCTTGCCTTCTGCCTGGTGACCACGTCAAAACTGCCACAAACATTTCTATGGAGGATGTGACTCAGGGTCTCCTGCCTGCCTCCCCGTTGGCTGAGGGGACCCCAGCTGTGCCCTAAATGCTGGAGCTTGCTGAGCACATGGAGGCAGGTTTTGCATGGGAAGATAAGGAGGGCCTTTTTCAGCTCTGAAAGCTGTTTATTCTTTACAGTGTACTGACACCAGAGCGGAAAGGGCCTTTTCCTGAAACTGGCTATTTATAAACAGCCTGTGGTGCTGAGCCTTCCCTTGCAGGGGGGCAGGGACTCTTGCAGCTTTTCTTTTGCTGCCTTGAGCTCACCCAGAGATCCTTCAGACAGGAGTGAATAGAGCAGGTCTTGCTGCGCATCTGCTGGAGGCATGCTCCAGTACTGACAGCTTGTAGTAACTCTTTGGAAATGTCAAACTCCAGTGAGTACCTAATTCAGCCCTAAATCCCTTGGCTGTGCAGTTGGTGCTGTTCATAGCCCTGAATTCTTTCTCTTTTTGCAGGAGAAGTTGGCCGTTTGTGGCAGTCGTGCCTTTAAATTGTGACACAGCTGGGCTTGTCCAAAGGGACACATGCCTTTGGTGCATGGGCAGAAATCAGGAGCACTTGTAGCTTTATCTTTCCAAGCTGCTTCACAGTGCAGTGTTCACTGCATCCACACACTAGAGGTAGGATTTGGCTGCTCCAAAATGTCTAAAACAGCCTTGGAGCTTTGGCTAACTTTGCTTTCTCTGTTGTGTGAGTCAGCACAGGCAAGCAAGCCGGGACAGCCACAAACCCATGGCTCAAGAACAAAGAGCAAATTTGTTCCCACTACCAAGCTGTCCCAGGGATCCCGAAGGCAGCACCCAGACAGAGGTACACAAACTTGGTCCATACTGGAGGAACACCGGTCTTCTGCTCACACTGCTTTATCAAGGTTTATTCCCAGCTGCAAGGTCAATTGAGCCTTTACAATCCTCCTTACCAGTCTTCTTCTTTTAACCCATTCCTCCCAACACCTGTGAAAGGAGAGAAATAAGCACCTTCAAATCTCATCTCCATGAGATGCCTTTCGCTGCATTTTACCCAGTTTGTGTTGGGATGCTGGGCAACACTCTCCCTCCTTCCCTGTTTTTTCCCCCAGCAGGCTAGTGGCTCTGTGGGCAGTGCTGAGCTCCTCTTCAGGGACACTGGGATCCTCTTTTGAACGCTGCCAGAAACTCTGAGGAAGCTACAGCTAGGTTTAGTTACTAAAACTACTGTTCCTTTCCTTACATAGCTGTGCCCTCTCGACAAACCAGATTTGCTCTTGGCACTGCTCACAGTACCACAGCATTACCTGTATTCTCCTACCTGCAGGGATGTGATGGATTTTGATTGTGGCTTTGGCACAGAAGGCCAGTGTGCCTGGCAAAACCCCTGGCACAGAGGTTTGGCTGAGAATTAAAGAATTAAATAAAGCCCTCTGTCCCCTTCTGGAGTTTTTTTTGTGCTATTGAAGAAAGGCAGAGGTGTGCAGAGGGATGGGGAGAGTATGGGGCAGACCCACAGCTCTTCAGCCATGCAGGGAGAGCCAGATTTCCACGGGATTCTGCACACCAAACACAGCTGAAGCAGCGAGGATGGACCATGGCTCAGAGTCAACAGCGTGGGACACCAGAAAACTGTTGCATTGAGGTCTCTTCACCCCCGTGGTATTTCAGTGGTCATGAGCAGGTCATGAATGTTTGTAGGAGGCTGAACTTGCAGAATTCCCTGGAAATGTGAACTCTAGGATATTTTTGGCAAATCTGGAAAGGAAATAATAACCCATCCGGAGGCTGCAGGATGCAGCACAGCCCCTTGCACATGGAAAGGTCCCACTGCCTCTGAGCTGCACACATACAACTGACACGGGACTTGGCTGACTTTTCAAAACTGTCCTCTACTCACTACAGTGCCTTGCAATCAACTGACTTTTGTATTTACAGTTGAAACAGGAAAAGCAGGACTTGGTCCATACCTTGCTGTAACAATTATGAAGCAACCTAACGGCAGACTGTAACCAGCATCTGGAAATCGGGAGTGTTGTAACGTGCTGAACAATGACATGCCCCAGAAGAGCCCCTCAGCATGCAAATACTGCTGAGATGGACCACAGTGTAACCACTGGCTTTCTAAACAGCAGCATGTTATCAAAGACTTCAGGTGCAGATCCCTGTTTTCCCTCTTCTTCAAGGCAAAGGCTGATCTGGGAATTGGGCTGGGATCAGATGCTTGTGAAAGCAGTCACTTGCAAAGCTTTTACTATGGGCTTAGTCCTTTGTCTCTGGAATATCACTTGGATTCGGCAAAGAGCTACTTTCCCTAATCCCTATTCATGCAGAGACACATGGAGGCTCCTGGGAATCCCTGCTGCACTAGGGACTTGGGTTCAGCAAAGTGGGAATACTCCCTGGGAATACTCCACAGTGGGATCCTCAAGGGCCTTCAGCCTGCCTGCCTGGCCCTGGGGAGTGATATAAAGCCCCCTGCATTGCTCTTTCTGACTGCGATGTCCTTCCCCATGATTCAGACACCTGAGAGATGAAACAGCAAGTCAGCAAGCATGAGCCAGAGCCTTGTCTGTGTATCCATACACTGAGGCCTGAGCTGGCTCCTCTGGATGGTAGATAGGGACACATAGGTGAGCGGTGGCAGGCTGTAGCTGAGCTTCCCCTGCCCCTCCAGCATTGCTTTTCTGTGCAGATGGTGGACAAGGTGCAGGAGAAGAGCATCCCACCTTGTCCCCAGTCTTGAGCATCATGGGGCACTTTCTGTGATGTGCTAGAGATGTGTGTCAGCTCTTCCCTGTGTCACACACGGACACTGCACTTCACTGTGTATTGGTTCCTACCTGGGGAGCCCATGTTTTGCAAAGGGCTAGATCTGCCCTGTTGTGACTCCAGATTCCATTTGGTGCATTGTTAATAACAAAGAGGTGAATCGCTACCTCTTTTCTCACGCTATTTTCCCCAGACACCCCTGTTGCCTGGTTCTTTGCCCTGCTGCTGGCATTGCAGGGTAAACCCAGGAGGAGAAAAGGAAAGGAGAAGGCTGCTTTTTGAATGTGATGTGTGAGTGTATGAGGTGCATCTGAGCATGGGGAATTTCCTCACACATGGCACCTCCATTGATGGCAGAGGTCAGGAAAAGGAGAAAAGGACATTGTCTGCCTCAGGCTGCTGCTGGATGTGAAGATTGGCAGCTGAAGGAGGATTCTCCTGTGTATGTTCTGTCTATGACATTTGCCTGCCTCTGGCTTTCTCATTCCTACCCAGAGCCATGGCAGTGCTGTGTAAGTCACACTAGCCCTCACAGTCCACTGCTCCAGGCAGATATGGGGTTTTTTAAAATTTGAAATAAACTGTTTTCTGGGAAGCCCCAAGCCCTCCATTCTAAAGATTTGGCTCTTACAGAAGAAGTCAAGAAAGCCTCTAGCATCATTTGCTATAATCACAGACCTCTTATTCCACTGGTCTAATCACACGCAGGATCTCTGAGATGTCCTCATCAGCATGTGCTTGTGACTTGAGGATCTGGAAGAGGGAACAAAAGATGTTTTTGGCATTCACATAGCCAGACTTAACTCCGGTTTCTGTTGTGAACAACAAAGCACCTGGTATGCGGGATGCCCTGCCTGGTCCCCTCACCCAAAGGAATTCTACCTCATTGTGGCAGCTGTGAGACCTTTGTCTTCTCTTTGCCATTGGCTTCTTGAATCCAAATTGCTCCTTTTCCTTGGCAATGCAGTGAGGCAATGTGATTGTCAGGGAGCCCAAGCTAACAGGCAATAATCAAGGGGCTCAGTGCTGTCCAAACACAGTGTGATGGAGTTGGAGGTGGTGGAGTAATGCTTTCCTTGGGAGCTGATAACTGCCTCTGCCTCTTGCCATATACATATACCTAGCAGGAGTAGTGCTAGGACATAGGGAAGGACTTACTTGTAAGACAGGACTGAAGCTGATGTGCAGAGCATTCCCTGGACCCTGCTGCAGATGCCAGTGTTTGTGTGATGGGTGTCCTTAGCAGCCAGCTTGTATTTGAGGCAGGTGCTGTGACTTGTTTTGGGAATTGCCCAGGATGACATTGGGCATAGCCAAAGTTTTATTTTTACAAGTCACTAGTATTTGACCAGGAGTATCTCCAATTTTCTAGAGGAGAAAACCACATTTGAGACAATTCTGTTGTAGCTAAAAATATGAGAGCTATTTGACTGGATATTTTTTAGTAACTGTGTTTTAGAGTTTGAGGGTGAGGTAAATTGTAAAATCCCCTTTCTTCCTCACCCCTCTGGTAGTCCAGAGAATTCATGAGCAGAGCCAAGATGTCACAAGAACAAACTGTATTCTTACTCTGGCTGTTTTGAGTAGGAACAGACCACCCCCAGAAGTGTGCTGCAGAGAAACAGGGCAAAGCTTACCCCTGCTCAGGGAAACTCAGGCTTTTCTCTAAAGGCTTGAGGAGACAGCCAGCAGTGCAAAAACTCTGGGGTCCCAAGATGGCAGTGTGAAGAAGAGGAGCAGATGGGACTCCTCACTCCAAACTTTTGAGGCAAATGCAAACCCAGCAATACAGGGTTTAAAAGAATGAAGAAATGGAGCCCTAAAACCAGAATGAAATCCAGCTTTGAGCTCAGGAGTGTGTCACCCTGAATGTCACAGGTATGACTACTCGTTCCTTGAATACATATCATACGATGAAAGCCATCCAGGATCTCCCAGGAAGAGTGCTGTCTCCTGAAGCCAGGGTGGAGGGGCACAGGGACGAAGGCTCATTGAAGGGAGGCTCAAGGAAGAGCTGTGTGGTACCACCCCATGAGCAGCAGAGAGGGAGGAAGGGCTCATGGCAGGATGGGGTTGGTCTGTGCACATTGGCAGCTGCAGTGTGGGTGGCAGAATGTCTTCACTGAGGATGACCCTGCAAGTTGTCCAAGCTTGTGAGGAAACCAAGGGATAGCACCAGGGCACAGTTTTTAGGAACTGGCTATTTGGGCAACACTAGCGCTTGTATTTTAGATGTGGAGGTGGCCATACACCACGTCCTAGGCCAAGAGTGAGAGAGAGCCCTGCCAATACATACAAACATGGCTACAGTACGGTATTAACCCTTGGGAGAGATACCTGGAATCTCTGCGCAGGTCTCCAAAAATAGTAGGTAAGTGCCCGTGCCAGCCAGGAACCAAGGGAAAGGGAGAAATTAGGAAAGAAATAAGAGCAGTACAGCACTGAAACAAGGTTCCAAAGAAATCCCATCCCCTCAAGTTTTCAAAATCTGCCTGGAAAAAGCCCTGGGCAGCCTATTTGGAGCGGGAGATTGGGCTGAATGACCTCCAAAGGTCCCTTCCAGTCTGAATATTTCTGTGGTTCTGTGATGAATATTTGAAATATAGAACAACCAGACCTAATTATAGCATTGGAGAAATCCATGACACATCTACAGCTTAATCCAGTGCTATTCCCTCCCCCATCCCAGAAAGCTAGAGACAGGGCAGAAAAAGGTGATCACAATCTATGATCTACAACACACAATGATTCTTGGACAGGGAGACACTCAGGAGGGAACATCTCACGAGCTACAAAATCATTACTAATGTGGAGAAGATGAACAAGAAATGATTGGGAATTTGGAGACACCAAACAAAGTGAGGGGGCGGCAGGTTTAAAATGAAGAGGAGCTTAGAGAGGTTAAGCTTCTTACAAAAGCCTTGATTTCTCTCCTGTGTATTTCATTGGCACAAGACATCACTGAAGGAAAATGTATCTATGAAGTTAAAAAAAAAAGAAAAAAAGAAAAAAAAAAGACCTGTTTCTGAGTCAGGCACTCTTGATTCAGGGGATCTTTTGAGCCACAGATCAGTGGTTTTGGTCATACAGAAACGTTCAGGTATCCCCAAGTGTTCATGTACCTTCCATACTGTCAGAAAGAGCTTCAATGAGCTATGCATTGCCTGCAGAAACACCTCTGTTCACTTGGGTTTGACCCTGGCCTCTGCCACCTAAATTTGCAGAGATCAACAGATATCTCCCATCACACTTGTGAAAAATAATTCCCTGTCACCTTCCCCTTTCATTTACATTATAAACTTCTGTTGCCCAGCTTCTTCTTGACTGAGGAGTACCAAGCTATTCTGTGGCTTCTGATGAGAAACATTACTCTGCCTCAGTTGTTTCTTCTTTCTCCACCATTTCTCTAGTTGTACATTATCATTTTTCTATAAACAGACCAGAATTTTTGACAATTCACCATCATGGGCAGTGCAAGGATGCAGCAGAATTGTTTGTTGGTTCTGTAGGGCATTCACTGTTTGATTTTACTTTTCATTCCTCTTCTAATGATTTTCTAGCCTTCCTTTTACTTGTCTGGCTCTTCCTGAACAGCAAGCTGGGATTTTTCACAGGAAAATTCATTGTAACATTAAGATCTTTGGAGAGTGGCTGTAGCTAGTTTAGAGCCCAGCACTGTGTGAAGTCAAGGAAGATTAACCCTCTAGCCACCATTTTGTGTTTACCAGGCATTGCTGATGTTATTGCCTGGGCACTCAGTGTTAGCAGATCCTACACCAGCTCTGCACCAGACTTTCACCTTGCAACTCTGCATCACCTTGTGCTATCAACAAACTTCATCACCGCAAGAGCATGTGGTCAGAGACAAGGATGTGGAGAAAGGCCTTGTCTTTCTGTGCTTTTACACTCACATGCTCCCAGAGGCGGCCTCAAGCCCTGGGCATTACACAATTAGCTACATAACCTATTTGGAGCGTTACAGAGGATCCAGTCTAGCTGAGGGGATGGAGTAGGGTTTGAAAACCTTCCTTCTTCCATAATACAGAAAATAATCTCCTGGTACCTCAGAGGAGAGGGGCTTGTCTGTAAACACAAACTCTCCATGTGAGGAGTTCACTTAACATGTCCTCAAAGCTCCCAAACTGACAGGCACTGTCATTCAGCAGCAGTGGGAGGTGCGCTGTAGCGCCTGTCAGCCCCTACCAGAGCTTTGGGGATCATCCTGCTGCCCTCCTGCCTGGTGTGGGATGGAGAGCTCAGTACCAGCTGGATGGGAAAAGCAGAACTCAACCCTGTTACGTTTTTGGTGACCTTTGAGAAACTCAGCTGCAGACCCAGGTTGCTGGGTTGCCCCATTGTGCCACCTGGCACCTCTGTTGGGGCCAATCTGCCTGCCAGGGGACCCAGGCAGGCAGGATGCACCACACAGCTAAGTGGAAAAGGAGACCTGAGCTGTCCAAGCTGCAGCTTGTGCTGCTGTAGCAGGTCCTGTGTGCCTGATAAAAGGCATACAGAGCCTACAGCACGAAGCTGCTGGGTGCAAACTGCACCTAAACTAAGAAAGCATTACAAAGGAGGTGATCACAGCACACTTGTCCAGCCCAACCCAGACAGAAGCAATAGGCCTCTAGCAGAAATGATAAGTGGTTTTGGCCTGGGTTTTCTAGAAAATCACAAAGACTGACCACAATTAACAGGGTCTTTTGGGGAAATGAAGAGCCATCAAGAAGCATTGAAATAATCTCAACTGATCCTGCTGGGACAGACTCCCAAGAAAATCCTGAATGTGAACCCCCAGTCATTCCACATCTCTGGTATTATCAGCTCCTGTACTCTGACTTAAATCAACAGTGCCTTTCCCGGTGCACTGCACAGCCCTCTGAGAGGATATACAGACATGTTCCTCCGGCCATCAAACGCCAAGCACTTAGCACACAGAAACTGTTCCTAGGAAAGCTCTGCAGAAATTGCTGAGTTGATAGTCCTCACCTGTGGGCTGGACACAGCTCCCCACTTGTAACTGGGACACTGTAGGTCACAGTGGTGTGTACTACTTGTTGGGGAGCCCACACCCCCTCAACAAGAACTGACAGCCCAGAACATGCTTATTTTGTGGTTGAATTACTTTTATTCTGAGGTTGCCAACTCTTCACTGTTTACCTAAAACCTGCAGCTGCGCAGAGACAACAAAGTTCTTCCAGGTCTCCAACTGCCCATTGCCACAGAGATGACAGCCTGAGCAGGGCTCTCCCACCTTCAACAAAAGCCCCACCAGTTATTTTTTGACCAGCTCTTCAGACTGTACAAGCATTACCACCGAAAGGATGGGACTTTAACAACTGGTCTTGAATTGTGCAAAGAAGGCCAGGGGACACCGACAGCTCAAAGTGGTTCAGCCATTCCAATACTAGCATCCATAGCCCCATTACTACAGGGCAGGGAAGGAACACTTGGGAATATCTCTTAACTCTGCAAAGGAAATGGCTTTAAAAAAAAAAGCCTTTAAAAAGAAAAAAATCTAAGCCCTGGAAGAGTAGGAGAGCAAAGGCTGTCTTGATTTTTACAGTCTTTGTGGTATAGAAAACTGCTAGCAGAGCTGTAGCCCACCTGTCAGACATGTATTCAGTCTGGAAGCAGCCACCACCCACTTGTCCGAGCAACTCTAGATGATCTTTAAGTCCTTTCCAACCCAAACCATTCTATGATTCTATGACCTGGGTCAGCCAGCAAAAGCAGCCGTTCTGCAACAGAGCAACACCATCCACATCTGTAATTTCTCCTCAGTACAGAGAAGGAGCATCTCATCATCCCAGCCACACTTCAAGGACGTAGTTCCAAGCATTAAACTAGAAACCCAATCCTTCCGACAAACCTATCAGGTGGGGGACACGAGTGACCGGGCCCACAGCCCACCAGCAGGAGTAAAGGCAACACTTCTCCCAGTGGTCCACACTGCACCAGTCCATAGACGGGCACTGAACAAATGCACACGGAAGATATTTCAGCTTTTATTCGCAAATCCATCTGTACAGTCCGACTCGCCGAGTGGCAGCTGCCATGGGCCGGCAGCACCAGGGGGCAGCAGCAACCAGGAGTCACAGGAGCTTCCCCAGCCTGGAAACAGGAGCCAGCGCAGGAAACCAAACCCTGCCGGCTTTTACATCACACCTTCACTGAGCAAGGGAATTGGAAATTGAGTCATCTTTATCACATTCAGAAAGGTGTTGGATTTAGAATCCTGTGCATTCAGCATAACGATCTCGAGCTGAAGTGACTATTCTGCAGAGCAGCTTGAAAACTATCCCAGGCTTGCTTTTCCCAAAGCCAGCATCTTAAAGCTGCAGTACTCTCCAGGCATCTTTCCCAGCAGTCCCAAAGCCAAATAACAAAAGAAGCCCTTGCAAATAAATAATCACAGGAAAATAAATAAGATTAGAACTGAAATATACAGTTACATGGTCTTTATTTGGTTTCAGAGGTGGAAAAAAAGTGGAGCCAGACTGCAGCTTTAAGCCTCATGCCTGAATCAACCTCAAACACTTGGTAAATTTTACAGCTGATTAGCAGTACAGGTCAGAGATCTGAAGTTCCACGGAGATGAACATTTAGCCACATACGCACACCCTTCCCCAAGGCATACTTTAGTTTTCCGAGTTAGAAAAAAGCCTGCTATGGGGAAGTGCTCCTTCCCGAGCTGAACAGACATGACTGAAGACCTATTTACTGTCACAGTAAAACATCCCAACAAATAACTAACCCCACCCATGTTTGCAAGGGGAAACTGGTTCAAACCATGCACCAGGGAGACAATCCTCTCTTAGGATCCTTCAACTCCACTGGCACCACAGAATCCATAAGCAAATCCAGCTACCAGCAGGGCTGCCAGCTGCCTATCGCTTCTTGTGCTCCAAGCCCAGCTGAGGAAAGTCATAAGTCCATTATTTCTACTTAAGCCAGAAATCCTGTTAATGTCATTTAGAGGCAGTTCTACAGCAGGAGCTCTTGATCTGCTCTCTGTTTGGGGTGCACCAGACCCCTCTCCAGGAACTCCCACACAGAAGAAACACACAGAAGAGAAAAGCAATCCATTGCAAGCCAGTGTCCGATGATTGTCCCTTTGGGGAGGGCAGGAATCCAGGACAAGGCAAGGCAGGGGAAGGGAGGAGGATGGCAGGTGGGGAAAAGTTAGAAACAAACTCAAAGCCACCAAGACACAAGGAGGAGCTCAAAGCCCCTCAGCAACTGATGGCACTGGGTTGCTGTTTGCTAACAAAGTCTGAAATGAAGTCGAACTCGTTCTGTCCCAAGAATAACTCTGGCAGCTCCTGAATCCGGTCCAACCCCAGTTCCAGGACAAGGGATGTCAAGACCTCCTCATCTATGAGATCAGTGTCCATAACATTCAACGTCAGCGCTGGTGAGGGCATGTGCTGCATGCCTGGGTGCTGGCCCGGCCCCACTCTGTACTGCTGGGCACCAGCTGCCATGGGCCCGTTGCTCATGCCCAGCGGGTGGCCCTGGTACTGGGTGTTGAGTTTTTGTAGGTGCATGCTGGCCATGAGCTGCTGGGTACCCACCGGCCCCATGTACTGCTGCTGCTGACCTGGGCCATTGAACATCATTGCGTTCTGCATCTGGTGGTGGCCCATCTGTCCGCTGAGGCTGGGTCTTGGCCTCATCGCACCGTCCATGCCGGCCCCTCCGTAGGGCATCATCTGAGCGGCGGCAGGCAGCGTCCTCAGCACATGCTGCCCGTGCTGCGGGGGTCCCTGCAGCCCGCTCACCCCCATGCGGTAGCTCTGCAGCCCGGCGCCACCGTGGCTCATCGGCATCATCATATGCTCGGCCATGGCTCCAGGTCCCTGCGAGATGACAGCGGCTCGGGCACG
>VZRR01002340.1:168906-179132 GCA_013398015.1 Oreocharis arfaki | reverse complement strand
CTCCGACAGAAGATCCCGGAGAGCCCCAACCCCCGTCCGGGGGGAAGGCACCGCTCCGCTCCCTCCGGAGGAGTCCGCTGGCAGGGGAAGCTGCGCGGAGCGCGGGGACCCTCGGCACGGCCCCGCCAGGAACCGGGCTGTGCCCGCGCGGTACGCACCGGTCCGGGGCTCCGGCGGGCAGCGGCTCCCCCTCTCCGGCAGCACCGCTGGCTCGGCCGAGCTGGGCTGAGAAACCCGCGGCTCGGCTCGGCTAGCCGAGAGCAGGGGCCGCGCTCCCGCACTTATAGGGCTGCGGGCGGGGCGGGTGGGGGGCGGCCCCGGCGCCCATNGGCTCGGCTCGGCTCGGCACGGCACGGCATCCCTCTGACACTGCAAACGGCACACCGTCAGCTCTCTGGAGTCACCTCTCCGGTGCCTTCCTCCTCACAGTGCCGCTACCCAAGTCTTTTTACCCACTAACACACTGGCTGGCTTAGTCCCACTGCGGAGCTTGTGCTGAGCTCCCTGTTTATGTTGAAAGATGCACCTTTGTCAGGTGCTCCCAGGGTCAAGGTTAGTGGCCGAGAATAGTTGGTGGCATCAGCTGGGTGGTTGGTTACCCGGCTGGCAGCATCTTACTGGCAAGGATGCGCCAACCTTCCAAACACAGATGGTACTAAGGGTGTTGTTACACACAGGGGTTTGCTGATACGACTGTCTGTAGCAGTGCCTTTTTATCCTCTGAGGTGAGCTTTGTCTCATGGGGTCCCAAGGCAGCCCACATGCCTGCCTGCTGAGCTGTGCCAGCCAAATTATATCACCATGGGCCTACACTACAGCAGCTCTGGTGCTCTCTGCAGGACAAGGTGCTTTCCAGCAGTGTATGAAAGAACAGTGGCGATCTTCCTTGTCTGCTTTGTGTTTTGAAGGAACCTAGAGACTTCTTTTTAAAAGATAATAGTGTTGCATAGTTACCTGCTTGGAAGGCAGGGAATGACAAAGTTCAACTTGCTTCCCCAACTTCATTCTTTATCTCTGTCCTCTCCCAGACAACCCTTAAACACAGCACTACACACCATGGCTCTGGTAGTGACAGACAGATCTTTTCTGCTGGCTTGAAGTAGGTTGTTTCATGGAGTTTTGAGGGTGCTGCATGTTCACAGTGCTTGCAGACCCTGGTGAGCAGAGGAAAGGCCTAAGTACATAGTACTATGAAAGGACTAAGGCAGCACGGGCACCTTAGGTGAGTTCTGAGCCATGGTACTGACCTGAAGGGTTACTTATAAGGAATATTTTTGTATCAAAACACTTTAAACCAGCAGCTCAGAGCAGGTAACACCTGCAAGCCTTCAGCTCTGAGATGCCAGCAGCCAGGAATGGAAAGTATCTTCTCTTACCAGAGCACAGGGCCATAAATCTCCAGGACATTCTGGGAGTTGCTTTTGTTTGTGCCACCTTCTGCATTGTTAAGTGGCTGGGATAGATTTCAGGTGTTGTTGGTGAGCCTCTAGCTGATGAATCAGTTGGTTAATTGTTCAATATAATTATGTAATGATTGTTTTTTAACTGTGGAGATTTTGACGCATTTTTAGTACGAATAAACACACGCTCACATACATATACCTGCCTCCTACAAGTTCACATGCAGATGCACACCCAGGTAAGGAATAAATGCTAGGGGAGTGTCTGCCCTTGTCTTTTCAGAGGCATCCAGCCATGAAAACATCTCTCAGTTGGAGGGGAGGTGTGGTGTGTCCTGCAAGACCTGGGCAGGGGCAGGAATTCTTGGACAGGCGTAACAGGTGGGAAGGGGCTCTCCACAGTGTTTGCATTACAGAAGACCCCAACGGTGGTAAATTACCCTTCATTTTGGAAACAAATTAGTAGATAAGAGAACATTCTTGCTGAACACAAATGGGAAGGTCACCTCTGTCTCTCTCCCCACTCATGTCCTTCTCCTGGAAGGGTAAGACCAAACAGCAACTCATCCAGTTTGAAAATAGTTTGACCAGAAATAGAGCTATGTTCCAGCTTTGTGCCATTGTCCCTAAATGTTTCCCCAGCATGACCTGGGGTGTTTGAGAAGAACCAGTGTCTGCAGGAATGGAAGGGTGCAGCGGCATGGGAGGATGGGAGGCATTGCGGTGGGCAGAGGTGTCCACAGAC
Source organism: Oreocharis arfaki (assembly GCA_013398015.1). Taxonomy (NCBI): domain Eukaryota; kingdom Metazoa; phylum Chordata; class Aves; order Passeriformes; family Paramythiidae; genus Oreocharis; species Oreocharis arfaki. Next base: position 176,987 of record VZRR01002340.1, on the reverse strand, counting down.
CCACAGCCTCCATGTTTGCCATGTGTATGCCAACTTCCTGTGCTCTATGTCCTGAGTGCTCCCTGTTCTTGAACCATTAATATTTTTTTTTTACAGGGACCAGCTTAGACTGGCCTGCTGCAATTCACACTGCCCAGCTGGTGGCTGGGGGGCAGAGCTGGGAAAGGGCTGACCTGTTCTGGTAGCATCTCTCTTCACTGCTCTTTTTGGCCCAGAACAACCAGAGGGTGCTTGTTGTGCTGAGGTCTTGAGGATTAAGGACCCAAACCGCAGCAGCCATATTTACACTGTGTGTGACCCATCTAACCCCAGGCTTGTGTCTCTCCCCTCTGCCCTGCCATCTGTCATCAGCCCATGGACAGACTGGCCTTTCTGGGAAAGCAGATAAACTGCCAGAACCAGCCCTTGGGCTGTTGTTCAGTGAGCCCTGATTGAAGTCACCACATCAGCCACCTCCAGCAGTGTGTCATTCATGGCTTCCTGACATGGGACTTCCCCAGGCTGGCTGTACTGGTATCATCAGCCCTGTGTTATCAAGGGTGCATTACCCAGGCTGGGAATTAATCAGATTGTTGCTCCAGTGGCACCAGTTTGCCTTGGTATGACTGGGGATGTGGCAGCACTGCCCATGTGTCTGTGTCCCAGGTCAAGGCATCCATGTGGGTGGGAAGCAGTTCAGGGATCTGTCCACCAGCACATTACAGATCTTCTCTTTTCCCTCTTAGGAGGCAGCCTGATGCACAGCTCTGTGTTACCTATGACTTTGTTTATGTGAGATGTTCACATATTGGCTCCCTGATCATCATCCACTGACTGCGCAGCTCCAGTGGTATTCTGGTGGTAAAATCCTGCCCCCAAGCTCCCCAGAGATGAGAGGTGGCACGAGCATGTGCTTTTCTTAAGCAGAGATGCAAAGACTTTTATCTTGCAAGGTTTTGCATGTATCAGAACTGGTTCTTGCTAATTGCAGTTGCTGATCTGAAGTACAAAATCATTTTTTTCAGGAGTCTGAGATGCTTAGTTCTGGGGTGGGGAGTGGGAAGAACATTTTTATAAAGAGCTTTGTAGCATGCAATATGTAGTGATGAATGGAGAGTGGGTAAAGAACTTTTTGGGGAATTACCTCAGATGAAATGATTCTCACTATTCATTTTGGTTTACAACCCACCCTCAGCTGTGAGGTGTGAGGTACCTTTGCATGGAGATTGCAGAAGCATTTCAGCTGCGATGTGAGCTATGTGTTTGGGTGTACATGGAAGGATCTGAGAACTCCCATTATTCAAAGACTCCTGGATGCCCAGTTAAGCCAATGCTTGGTCCTACAGAGCTCCCGCGGGTTTCAAAGCAATTGAGGTGTGCAGATAAGTGCTAAAGCAATTTGGAATATCATGTTAGGGGAGAAGCTTGGCTTTGAGGGACAAATGTCCAGCAGAAGTGCCTTTGCAGTCCCCACTCACTGATGGACAAATACAGAGAGTAGAATTGCACAGTAGGAGGCTGGAAGTCTGTAGAAGTGTGACCTAGATGAGATCCATCAAGTACAACTGCCTGATGTTGCTGTACCTGTGTCTCGCTGTGGATATGTGCATAACTCACCTCCACATCAGCTTAAACTCCTTGCAGCTCTCTGCTGTATCACAACAGGTTCCAGAATGCCAACACAATGCATTCCTGAAGTTTTGTTTTTCCAGAAGATGGCGGGTATCAGGCAAGAAGCTCCTCTTGCATGCTGCTGGCTTGCCGTTTAGCTCCCATGGGCCCAGCAGCTGGTGGACTGTGGCATTTGGGAAGACCTTGGGCTGGGTGAGTCCAGAGCTGGATTGTTAAAGCACTCACTGTTCCCTGAGTGGGGGAGAATGTCAATGGCACACAGTGCTGGGAAGGATCAGCAGTTGAACACGAGGCAGTCATCATATGTGGCAGCAGCCAGTTCCCACCTGCCTTGTTCTCAATAAACTTTCTGTCCTCGCTTGATCTGTCCCCATCATGCCAAGGTGGCCCCTACATTTGGGTACTTGGAAAAGCAATGGCAGGAGGGGTTGCTGAGGAAGGTGGTGTAGATGCTACAGCAGCTCACCAGCCCATAGCCAGCTCCTTGCTGGTGATTCAGGCTCCTGGGGAGAAAGAGGGCCACGAACCAGGCACAGGGGGGCGAAACAGATCTGCTGGACTTGGAGAGTCCTAGAGCCCACACTGCCCACCCCATAGGGCCTGCTTTTCCATTTCCGGTGGAAGGGTTGCCACAATCCGATTCCTTTAAGTCCTTCCTGGGGGCATGTCTGCTGCCCCTCCCTGCACTGCCAAGGGGTTGAAAGTTTTTCTGCCTAATGTTTGACTATCTTGGGACATACACTTTAATCAAATATTCACTATCAGCTGCTATAGGTCTCTATACCAGATCTGAAAGGATCCTAGGGAGTGTCTGCTGCACATCTAATGCTTTCCTAGCAGATTCCCTTATTGGCAACCAGGAGATGAGAAGGGGGTGCAATGCACTGTCATTTTTTGTTTGTTTAAGGACCATCGTAGTTTGAAAACCTCAACTCTGAAGCTGAGAAGTCTAGCAGAGACTCTGGTGCTATAAATACTGAACTAGGAACAAATTCTGATGGAATTTCTTCAGTTTGGCTTTAAATAAGTATGTCAACAAGGCAAGATTTAGAAGTGAAATTAAATATTAATCTTCTTGACACTGAGTTACACTTACCGGTGTCTCTGACAAAGAGAACTAGCCAACAGCAAATTTTTTGAGACACCCTGTTACCAAACCTATTTCTTGTCCCCAGATGGGTCTGACATGGACAATTAAGGTGACAAACACCATTCACTGGGCAGGATGTGGATAATCTGTGGTGCCATCAGGGCCATGGGTACCAGCATGGCCCAGCAAGGAGGTGTGGTGGATCTGAGCTCCCTGGGGTTGGTGGGCAGGGCATGGGAAGGTGCCCCAGACACTGCCTGCCTGGTGATGGGTCTGTGGAGTTGTCACCCCACAGGTGATTTACAGGGAAGGACTTTGCCCAGCACAGTCATGGTGTCGTACCATCCCTCAGTACATGCAGGGCAGGAACAGGCTCGTGCCAGCATGCAGCTTCCTTGTGCAAATGCCTCTTAGATGAGAGAGATGGGATGAGTGTGGGTTTCTCTGAGAACAACTATGGGTGTGCAGCAGGAAAGATTTTTCATTAAGATTAAATCCCCCCCCAAATATTAAGGAGGAAAAGCAAAGAGCTCAGGTGTGGCTCCTCTCTGGGCACAAGTAACTGCACAGCCACACAGCAGCCACACAAGCATTCACCCAACAGCAACCCCAAATTTCCTCTCCCTGATTTCTGCCTCGTAAAAGGGTCCTCCAGGAGAGCAGAATCCAGGTGCTACATTAGCCTGTGAGTCTCATCTGCATTTGGGTGGAAACACTTCATAAAAGGCAGGAGGTGCTAGGCAGAGCCAAGGGGTGAAAACAGCACATTGAAGGGGGCAAAAGGTGGGCTGGGCCCTGACAGCCCCACTGAGTGCAGGGACTGGTCTGCAGCCAACGGCCAGCTCTGGAGAGCCATTAACCCTGCTGGGATGCCAAGGATGGGAAGGCTGGGCCTCCTCTCAGCTCTGTGGGAGCCTGCCAAATGTGCAGGTGGTGGCTGTGCAAGCTCCTTGCACATGCATGCTGGGCACACAGCTTCCTGTGTGCACTGATGTGGCCCCGCTTTGCCCCTCAGCAGCACCTCACCTGCCAGGGCCATTAAAGGGTGACTGAGGCCAGAGTCAGGCAGGAGGGGCTCTTGCTCCCCTGGGAGCGGCAGATGCAGCTGATCCCAGCACCCTGTGTGCTCCAACCACCAAGCTGGCTTGCCCAGCTTGTAAACAACTTAGTTTTTTTTTTTCCTCTGGGCTAATCTTGCTCTGTGGGGGCAGATAACATCACTGGAATTTTTCCAGTGTCCTTTGCAGGAGCCTCCTGCTTTGGACTTTGGCTGAGACGCACATGAATGAGGCACGAGCTTCCTCAATTGCTTTCTCTTGTTTGCTTTCCTCTGGGCCTACTTCCTGCTCTGCTCACTGCTCCTGGTTCTTGGTCTCGTGGAGAGTGACCAGAGCAAGCTCGGCACCACCTTGTGCTTCCCTGAATGTCCCAGTGGGGCTGGGATGCTGGCAGGAAGCAGGAGAGGCAGTGGGGTCTGGGCTCTCCTCACTGATGCCCTGCAGAGTGGGGCTGGGACTAGGTGAGCTCCTGCTCTGCATCCTGGCTCCTTCCTGGCAGTGCTTGTGCCAGGGCAGCTGCTTTGGGTTTAGGCCTGTACCACGGCTGGGGTGGGCTGCACTTCAGCCTCAAAGGCCCAAAGGGGTTCTTGTCCTGTGGCAGAGCCAACCCCAATACAGGTGATGTGGTACCTGAGCCCCAGCCCTCCCAGCTGCCTGCTCCCACTCTGCCCAGAGATTCCACTTATTGCCCCCTTGAGCCCTCAGAGACCTCCATATAGGGTCTGAAAACAGAAAATCTGTCCTGCTTTGGAGAGGGCTGGCAGCCCAAGCACCACTCAGCCATGGATGTGCAGCCTGAGCCCGGCCCAAAGGGCTCCAGGTGCTCCTCTGAGCATGGTAGGAACAGGCAGCCTGCCAGACCAGTCTGCCAGCACAGCCTCTGACATGCTACAGGGCCGCGAGTGTCACCAGCTCCTGCCTCAGCAGGAGTGGTGCACGTGTCACCATTCACCTCTTCCCCGTGCTGTCATCCCTCCCCAGCAGTTCAGTGGCTTGCTGCAGCCACTGAGGCACTGACGCTGTCCTGCTGCTGGCCACAGCTGAGCCACCAGCCTGCACAGGCCTTGCTTGTTCTCTGTTGGTGCTTCCCACTTCTATTCTTCTTTTCCACCTGGGAGTTTTCCAGGTTTCTGTGTGGAGTCTGTAGTCCACAGACTATGAACTAGCTGGCTCTGGTGTCCAAGAGATGGTCCACTTGCCAAGTCATGGAGCTCTGCTCTTGCACGGTCCCATCAGTCCCATATCCTGTCCAGGTCCCCCAGCGTGTTCTTTCCCTTCTAAATGCAAGCCAAGGAGTCATCCCATCTCATGTGAGTGACCCACAGATCTGCTTCAGGGTGAGAAGCTGCTTTGCCCAAGGCCTGGCTCATGTCGCTGCCCAGGCTTATGGTCATCACTGCATGGCCTTTCTGGATGTCCTGGTCACAAGGATTTCCCTCAGGCTGGATTTGAGGCACAGGTGGACAGAGCAGGGCTGTGGTTTCTCCGGCAGGAAGCCTACTGTGTCCTGTCTCATCATGGGTCAAGACTGCCTCTTCTTGGGTCCCCCTGCCATGCCCTGTCCCTTTGCCCATTCCTCCCAGGACCTGGTGTGGTGGTGGGGTCAGTGGAGATGGACAGCAGTTTCTCACTCAAGTGCTGCTCCTGCGAGACCCAGCGTTCTCTGGGGCAGGGAGCCAAAGAGGCTTGGGGTTATTTCTTGTTATCTCCAGGCACCTGCATTGCTGCTGTGCTGAGGCAGATTAGCTGTGGCGGTTTCTCTGGTCTGCTGTTGCCTCATGCAACTGACTTGCATTTGGAGTTTGGGGTAGTTGGGGCTGTGGTGGTGAGTCTTTAGGGAGGCTGTAGAGTGGTGTGTCTTTCATTATCTTTAGGAATAGCTGTTGCTGTTTATCTGCCTTCTCTTTCCTTCATGTTATGCAACCTCCTTTTGAGATGTCAGTGGCTGTTTTTCCAGGGTTGATGTAGCAACAAAACTCTTCCTGGTATTTCCAGACCCTCATGGCTATAACATCCAATGTCACACCTGCCCCTCTCACTCCCCTGGCTGTATTAGGATCCCAAAGTACTTTTCCACTCCAGTAATGAGTCCAGGTGTTGAGTAGGGACTACAGTAAAGCCCTGGGAAGATGCAAGGTAGTGAATGGGCTGGGTGCTGGCAGCTCTGGTTCGCGTGGCCAGGAGAGGATCAGGGTGAGTGACTCAGGGCAACTGAAAGTTTTGTCCTGGGAGAGCTGCCTGGGATCCAGGTCGCTGGGACCTGTTTGTCAGGTTCCTATTTTTGTTATTCACTAGCTCAGTATTCCTGAAAACAAATTGTGTTGTTGTCACCTGATCGGCATCATAGGCGTCAGAGTGTGGAGAGTGTTCCGTGTGGAGAGCCTGTTTGGGTAGCTGGATCTCAGCTCTGCAGTGACTGGGTTTTGACTCTGCTGTGGCCACGTGCAGCTGTGCCAGTCCTGTGGCTGCCTGCAGCCAGAGCTGCTCCTCTTGGGCTGTGCCCCTGGAACAGCTCTGGTACTGCCTGGGGACCCGCCCCCCACCAGCTCCTCCCAAGCCAGGGCAAAGCAGCACAGCCTTTACTCTCAGAGGGGACCTTCAGACTCTGTCATGTGTGGCTGTGTTTTGTGCGTGGTGGCTGTGAGCTGAGCCTGCAGCACGGACTTCATAGAACTGTAGAACCTTCCTGAGCTGGAAGGGACCCACAAGGACCATGGACTCCATCTCCTGGCCCTGCCCAGACACCCCAACAACCCCACTCTGGGCATCCCTGAGAGCTTTGTCCAAACACTCCTGGAGCTCTGGCAGCCTCGGGGCCGTGCCCATTCCCTGGGGAGCCTGGGCAGTGCCCAGCACCCTCTGGGGGAAGAACCTTTCCCTGCTCTCCAGCCTGAGCCTGCCCTGGCCCAGCTCCAGCCGTTCCCTGGGTGCTGTCCCTGTCCCAGGGAGCAGAGATCGGAGCTGCCCCTGCACTGTCCATTGTGAGTAGCTCTCAGTGTGCTCTGCCTTCGGTCTCCTCTGGCCCAGCTGGACAAGTCAAATGACCTCATCTGCTCCTTGTATAGCTTCTCCTCTAGACCCTTTACTGGGCTTTGGGACAAAAGCCCTTGGGTTTTGTTCTCCAGCTGGCCCCCTCCTGCATCAGAGGTGAGCTCTGCTGGCCCCTGGCTCAGGCTGTGGGCTGATGATGGTCCCCGAGTTGCCACTGGGTTGGGGGAGGACAGGACAGAGTCACTGTTGTGTGAGAAACTGCTGGTTATATAGAGAAGAGAAAGAGCTGTCAACAGGCTGATGCGAGGGCTCTTGACAGAGCCTGAACAACCTCGAGAGGCTGCATACAGTTCTGGAGAGAAGGTGCTTGTGGGGGCACACTGCTGTTTCCTTCATCTGCAACGATATCTTTCTGGAGCTGGACATTTCTTCTTAGGCCAAGCTTCAGCTGAAAAACCTGCCAGCTTAACCAGGGATTTCACTGATAGGTATTTTTTTGTTTAATAGCAAACCAGTCACATGAAAATATTTGTTTTATTTTGAAGAAATAAACAATTTTTTCTTGCATCATCCATTCTTCTTTTTATCGTGGTAAAAGCTGACAGGGAGCAGGACCTGCTTCTGATCTTAGAAATACAGAAGAAAACATCTGTTGGTGTTTGTGGTAAGAGAAGCGTAGCTGTGCCTATCTCACCGAGCAGCCCTGCTGCTGCTGCCCGCCTGAGCTTTAGTCATCTTGTCATGTCACCAGGGTGGTGTGTCAGTGGCTCAAGCAGCACAGCTGGCCTGGTGCAGTGTACATGGAGATCAGCCAAAGCAAAGGGGTTTGTGGACAAAGGAAGGCCAGTTCTTGTGTAGACAGGTTTTCTTTTGACATGAAGAAAATGGTCTGGATCCTTAAGTGATTTATGCATTTATTGGGAGTAAACTGAAAATATGTGCTATCCGAAAATGCACGTTGCTGGCCGGTATCCGCTGAAATCCATGGGAGCTATTGGCATATGTGATGTTAGGAAACCAGCTCTTGTTTTCTGCTGCCATTGTCAGGATTAAAACTCAATTGCCCTTTTTGGGAACACTGACTGCTGAAGGCATCTGTTGTGTAAGGGACAAGCTGGTGAAAGTAGATGACTGCCAGGTGGGGAGAGAAACCCTCCTCCTGCTGCCACGGTCATGCTGTGGGCTTGTGAAAGGTGTTTGTAGTTTATAAAAACCTCCTGCCTGGGCTTCAGGGACAGTGGTGTTGAGATAGTTGGTGCTATGGGTATGGGGGGGGGACAGGAGGTGTGAGAGCAGCGTCCCTCCCTCCTCCCCCACCCTCCTCCGCTTGT
>VZRR01002340.1:77834-168836 GCA_013398015.1 Oreocharis arfaki | reverse complement strand
TATAGTTATTTTATAGTTATTTTATAGTTATTTTATAGTTATTTTATAGTTATTTTATAGTTATTTTATAGTTATTTTATAGTTATTTTAGTTATTTTATAGTTATTTTATAGTTATTAGCATAGTCTGTGGTCTACTCGTGAGAAACTTAATCAAGAGAAGCAAGAAATTCAGAACAATAAAGAGAATAAACAACAACACAGCTTCAGCTGGCGTTTTGTTTGCATGCTTAAGATGCGTATGTTGTAGATAACTAATAATAGTATAGTGTAGTTAAAATAGCCAATGAACCTACTGTAGTAGTTAAGCAACCAATGGACAATTAACATGAATGATAAACATACAAAGGTGTATATATATAACACTGGCTTTTGAAATAAATGCTTTTCTGCCTGCACTTTATACTAAAATTCGTGTGTGTCATGTCTGCCTCAACTGCGACATTTCCTGATACCGGTGACTGCAAGTGCTGCCAGTTCTGGCCTTGGCAAGGTCTGAGTTGGGCTCTGCAGTTGAGAACACGAAATGAGCTTAGGGAAAAGTTGAGGGTCTGAAATGGGAAAATCCACATTAAAAAACTGCAGTCCCTGGGAGACACCAGCGTAAGGCTGGGGGACAACTCTGCATGGAGTTACAGGCCTCTCACCTGGAACAAAGGTGGAAGTTTCAGGTGAGATTTGGGCCACCACAACTCTTCTGTGTTCCTGGCTGTGGCTTGGTTGTGCTACACTTTTCAGCAGCACTGTGAAAGCATTCCTTTATCTTGGAGTGAGGTGGCTGTTGTCCTGAGGAAACAACACATGGAATTGTGCTCCATGGCTGCATTTTTGCAGGCAGCTGAATTACCTTCTCATTGGTGTAGTTATCTGATGCTTCAGGGGCTTCCAGCAGCACACACAGGAGTTCATCTAGTGCTGGAGCTCTTGATAAGCAGGGGAGAAGGGCATTGGGGTGGGAAGCAAGGTCTCTTTCTTGCTATGTGGCATTAATCTGGTCCACTGTATCTCATGAAATGCACCCTCAACCTTGGAGAGCAATCTGGACCAGCTTTAAGCTTCCACCTTGGTGGCACTGCAGTCCCCTGCCAGCTGTGCTTCAGCTGTGAGAGTCTCAAGGAGAAGTTCAAAGGGCCTTATGCCTCAGGAGCTGAGCTCCGCCAAAGCTGAGCGAAGAGGAGCACCTGGCTGGAGCAACCAGGAGGAGGAGAAACAACAGGAGCCACGTTGTGTCCAGGGCAGTGCTGCCTCGCCGGAGTCTGGGACCTCCTCTGGGCAGTTTCAGCTGGATGTTGTCAGGTAGGAGGATTTGGACTGGGTTTGGACTCGAGAGGACTGGCAAGGTCCAGCATGGATGTGGGTGCAAAGTAGCCCAAGGCATCAGAGAGCTATTGCTACTCTTCCCACATGACGAGCTGATCCAAGCTGCACAGGTTTCTGCAGCATTCCCAGCTAAGATCCCCTTTCCCAAAGTTGTATGAGCAATGCAGTTTCCTTCTCAAGGTGTGGGAGCAGGTGACACAGCACACAGACTTTGCAGGCACTCCTGGAATGATCACCATTCACTGGAGACACTGTGGGAGATGCATGTGTTCCATGGGTTCATCTAGATTTTGGCGTGTGTTTCATAGTCCCTGCTTCATGGCCACAGAGGAATGCTTTTGAGCTTGTGACTGGGTGACCCAGTGTCACTGCTCAGGAATGTTGCAGGTGTTGCCCATGTTTTGGACTGTGCAGCATTTGGGTTCCTGAGCTTTGGGTGTGTGCTGGACTAGGTGATGTTGGGGGAAGGGGAGAACAAGGTAGGTGAGGAGGTCTGTGCAGAGGTGGCTTTTCTGGTAGCTGAATGCACTTGCTGTTCTCTCAGGGCACCCACTCAGGTGTTGTCCCCAGAGCAGGTGCCTTAAGATATTGTACCTGGGATGTGGCAAAGTCTGTGGCTGCACCCTGGAGTGGTCTGGCCGGAGCATTGTGTTAGAACAAAGCTGCTCCAAACCTGCAGATCAAGGTCTGAATCACTGCAAAGGTCTGCACTGCTCACTGGGGCTGCCCACACTCGCTGTGATGGCAGGACAGGGAGCACAAGTCTCCCAGGCAGAGGCAGCCTGCTGTGAGCTCTAAAGTCTTCCAGCTTGACAAGCCTTGCTGTGGCATCCCTGCCTTGTCCTTTGCCTCCATGGGCTCCTCTTCTTGGGCCAGGAGATCATCTGTCCTCATCAGCTCTGTGCCGCAGGGAATGGACACCTCTTGGACCTGAAGGGTCCCAGCTCTCTCAGCCTCTCCATATAGAAGATGCTCCAATCCCTTCATTTTTTGGCCCTGTCTGCTCCAGTAACTCCACATCTTTTCTGTATTGCAATTTTTGCAGCAGTTTCTGGGCTTCTCAGAGATCTTGAGATGTCCTTGGGCTTCCAAGCATCTTCTCTTCCTTTGGGAATGCCTTGGAGGGTTGTGCTGCTGATGTCTCACTGTTATATCTGCGATCTGCATAAGGCAGCTGCAGCCACCGTGGGTGCCCATGTCCTTATGCTGCAACCACCGTGATCCCTGGGGTCTGCCTGCCCTGGGGCAGCCGGGTGCCCCATGTGCTGTGCATTCGCCCACTGCTCCTCCCTGCACCCTCCTGCTCTGGACTCTGAGCTGCCTGAGAAATGTGGGGCATGTCAGGGTTTGTGTGGACCTGAGCTGTGCCTGGGCAGGAATGAGAGGTGTACCTGGGTTCATGAGGGGACTCCCAAGGCCAAGACAAAGCACACCAGTAGGTAGGAAGGTCCACTGGAGACAGCTTGAGCTGCTGCAACTGTTCTGTGTTGTTCTGTGCAGTGTGTGAACAATGAATTACACATGGAAGTGAAGGAAGTGAAGAGAGGTGGCCTTCCCCTGCCAGTCCTTTTGTGGGGTGAAAAGTATGAGGTGGTTTTGGAGGTGGTGACAGCAAGGAGCAGGAAGAGGAAGTGTGAGGGATTATAAATATCTGGCGCTCAAGGGGCAAAGCAGTGAGATACTAGTTTCCATGAACAGGCCCCTGGATTGTGACACCCTCTTCCCTCTTTCGTGTGGCTGTGCTCCAGATAACAGAAACCACTGCTGATTTCCTGAACTCACTATCTTTGTCATAAAAACCCCAAACAGCAGCAGTTTATAAATAAGGCTTAGGAAATAGAACTGCTATTCTGAGGAGCAATGAAACCAGCAGCTTTTCCAGCTCAACACTTCAATTCTGGTTCACAACAAACTCGAGCCATCACAAATAGAATCCTGAAGCCTTTTACAGAGAGGAAAGTGGGACTGGGCTGCAAAGCCGGCCACGGAAGTGCTGTACAGAGTCAGGGTCTTGGGCACCGGGGGCTGCCTGCCTCCCTCACTGTGCTTACCTCTTCCTAGAATCATAGATTCTCCTGAGCTGGAAGGGATCCACAAGGATCCTCGAGTCCAACACCTGGCCCTGCATAGGATAGGCCTAAGTATCTCACCCTGTGCCTGAGAGTGTTGTCCAAATGCTTCTTGAACTCCCAAGCTCCACCAGAAAACCTACCTGCATCCTGGCAGGAGCCCACAGACACAGCTACCTGCTACACCTGCTATGCCAGAAAACACATGGCTTCTGACTTCGTCTGCTTTTGCAACCTGTGCCATTCCAGGGCTCTAGGCTTTGTACTAATACCAATGGATAACATTCCATCTGGATCTGTGTTGTACCTCAGCCAGATGCTGAGGAAACCATTACCAAGATAGCAGGAGCTGAAATGAGTGCAGGGATGTCTGCTGAAGGTTTTCTCAGAGTTCACCCTGTGCCTCTGGCCAAAGCGTCAGCCCTGTACTGGGACTTTTGGGTGCTGCTACTTCCCTGCTCTGGGGTATGAACCTGGGCCAAACTATGCTGCAGTGCTGAAACCCCACAAATGTGTGTGGTGATTTTTGGCTCAGTGTTGTCCCGGCACAGTGGAGCTTATCTGACGGGATGGCTGTGAATGGGGAAGCCCTCAGGAAGGGAATTCCTGAAGCCTCAGCACTTTGGGAAAGATATGGATCATACGGACTGGAGAGTGTTTTGAGATGAGCAACCATCAGCAGACCTCTGACAGCTGGAGGTGCTGAAATTTACCCTGGAGAACGGACAGCAGAGGAAGGCAGGAGAAGTCTTCAATTCTACAGAGAAGGCGGAGGATGGATCTTTCTGCCATGATCATGGTGCACATCATGACTAAGAGGCTTCAGCTGCAGGAAGGAGGATTCAGGTGAGACTCAGGGAAGATCTTCCTGCCTGGAGAGAGCTCTTCATCTCGTAAGAGCTTTAAAACAGGACAATGCAAGGATAGCTGAGCTACCTGAAACTGGAGGGCAGGCCTGTCTTCATCCAAAGCCCCTCTAGTCTCAAGGTGGTGCCACATCCAGTCTATGAAATTCTGTGGTCTGTAGGGTCTCTTGTGTCAGGGTGTGCTGAGTATCCAGAGTGGAGCATCTCTCCTTTGCAAGTCACCATGCTTAGATTTACAGTTCGGGCCAAGAGAGGACCAAGCTGCCTGCTGCCACGTGGAGCATCCCGAAGGAGTTCCCTTGAGGGCAGAAAAAAAGTCTATGCAGATAGCTGTGCCACCCAAGACTTGTCATTATTTGCATTTTGAGAAGGCCATGTATCTTGGGGGTTGTTGCTGTCAGGGCTTCACACTAATGCACCTTGATAGGAGCTGCCTGGCTCATGGACTGTCCCACAGCCAGAGCTCTGGGTTTCCACAAGGCAAGACTCGAAGTGCAGGAGGCATGCTGAAGGCACGGTCAGACCCAGGCAGGGCAGGGCACCGTTTTATGCTGGAAACTGCCAAGCTCAGAGTGTAACAAGGAAGCAGAGCCACCTCTTCTGGAAAGCAGGTACACCCCCTTCCCATCCCACCCTCTCACCCCCTGGTCTCCAGAGCAGTGAAGCCTGGCAGACTCCCACCTTGCAGGAAAATAGCCCCTACTCTTGGTGCAAGAACAGATGATTTCCAACATGTTGCCAGCTCTGGCTGTGCAATTGGGCTTTTGCAAGCTGCAGTATTGACAGAACGAGCAGTTAAACAAATACTGTCTTCTGCTGTAACGTTTGTTATTGCTGGCCACAAACCACAAGCAGCTTGGCCTGGCTCCAGGAGAGAGAGCTGTACAAATATTCCTGTGTTAGAAGTTATCTCCAAGATGCTGCCACAGCTTGGGTGTCCCAGAGAGGATGGAGAGAGAATGGTTTACAGGCAAAGGTGGATCATCTCAGCACTCTGCCAGGAGAACCTGGGGTCATGGAAAGCTGCTCCTGTGCTCCAGTGCTTCCTCTTCTGCAACTCCCAGACACAAGCAGGAATTTTCAGACAACAGATCTGTACATATATACAGAGAGAAGGGCAGCAGGCTAAAGGAGGGTGTATGGTGTGTTTGTTGACAGTCCCTGTGGGCTCAGCTTTGAGGAATGGCAGTAGCAAAATGGCAAAATCCATGCCAGTTTGAGTTCTGTCACATAAAAAAATCTTTTCCATGTTCCCTGCTAGTATTTTGGAACTGACAGCTCATTGCAGCTATGACAATGGGTTCTGCTAATCCAAAAAAAGTCCTGAATATGGAGCTGTAGCACAGATTTAATATATAGTTAATGCATTGTGCCTGTAAAGTAACATGCTATTTAGTGTAGTCCTTCTTGGTTTCCTTGTTTGTGCCCTTGAAACTACTGATGGGCTGGGATAGAGTGGGATCAGATAGGATGTGATGGGATGGGGTGGGATGGGATGTGATGGGCTGGGGTGCAGATGGACTTAGTCGTCTGCCACCTCCTTTCTCTGAAGAAGCACAAGCCTCAGGGCTTCCTGCAGTGGTGCTGTCAGAGGCAGTCATGCAATCATGCATCCTGGGGGCTCCCCTGGAGATTAATTCACTCTCTGTGAATGACCATTCAGAGGGACCAAGGAGGAAATCCTCAGCCGGAGCAGATAGCTGAGGGTGGCTCAGATTTGAGCATGCTTGGTCTTTGCCCAAGCAAAGTTCTCCCCTATCCGTGGCTGCTGAAAGTGTCAGGTGCCACAGTTAAGTGGCACTGTGGACTGAGTCAATGGTGCCAGGCGTTATGCAGCTGCATATTTTAAGATAAGATGCCCCAGTGCTGAACATTTACCTTGATCCTCCTGAGGACCCAGTATCTTGCAATATCACAGAATCACAGAATAACAGAATCATCAAGGTTGGAAAAAACTTTCAAGTCCAGCTGTCAACACAGCACCACCACAATCACCCCTAAAGCATATTCCCAAGTGTCACATCCAGATGCCTCTTGAACAGTTCAGAGATGGTGACACCACCACCAACTCCACCGGGCAACTTATTCCAGTGCCTGACTCTGCTTTCAGTGAATTTTTTTCCTCTAATATCTGATATATAATCTGAACCTCCCCTAGTGCAACTTGAGGCAGTTTCCTCTTGACCTTTCACTTAAGACATGCAGAAGAGGTCGACCCACCCCCAGCTGTCCCCTCCTGTCAGGGAGTTGTACAGAGCCACAAGGTCCCCCTGAGCCTCCTTTTCTTCAGGCTGAGCCCCTTTCCCAGCTCCCTCAGCTGCTTGTGGGGCTCCAGACCCTTCCCCAGCTCCGTTCCCTTCCCTGGACACGCTCCAGCCCCTCTATGTCTGTCTTGTCATGAGGGGCCCAAAACTGACCCCAGGATTTGAGGTGTGAGTGGGAACAGAAATACTTCCTTGCCTGGCAGGGATACAGCAGTGATGGAAGTGTTGGTGGTCATGTGAAGGTCCAGGAGCCACCAGCGCAGAGGTGGGAGCAGGTCCCTGTGTGCCTGCACTGCTCCCTTGCAGGGCTGAGCACTGGCTGTGGTTGTCACTTCCCACTGCCTCGGGGAAAGAGTGGACCTGTTAGAGCTGCCTGCACTGGCATTTGGCTTGCATTGGCTTTTTGTTCCTGATTCCTTTCCTGCTTGAGAAAGCAACTGAGTTGATTTTTTTTCCTCTCTCATCTTGTGAATGTGTTTCCTTTCCAGCCATGTGGCCTGGAACCAGCTCTGGGCTTCAGTGCAAACAAAAATGAGTTTGAAGATTGCAACCCTCCAGGAACAAAACTCCTGGGCCTTGAGCATGGTCTGATTTCCCATGAGAATGGGAGGTTGTTAGGGCTCACTCCTGAACCAGCAGCACTGCTTTAGGTCTGACATCCTCAGAAGCAATGCTGTAATGATCTGACATCCAAAATCAGCTCAGTGGCACTTCCAAAATGTCTGTGGGAGGATCATGAGCACTGCACCCAGTCCTGGTGTGGCCATGAACAGGCAGGCTGTGCTCGGTGTCTGACCACACTGCCAGGAGCCAGCTGCACTGCCAAGCTGCCAGTGCCTGGGAGTGTTGATGGGGAAACGTGGGACAAATGTTAATCCCTCAAAGCAAGGCTTGGTTGGCCTCTGTGGGGTGCGGATGTGCCACCTTGGTATTTGGGAGGGAGCAAGTGGAGCCATGAGAGATGGGACAAATCTTATACCACCACAATCAAGACAGCTGAATGCAGAAACTGTCGCTAAATGCCTGGTCTCACTCAATGCTGCTGGTTTCTTAGGAATTGTTTGTGCCCCGGAACTGGAAGATAGAGTTTTCTCCTGTTCTCCCTTCTGCTCTGCAGAAAGCACTGTTTGAAAGCTCTTCAGAGAAGATAGTGACCTTAGAGTAAACATTTTCCCCATTGCACACAGGCTTCAGAGATCCTTTTTGGAAGGTAAACTCCAGCCTTGGTCTCTGCACAGCTGCTCACTGATGTTGCTATTGCCTCTGCCCCTTGGGCTGACGCTGGTGGAGCTCTCTCTGCTTGCTCTCCTTGTGCTGCTGCAGAGCTGGGACACAGGAGAGGTGAGCAAAGAGCACTTTTCTGGTGGAATACCTTTTCAGCCACAGTAGGTTTGTTAATCATGAGAGCCTGCCTGTCCCTAAAAATGGGTCTGATTCCTGTGGAACAACTCAGGGAGGCCCACAGCTCCAGTGGACCCAGCCCATGCTGGCCATTTCCAGCTAATCTAGGAGAACCAATTCCACATTCATAGTGGAGGAACAAGGAATAAGTGGTTTGTCTCCTCAGCCGAGTGACGTAGCAAAGGCTCTACTTTCCTGTGCCTGAGGCAGCACTGGTTCCCCGAATGATTTTTAGGTAACAGCAGCATTTCCAGACACAGATTCTGCACAGCCAGCTACCTCTGGCTTGCAGCTTTCTTGGTGAGGGACAGCCTTGGGGAGGGCCCAGCAGTTTAGCTCCTCCAAGGGGACTGCTGCTCTGAGTACACCCAGCCTGGGCTCTGTGTGCTGCTGCATCCCTCTGGAATGGAGGGTGGATAATCTTGGCTGTGAACCTCTCCCATCCACAGGAGAGCTTTGCTGGGCATGCTTGGCTAGCTGTAGGACTGAGAGAAGTGGGGCAAAAGTGCTGATGGGATCATTTGCAGCGAGGTGCTAGGAAGATCAGCACCCATTGTGTCTTGTAGGCTTCTTAGAGGGCTGACTGCAGGACAAAGCTAAGGGCAAAGATACCTCCAGGTCAGATGGAAATGAACATTACTGGGCTTTTAAGTGGACTCATGTCAGGGCCAGAAGTGGCTGGGAAAAAATTCCTGGAATTGCTATTGCTTCAGCTTATACAAACTTACTAAGAAGTCATGGAACTGGGCCAGATGAATCAGAATTCATTCAGGAAAGCTCAGGGTTGTAATTGAACCTGTTTCAGAGCTCTTTCAGAATGAAACACTTCCAGGTTTCCTTTTGAAGTGGATATTTTGAAATCTCAATATTTTCCTGCTTTTTGTGATAGCAGAAAATGACCTCAAGTTCAGAACAGAAGTGGAAACTTGAAATTCTCTAAAATAATGAATGCAAAATTTTGTTTCCAAAAATTGAGATGGAAGTAAATGATGTCTTGAAATTCCTGGTGGAAGGGGTCTTTGCACTCTGTGCCACTTACAGAGAGATGTCTCAGAGAGATGAGCACATTGCCACTTGTCAATGAGAAGCTCTGACTCTTCTGCTTTTCTTCACCCCATACAGGGCAGCAGGTTTGTTCTCCCCTCCTGTGCAGCAGAGTCCTCTGTGTTTTGGTGGTTGCTTTCCTTGCTCAGTGCATGTGGCCAGGTGGGAGCAGCTTTGATCACACAGATCATGAGGAGAAAGGAAGAGAAAGATGGGAGAGGGAGGAACATGACTAAAATGGTGGGAGATGGAAGGAGACATATGAGGAGGAAGACAGTGGAGAAGGTCAGAAATAGTCCTGGAAAGGCTCCACATCCCATCTGTACGGTGGAGAAGGTCCTACAACCTTCTTCCAGGACCTGTAGGCCCAGGTGAGTGCTGGGAACACGTCCTGAGGCACCAACTCCCAGTGCAGGAGGTTGTTTTTGACTGAGTGTAGGTTTTTCCCCGAGTTTGTGCACGACGCTCTCAGGGCTCTATAAATACCACGGTGCTTCCTGTGGTCTCTGAGAGGAGGAAGCTGTTTCCCCGCTGGGGAGGAGGCAGCAGCGGCCTCAGGGTGCAGGCAGAGTGTGAGTTGGGGGGCAGGGACTGGGGGGCACACTGCACCATGCAGAGCCCCCCTCTTCCCCAGGCAGGACTGGCTGCTTCCATCCAGCCCACGTGGCAGAGCCAGGCCTGGTTGCTCCACCTTAGACTGGCTGTATTTCAGCATTTCTAGAAAGCAGCATGTGGGGAAGCCGTGGGGGCGTTCTGGGAGTCGAGGCAGGAGGATGAGAATGAGCATTCAGGAACTGACAGCAAGGTTCTGCTGGGGGCAGTCCCAGCCCTTGTCTGACCGAGGGGTGTTGGGTGAGAAGATGCTGCTCTGAATGATGCAGGAGATGGCACTTGTGGAGAGTGGCTGCAATGGGTTTGACTGGCTGATATCTCTGACAGCCCTTGAGGAAGCATTGCTCCCAGACAGGAACAGTTGATGTGTCAGGGGTGACTGTTCCCAGCCTACGAACTGGTGATGGAAGTACCTGGTGAGACATCTCCAGGCCACCTCGTGCTGTCATCAGCAGATTCCAAGGCTATGGGATGTTCTCTGGGGCTACACTGATGGTATGAAGGTTCCAGCCAGGTTCTGGACAGTCTCTGTGATCTCCTCTGTCTGCTTCCAGTGCTGCCAACTCTTTGGCTATGCACAGCTGTTTCTGCAGTGATGTCCAGGCTGTCAGAGCAGCCGACCTGGGGCCTCAGGGGAAGCTGGTGCTGCTGCCACTGGGCTGTGTGGAGGAGCCCTACTGCTGCTGGGTAGACTGGGGAAGGTGGGCACACTCCAGGGCGGGCAGTGGGTCCCACTGTGTAACCTATGTTTGGGGGTGTGTCCAAATGGGATCTCTCTCTTCGGAACTGGGGTGGGTAAAAGGACTGGCCAGAGCCCTGTCTCCATGGTGGTGCTGCTGTGGGTATTTCAGGCTGCACTGCCCAGGTGAGCATGTGCTGAGAATGTGGACACTCGGTCTCTTCAATTCTTTTCCCCTGCCCTTCATCCCCCAGAGGCTGGGGAGATCTGCCTTGTCCATTTGTGGACACCACAAAAAAGGTTTTTGTACTCTTCATGCCTCTCCAATATTTCTCTGCAATATTTTGTACCTATTGAGCAATGCTGCAGCCTGGGAGACTGATAAAATCCTGACAGTATCTTTGAGGGACACAGCTGTTTGGGTTCCTCTCTAACATTTTTGAGTGGCACTGAGTGGTTCAGAGCAGGGACAAGGAGGCTTGCAGAATCACTGAAGTGCTGGTGGCAATGTCTGAAGGTGTTCAGCCCAGCCTCACACTTGGAGCAGGACTATCCACAGCAGGACTGCTCCCAGCACTGTGTCAAGCTAGTTGTGTCTGCTTTACTTAATTCTGAAAAATTCTGAGATGAGGATGGGATGAAGATCTCCCTTTCCATGTGGGCTGTTAGGTTGCCCTAAGCCTTCTCTTCACCATGCTGGCTCAGCCTCGCTCACTGAACCTCTTCCTCGAGCCCTGTTCTGTGGCTCCCTGGACCTGGCCCTCCCCTGTTTCCTCATGTCCCTCCTGAACTGGGGTCCAGTGGTCCCCATACTCCAGGTGTAGCCCCACAGAGGGCAGATAATCCCTTTCCTCAGCCTGCCAGGCACATCTCATCTCCTGCTCTCCAGTTTATGGTTTGCAATATTTGCATGGGTGTGCTCTGGGTTCTCCTACATCAGGCAGAGAGCCCAAGTCAGAAGGAAGCACCCAGCTGATGTTGCATGCCATTGCAAGAGGAACTTGCCTGAGGTTTTGCATTTGGGAAGCCCCAAGGCTCAACTCGAAAACGAAATCTGTACTCATGCAAGCTCTGGTCCCCAAGGAAGATCCATCCAGAGCAGATGCCAAGTTGAGCCTTAGCTGTCACCTAGGATAAAGGGTCTTGGGTGGAGACACTTGGACAGAAATGAACCTTTTCAGGCTCAAGAACAGATGGCAAAGTACACCAAGCTAATTTCCCCATAATTTTTAAAAATTATGCTCTACATGATCTTCAAGCCAATTTGAGGATACGGAGGATATTTTTGTTTGGCTGGAAGTGGCAGCATTGTATTTACAGCTAAAAAGCAGACTTGACATGGGAGCAGGGATCAGGTGAGGCAGGGGGGAAGAAAGTGACAGATTTTTAAATTGAAAAACTGCCAAAATTGATACGTGTTGACAGAATGTTTCTAGATTTTAAGTACTGCATTTCCTAAGACAAGGGAATGTGGCGAAGTGGCACAGAGAGAGAAAACGCTGCTCCACAGCATAGCCCTCATGGAGAGAAGGCCCCTGTGCTGGGGCTTCAGTCTTGGCTATCCCCAGCCTGGTTGTGTTTCCCCATGAAGTGGGACAAATGTGTAGGATGAGGACAGGAGTCAGGGAGGTGTGAGGAAACCGTCCAGAACTCTTCCACTGACCAGGTTCCCTTTGAGGGAAAGCTGAAGAGACAGGAGGGCAATTTGAGTCTCTTCTTGTGTTTTGTTAAGATCAGAGGATGGGAGTTTTTCTGAGCCCATCACTGAGGGAAGTCACTCTGTGATGAAGAGCTTTCCTGCCAGCTGAACACATGAGCTAAGTAAAGCAGCTAAAAAGCAAATAATGAGAACTGCTGCAGCTACAGCTCTCTTTTGGGATGTGGTAGCAGCACTTGGTCTGCTCTGCACATTGCCATACAACCACATTTCTTGGACATCCATTGCCTCTTCTTTTGCAGAGCAGCTAATGGCAAAATGGCGCATGAGAAATCACTCCTGGGTTACCACTTGCCTTGCAAGAAACAGGATGAGCTGAGAGACAGCTTTGATAGACTTGAAGTTTTCTTCAGGAGAAAACTGAGCAGGAGGACAGACCTTTAGGTTCCTCCCCATGCTCTCCAGCCCAGAAGGCCCCTGAAGCTCTTGCCTGTGCAGGGCCCTGTTCATCTACTCAGGCTCTGGGTGGATTTCTGCCATCCCCGTGATTTGGGAATGTTTCTAGAAGCTCTGGTTCTTCATTCTCTGTGTGTGATATGCAAAGGACACACCATGGATTGCACGCTTCTGCAGTGCGTCAGCTGGTCTGTCTCCTGGGGATGGACCCACTGGGAAACAAGGACTCTGGTACAGCTCCTGCCTCCTGCCTGGTGTCACAGGACTGCCTGGTTCTTTGCAAGAGGGAAAAAAAAGTGTGTTCTGCTGTGGAAAGGGACAGCTTGTGTTATGCCAAGGACAGAGTAAAGGGAAAGAACACTGAGTGTGGCAGGGAGGGGATGAACTGTCCCCTACACAGATCTTTTTCGTGCATCCATTTCACTCCATGGCTGGAGCTAATCTGAGTGGAGGCTTCCATGACCCTGCCAGGGCTCCTGCCCTTGGTGGTATCTTCCTGCTTGCCCCTGTGCCAGTGCTGGCTGAGCTAATTCAGGGAAAAATAACCTTGCAAATATGCTTTGCGTTGGGCCAAATCAGCGCCGTGTGATGGCTGTTTGCATGGCCACAGACAGTGCCTGCTGCAAGGGAAGGGGCTGTTTCACAGGGGCTGGGAAGGCAGGTCCTGCCTTGGGCAGAATTAGAGGGGTTTAAATTGCAAGAGGACTGACTGCATGGGGTTGAGGAGAAAGGGGAAGAAATTAGTCCACAAATCCCTAGATTTGGCTGGCATCAACCCAAGCAACCCTGACCGGAGTACAGCACCCACCGCCTGTGAGCTGAGGCTGCTTCAACTGCTGAATGACATGCACCTGGCTTGAAGGTAAATATCCTTGCTGTCCTGCTTGGGTTACTGGTAAAGGTCAGGGTTTTGGGGGAGTTGGAGCTAGGTCTGCCTGAGCACTCTGGAGGTGTGGTTTGACCAGGCTGAATTGGGACTGTTTGTCCTGACAATGCAAGTGGGCAGATCTGGGATCAGGCTCTGCTGATTTTGCTCAGAGGAACAGGAGGAAAGGAAGCAATTTCTGTAAATTTAGTAAGAAAGTCCTTAAATCTAATTGCTGGAAGTGGTTAGGGGAGCTGACAGACTATAATCAGCTTCATGACTCTTTTCCAGCTCATCAGCAGTGCCCGTGCTCCTCGGCTGTGCTCAGGCAGCTCTGGTGCAGCATGTGAAAAATGAGAGCAGCTCTCACCTACCTACAGAGCAATCCCACCTGTGAGAGCACCCCTGCCCAGGCCAGCACGAAACAGCGGGGGTGTAAAGTCCTCTGGATGGGAAGCAGCCAGGAAAGTCTGCTTAGATGGGGTGCCCAGACTCAAAAACTGCTGATAAAATATTTTCAGAAGTTATTTACACTCAATTGTAGCAAATGGGAAAGTCAAGGCTAAAGTTAGGTTTAAATTGCAGTGACCCTTCTGAGAGATGAGCTTTCCTAAACGGTGCCATGGCTTCATGCTAACTGAGGATAAGGAGTGACGCAGTGAATGTCAGGAAGAGTGATAACTGTTGCAGAAGGAAATTTCTCAGAGAGCGCTAGAGGCAGAAAGGTCTGTTATTTCTGAGAAAACATTCTTG
This sequence comes from Oreocharis arfaki, assembly GCA_013398015.1. Classification (NCBI taxonomy): domain Eukaryota; kingdom Metazoa; phylum Chordata; class Aves; order Passeriformes; family Paramythiidae; genus Oreocharis; species Oreocharis arfaki. The sequence goes on along the minus strand of VZRR01002340.1, from coordinate 154,851 downwards.
AAATGTGATGTCTCCCTGAGATTCTAGAGAATTTAATCTGTATCAGAGGCTGAGAGTGTGTGATTCTCTATGTTAATGTTATCTCATGTGCTAATAAATAATTCTCTTGTAAATTTTCAGAAATTTCATTTTTGCATCTAGAAAACAGTTACTCAGAGAATTACAGAATGTGTTCTTCAGATGTCACCCAGATATGAATGTCCCCTTGGGAGAGAGGACTGTATTTCAGCCTAAATGACTGAGTCGCCAGGACACAGCTGCTTTGTGAGCTGACACAGTGTGGGGTGACAACACATGACTTAATGTGACATAATGCAGCAGAGCTTGATATCTAAACCTTTTATCATGTGGGTTTTGGATGCACTTGGCAGAAGTTGGGCACAGGTTGAACCCCATTTGCACAGCCGGAGTGTAGCTGTCGATGGGACTGACCCCATGGGGAAAGCAAAGGGCTTGTTCTCATCACTGGGAAGCAAAGTCAGACACTGTGCTGGTGCTGCTGAAAGGACTTTTCTGCTTGAAAGCAACAGGTTTGACCTGCAGTGGATTGTGGATGGCTCACTTAGAATCTTGTCCTTAATTCCTCCATTACAAATCATCTGCTGTCCTCCTGCTGCTGAGAAACAGAGTGGGAAGGGGCAGTTGTTCATCAGGTGAAGCTAGGAAAAGACATGAGCCTCTCAGGAAGTAGAGGCACCAGTGAGGTGCAGGGAAATGGGGGTTTTTCACTGTCCAGCCAGTGGCTCCTTGAATTTTCAGAAATGCATAGCACCGACCAGGGCAGGGAAAGGCCCCTCCTCAGCTGGCATCGTTTTCAATCCCTCAGTCATTGGCAGCCTGACCCTGACCTGTCCTGAGTGGGAGACACCCTTCAAGCCCCTGCTTCTGTCTTTGCCAGATGGTTGTATGCTGGTTTCCAGGAAATGCCCTGAACAGTCAGGAGTGCCTGAACCCCTGCATAGGACAACAGAGAATGGCTTCAAACTGAGACAGGGCAGGGTTAGATGACATATTAGGAAGAAATTCTTCCCTGTGAGAGTGGTGGGGCCCTGGCACAGGGAAGACACAGAGAAGGTGGAATTCCTGAATGTCCATCCCATTTGCCTCAGTCTTTACTGCTGAGGTTGGCCCGCAGGAGTCACAGACCTCAGAGTTAGAGAAGAAGGCTTAAGAAAGGAAGACTTTCCCTTGGACATAGACAGTTGGGTTAGAGATCAGCCAGGCAGACTTGACACCCATAAATCCATGGGCCCTCCTGGGATGCACCCATGGGTGCCGACAGAGGTTGTTGCTAAGCCAGTCTCTGTTTGGAACAGCTGCTCAGGGAGGTCATGAGGTCTCCCTCTCTGGAAACAGTCCAAATGCTCCTGGATATGTTCCTGTGTACCTGCTCTAGATGACCCTGCCTTGGGGGGTGTTGGACTGGATGATCTCCAGAGGTTTCCTTAACGATTCTGTGATTCTGTTTCCCAGAGAAGCTGTGGCTGCCCCATTCCCTGGAAGTGTTCAAGGCCAGGTTAGATGGGGCTTGGAGCACCCTGGGGTAGTGGAAGGTGGAAAGTGTCCCTGCCCGTGATAGAGGGTGGAACGAGATGAGCTTTAAGGTCCCTTCCAATCCAACCCATTCTCTGACTCTAACCCCTGGGGGTGGCTTCTCTGCTGAAGCTGTGGGATGGAGTATTTGGCTGCTGCTGCGCATGAATCAGAGGCCTCCACCATCCCAGATGTGTGATGCTCTGGGTCTCAGTGGGCTCATTAGTACAATCAATAATTATGTTGTCTTGTGGCTGTCAAGGATAATATTCATGTGCTATTTAGTTTCTCAACATTCGGATCAACTTGGATTATACCAATGCCCCTAGTTTTCCCTTTTATCACCCTGGAAAGTCTCATGTGGAGTTTGAATTATGTAATGTGATGGGCTGGAGTTTGGTTCAAGCCAAAGCAACACAAAGGTCTAGGAGTTGTAGGGCCAAAGATTTGACCCCTGTTCTCTGCAGGGACTCTGGTATCCTACTTGCCTAGTGTCTTGCAGGACACAGAGCAAAGGTCCAGCTCCTCCCTGGGCTGCAGCCTGGGCAGGTTGGATGGGTGCAGGGATGCAGGGGAGCAGAACCGACCCAGAGTGGATCAGCCTCCATGGACTGCTCTGGTGAAATGTCTAATAAGGGTTTTAACTTCATGCAGTCCAACTGCATGGCAGCTATTCCTAGATTCAGGTTAAACACTGGGAAGATCTCCAAGTATTCATGCATGGCTCAGACAGAGACTGCTGTGAAAAAAAGGTTTTAGTCCCTTAGGGGCAGGATCCCATTAAGATGGAATTTGAAGAGTTTTATTCTGATGTTTGTAACAGACACAGGCAGATGTGGTAATTTCCCTACGTGGGAATGAAACCCCTTGGGACTGGCTGAGTTAAAGAATGAGCTTGTGCATAGACAGAGAACACAGAGAGGATTCATCTGGATCCTCCCAAGGCCAGAGTGGTTCTTGTTCTGGTTCTAATGAGAGCTGGACAACACCTCGCTCAAAAGCATCCTGCAATTTTGGATACAAAGCAACATCCAGTGTGGTGTGAGTTAAGGAGCTGAGTGAAGTCTGTGGCCATGGTGACTGTAAACAGGCTGAGCCACAGGGATGTAGTTTAAAGCCTGTGCATGAGAGATCATGGCTGGGATGAGGTGCTGTGACGGGGGAGACCTGGTTATTCCCAGGGACCACAGGTTGCAGGGCACAGCATCAGAGTTATTGGTGGGGCAGAAGAAAGAGAAAGCCCTTGGGAATTGGGTGAGAGTCTGGGCAGGTGTAGCAGAAACATCCATCACATGGATGGTCACACTACAAAGTGCGCCCTGGGTGGTGTCCTGCAGTGATTCAGGATGTCCCGGCAGCAGCTGGGATGAGTGGCTGGGGTGGGGCAGCCAGGATAGAGCTAGCATGGCACAGCTGGTGTGGTTCCTCTGGTTCCTCCCCTGTTGCTGTCCTGTGAGATGTTTTGCAGGAACACACCGTATGTGGAGCTGCCTTGGGGTGGTTCTCTGGGAGGAAGCCATGTGTGCCTGTGCGCTTTGTTATCAGCTCTGGTGAGAAATTTTCAGGCTGGCCTCTCGGTGGTGATGCCAGCAGCCTGATGATCCCAGGTACAGGTCTCTGGTAAGCCAGGGGAACCTGCTGTACCCAGTGGAGTCACTACTCAGGTCCCACAAGGTTTGGGCATTATGTTATGACTCTTACAACTACCTGACAGGAGGTTGTAGCAAGGTCTGGGTCTGCCTCTTCTCCCAGACAACTGATGACAGGAGAAGAGGACATAGCCTCAAGTTGCACCAGAGGAGGTTCAGGTTGAACAGCAGGAAGAATTTCTTCTCCAAAAGGGTGGTCAGGCATTGGAAGGGACTTCCCAGGAAAGTGGTGGAGTCCCCACCCCTGGAGGTGTCCAAGCAACATCTGGATGTGGCACTCAGTGAGGGGTGACAAGGTGGGGAGTGGTCACAGGTTGGACTTGATGATCCTGGAGGTCTTTTTCAAGCTAAACGATTTTGTGATTCTGTGACCCATCTGTGCCACTGGCCCTTTGCAGCCTGCCCTGGGAATATGGCTCTGCCAGGAGCTGTGGGCTGCATCCCAGCTGGGAGGCATCTGGCTGGTGTACCAGTTGAGGTGAGATGCAAGCAGCACTGGGGCACTCGGAGCCCGTGCATTACCAGGCACAGCCAGAGAGAGGAGGCTGGAGAGGGTTCCATCCTGGGACCCCTCTCCTTCCCCCTGCACATGTAGGGCTGGCTGTGCAAGCAGAGCAGCAGCCCCTGATGCCCCCACACCTGTATAACCCAGCCAAGGGGTAATGCATGGAGGCCTAACAGGAGAGAAGGCTCCAGTTCGATGGATGGGATTGATACTTTCTTCCTTTATTCTCCACCCAATTGTCAGGGCTGAGATGACTTTTCACAGTCATGTGGACATTTGCCTCCAAGCTGCAGAGGAGCCAGTGGGTGTCCCCTGCCAGGGGCAGACACACCTGTCCCTCGGCCCATTGTTTGGTTGATGTTTAAGGACAGGATGGTCTATGTGCTGTGCCCCAGCATGTCCTACTCTGTCTCCCAGCCATGGCTGTATATTGCCCTAAGGACTGGACACCAGTTCTGTGCTTGGACAGGTGTTGCCCAAGGTTGAATGACTCCTTGGATGACTCTTCTGTGACATTAAGCCACAATGCAAAGGATCTGTCCTTGGAGAACAGCAGATGGGTTAAGCAATGTCCTGCTGCGACCATCTACATTGGGGCCTGTCATTGACTGACTTGGATAAGAAAGTGATGGAGGAGAGGTGGGTTCTGGAGTGTCGTGGTTGTGCAGCAGCTTGTTTCTGCAGCGAGAAGAAGGGCTCATAACACCAGTGGTGGTATCAGACAACCACGCTACTTGGTGCCACCAGATGACCAACACAGAGAGGAAAAGCTAGGATTTCCAGGCAAGCTGTCCTGGGTCAGTGTGCCATGCTCCAGGTGGCAGCCACCCTCCCCTTCAAGACACTTGAGTCTTAGGAGACAGTCCCCAGGAGATGTTTCAAGAAGGCTAACAAGACTCATGCACAAAACCTCATACCCAGGTTGGAACTTTCCCAAAGCAGTTAATTATGATTGGCCCCATTTTTAGGAGACAGAGAACCTGAGGCATGCAGAGGGCCTGGGGTTCGTCCCCTTACATGGTGCTGCAGAATGTGGTGTCAGCTTGGACCGTGCTGCTTGGCAGAGATTCTGGGCTTCATCCACCACCTTTGCTGCACAGTGTGATGGGACTGAGGCTGTTGCATTCCCATCTACACACCCCAGTGGTGGGGTTTGTCCCCTACCATCTCGGAGGGGCTGGATCCTTATGTGGTTTGTAAGGTAGTTTAGATAAAAGACCTCAGCTGCAGGGATCTCGTAGCTCTTCTGAGGCCAGCCTTATGCAGCTGCAGCTGACAGTGAGTAGGCAGTGCAGACTGCTGTGTGTTGCTATCGGTGTGCCAGCCTGAGCAAATGCAGAGCAGGAGGAGAAGGAGCTGGGAGTCAGTAGGATTTATCTTGTCTGTCTCCAAGTAGGGCAGAGTGCAGGAGGGAGTGGTCACATTTCTACTGTGCTGGGCGTATTCTCCTTCTTCCTTCAAAGAAATGAAGCCATATTTATAACTACTGGTACTGCGATGTGCAGGCTTCAGGCGGCCCAGAACCACAGAAGACTGAGCCCCATGAGATGAACTCCCCTGGTCCTTTCTCTTTCCAAGTTGCCCTAACCAAGGCAGTAGCTCTGGTGCTGCTGGAGGAATGGGAGTCACAGGGCTGCTGTGGGGCCCTTGGGGGTCTTGCTGTGGGAAGCAGGTTGCCAAGCTGGGAACACGTGTGCTTCTGGCAGCACGGGCAGTCTCAGGAGCACGGGCAGTCGGGCTGTTTTACTGCTGTTTTCCTTGAGCCAGCTGATGCTTGTGCATGAGATGTGATAAGACAAAATGAGATTTCCAAGCCCTCTGCAGTGGGGGTAGGCATAACCCATGGGAAAAGACTGGAGGAAGCATCTGCAGGTGATTTTGTGATGCCCAGTGCCAGGGTGAAAAAGCCATACAGAGGCTAGGGCCTGGCCAGGCTGTCCTGGGAAGCTGGGTAAGGTTGAATGCTGCTTCCTGCCTTCTCAGGGTGGATTCAGCTCATTGCTCCTCACCAATGTAGCGTGGAGCTCCTGCGCACTCATCCCACGGGCACGTCCTTGCCGTGGCAGCTCCCTTCCAGGGACGGCAGGGAGTGGCCCTGCACGAGGCTGTGTTTGGGAGGGCAGGACAGGGCACATTCACACAGATTACGCCTGGTTCTGGGAATGGCCAGGTGCCTCCTGTCCAGTCAGACCTGTCCCTTTGGCAAGCTCTGAGGGAGGATCTTCGGGGGAAAATGGTTGATTGTACAAAATATGCCACAGGCTCTTGTTCCTGGGTCACACAACCCATCATTCAGCTGAAGGAAGCAGCTGCCTCCCTCACAGCAAAGATAATGGACATCCAGTGCTCAGAGAGGTGTTCGAAGTCCTAATTAAGGCCCAGATCTGCAGGTCCAGCTTCCTGGAAGAGTGCTGGGATTAGTGCAGAAACAAGGATGCTCCCTTCTTTCTGTGCTCTGCCATTGCTCCCCTCCAGGCCTGGAGCCATGCTGCTCCAAGGGGAGTACAAACCCATCCTGGCAGCTTATATCACCCCCAAACAAGGGCAGTTCCATACAGTAGAGACTGGGAAGGGAGCAGGGAGCTGCAGTGAAAGGATGTGGATGGGACATGTCATGATGTGAATCCGTTCTCACAGGTAAGTCCCTGTGCTGTCCCTGCTGCATGCATTCCTGTGAAACTGTGGGCATACAGGGTGTGACTTGGAGCAGTCAGCTCCATCTGCATATTTTTGCATATGATCAGGTCTTTCTGGCAGTCCATTTAGAAGGAGCTCCACTGGGGCAGTATCTTGTGTGACTGAAGGTCCCAGCTTTCCTGTGGATTACTGGTCCCAAAGGCTCAACTCTCCAACTTTGCTGATCTCAAGGAGACTCTTGTTCTCCTAAACCACTTGAGGCCATTTTTTGGGACATGATGCTGTAACGGGATGAAATCAGTGGGGAACACTTGGCTCCTCACGTGGGCTCTCTCTAGGTGCCTGTAAATGGATGGCAGATCATTAAGGTCTCAAACTGGCCTGGGTCACTTGGAGTGGCTCTGCCATTGCTAGAGTGTGAGTTCATGTCTGAGCTATGGAAACACAGAGGCAATCAGCTGAAAATACACAGTGGAAACCAAGAGAACCTATAATTAAAGGTTAAAAGTTGCAATTAATGCTGCCTATATGAGGAACTCAGCTTCTTATGGAATCCAGACATTCTCTGCCACTCCCTGTTTCCATGGGGCAGGCAGAGAGGCCAGCGATGGCTGCGGGCAGGAGAGCAGGTGGGCTGGGAAGGGACAGCACCAGGCACACACCCACAGGGCCTAGCAGAGCTGCTCAGACACGTGAAAAGATGTAAACAAAACATAACCCACTTGTATATTTGTTCTCACTATATTTCGGATTTTAGCTGCTCCTGCTAAGACATGGGTAGGTGGGAATGGGGGATGTGTGCTGGGGTCTGCTTGGACACAGGTGTCAAGAGCAGGTCAGCCATCTGTTTCTGAAGAGCAGATCTGGAATATGTGCCAGGAGGTACAGCTGTGATAAGTAAAATGCACCCAGAGAAGCCAAGTCATCTCCTTCTTGGGTGCTGTGTGAGGGGTCTATCCCAGGGAACATTCTGAAGAGCAGCTGCAGCAAAGAGCTGTGCTTTGGTAGAAGCTTCTCGATGCATCTGTGTTGCTTTGCAGTTGACCTGTGAAATGCTGGGAAAGAGGGACGCTCTGAACGGGTGCTGAGGATATGAGTTTAATGCAGTCACTTGGAAATCAACATTAACCCAGGCTGTAAAACTGTATTGACAAGTGTGGGTAAATAGAACCATCTCCAGCTGGGAAAATGAGGTCTGCAAGAGGAAGGTGACTGGTTCATGCTCACAAAGAAGTCAAGGACAGTGCCTTCTCCGCCCTCCACAGGACCCAGGCATCCTGGTTACCAGCAGGATCACAGGATGAACTTAGCTCTTATAATGTGAAGGTGAACAAAGGAACGGAGACTGACTGAAGACACAGACAAGGAGAAGCCTGATCTCAAAGAGGAAAAAAAGCTCCGAGTTTTTCTAGGAATGTCCCTGAAGTTACATTGAGACCAACTGCCCCTGAGAAAATATATGCAGGTTGACTTTTTGGAGGCATGTTAACTTCTGCATGAAACTCCCTGTTTCTTGTCCTCACTGTCTGTGCCCAGCAGCAGTGTGCTCTGTGTGAACCCAGCAGCCAATACCTTTTCCCTCTCCTCTTAAGGTGAAAAGGGGCTGTGGAAGGCAGATTTTAATCTCAAGGTAGTGAATGTGACTTCTTTGACACAGAAGTTCTTTGCACAGAGGACTGTGACTCCTGGAGCAAAATAGGATCTATGTCGCTCATGGATTGTCCTCTGCCAAGTGACTCATCCTGCAATCCCCACCTGAGCACTTTCCCAGCTGAAACCATGTGGATGCCCTTCAGCTGGTTTCAGCAGAACTCAGAGCAAAAGACAAGAGCACAAACTTGCTGGTTCAACAGTATCCAAACCTTCCTTGCCACACTGCCAAGAACTCCTTCAGTACCCAGGCTTGGAACGGTCTCATTTCCCTGCCTGTTGGCCATGTTTCCCAGAAGCTGCTATTTCAGGCCTGCTGTCTGTACAAAATTAGCTCTTGAGAACATGCATTCATCTGTGCTTCAAGCAGCCTCACTGGTGTCCGTGCGGCTGCTCCAGGGTTGCAGGGCTTTGCCTGCTGTCTACAGCAGTGGCTGGGTTGATGTGTCCCTTGGTGCACAACTGAGATTTCTGTCAAGTTCCTACTGTTCTGATTAAATGAAGTTCCTCCTGGGATCATTCAGCTGCTTGATCAGAATAGGGGTGATAGCTGCTCTGTCTTGTGAAGGTTTTCTCTCAGTCAACTACTGAATGCTTTTCCAAAGATTTGGAGGAGCTGGGTTTACAAACAACCAGTTCAGCTGCTTCAACTCTGTGGTTGTGAGGAGCAGCTTACCAGTGCTCTCCTACCTTTTCCTCTCTGCTACAGTGCCTTTCCAACTCTGCTTTCAGTATTTCCTGCTCTTCTTGCATCGTTCACCCAGATCCCCCCACTATTGTTCAGACTGCAGGCAGGGCAGTTGTGTTCAGTCCTTCAGCACAGCGCAGCTGTGGGCCCACAGGGCTGAGGTATGTGGGGATGAGCAGTGGGGTTGTGATCGGGGTGTAACAAGCTGGGAGGAGAAGCGGTGGCTTTTGGGTTCACAGGAGTGTGGGTCATTGAGAAGACACCCACAACAGCCTGAAAGCACCTGCCATTTCCTCAGTGCCTTGGTCTCCAGAGGTCACCCTGCGTGCCATTGCCTTCTCCAAGTGCCATGTGAGGAGCTCTGGCAGAGCCACGGGTGACTCACAGCAGTGCAGTGTTGTCCTGCCAGCTCTAAGGTGACCTTGCTGTGACACAGTGTGCTGGCACCTCCACAGGGCTAGCAAGGAGCAGATCCATTCCCTCATTCAACGGTGGGTCAGCATACCAGTGCCTCAAGCTGAATGTGTGAAATAGTGGTAGTCAGCAGCCATCCTGCATCCATGGATGTTGTGCTTGGCTGTGCTGGGTTAATGGTTGGAGTTGATGATAGAGGGCTTTTCCAGCCTAAATGGTTCTGTGATTCTGTGATTCACCACCGGGTCCTCCCTGCACAAGTCCTGGCTGAATCCAGACCATTGCAGGACAGGTAGGGGCTGTGGTTTGGAGCAAGTCCTCAACTGCTCCACATGGGGTTGCTTCTGAGCGACACCCTGAGAAGCTGCAGCTGAACAGGTGAGTAAGTAGAGAGATAGCAAGGCAGCAATGCAGGCATAGGGGAAGGAAAAAAGGAGAGATCTTGTCTCAGGATTCTGCTGTGTTATAAAAGAACATGTACAGATTCATGTTCCTCCCACAGCTAGGGGTTTTTTTTTAATCATGAAGGAGCAAGAAGACAAAGTAAAACATATCAACCTGCTCCTTTACAAAGCAAGCAAACAAACAAAGAGCCTTACAGTTCTCAAAAGACAAATAAAATGAAGCATCTGATGTTCATTCAGTGCAGAAACACTGATGGCCCATGGGGCAGATAAGCCATGGCTTTGTCAGCAGAGGCTTGGAGAGAGACGTGGCTACAGAGGTGCAGCTGTGCCCTGTACAGGACAAATCCAACCGATCCACATGTACTGAACCAGAGGCTGCCAGGGACATATCCTAGAGCTGGCCCTGCCAGGGTGGCTTCTCCTGCATGGCAGCACTGCAAATGTCCCTGGGCTTGGTGTGCTGCTGCCCTGATTTTGGTCACAGTGTTGGAGCAGATGAACTGAAATCTCCATCCTGCAGCAAAGCCAGGCTCCCTATGAATACTGCTACAGCCACTCGGGGCTCTTTGCAGGGGCACTGGCTTTGCAGGTGTGAGCACTGTCCTGAGCTTGGAGTGCCCCCAGAGAAGTAAGATCAGAGCTCTTGGAGGACTTGCAGATCCGAGTTCCTCTGCTCAGGTTGACACACCTGCAGCTCCTGCCAATGGAGGGAGCACAGCTAATACCCTGCAAGCACAAGCAGTGTGCATTCCCTGGGATTCTGCCTTGCATTTCTGGACCTGCTGCTGGGCTCCTAGCAGACCTCAAGAAGGAGCTCTCTGTGCTGGGGCTCATACCAAGAACTCCAGCTGGGGAACATGGAGACACTCTTCACCTCCCCTTCAGTTCCCAACCACCAGCAGGGACTGAGAACCTGGGGGTACCTACAAGAAGATGCACAGATGTTTCTAAATCCTTCTTTGTCTACAATGAGTTGAAGGTCACTGCTTCATGGCTCCATTTCTGACACTCACTTTTCATGGGATGAGGTTGTCAAGGCCTTCTCCAAAAATGCTCTTCTTGAGGGAGACATTGGTAGAAGCTTTTTTACACTGTGGCTGTCATAATGGACACTGCTCCTTCAGCTCTCAGCCTGAGCTTTAGATAGGCCTTGAAGACTGGAGAGTAATGATACCCAGAAGCACCTGGGGAGGATGAGTCAATCAGGGACACCCAGGGTGTCCACAGTAGTGTATTACAGAAGGACTAGAGACAATGGACAGAAGTTGAAAACTGGAGATTCAGAATGGATAAAAGGAAAAACATCTCCGCCATGAGGACAGTCAAGTGGTGGAATAGGTAACTCAGAGGTTTTGCAGTCTCCACCCTTAGAAATTCTCAAGGCAAGACTGGGTAAAGGTGTGACAACCTGGTCTGATCTCACAGCTGAGCATGCTTTGAGCTGGAGGTTGGACTAGAAACCTCCAGAGGTTTCTTCTGACCTGAATTCCTCTGTAATTCTGTGAGCCTAAGAGCAGAGTGGGACCACCTCCTCAGGGATCTGTGCCAGAAGGATGTGGGGTCTGGGGGAAGATCTCCAAAGACAGCTCTTCAGAAGAGCTTCACGATGAGACAAAATGTAACAGGCCAGTCTAGAATCCAGGGGTGTGCATGAGCAGGGCCATGTGTGGGTCCCTAAAGCCCTGCTCCCCTCCATGACAGGGCTGAGCAGGCCCAGAGGCTGGAAGCACGCATTGGTCCATGTTCCCTCTTGACCCTGTGCATGTTTTTACCTTCAGTGCTTCCTTTGTGGGATAAAGCCAGATCATGTCTGGGGATAGTGGTGACTTTGCAAGCCTTTGCAAGACGTCCATTTCTTATTTGGGTCTGTCTGTCTGGCTTGTGTGGGAAAACCTAAAGGCACCAGGAACTCAGAGTGAAATGGATGCTGCAACAATAAGCCCTTCACACTCTGGGAAAGGGCTGCAATTTGAGATTCTGCAAATGATTAATTGCAGTGTCAGAAACACTCCCTTTCCTTGCTCTCAGGAATTCCAGGTGCATTTGGTGATGCTGTGGGTTTGTCGACTGTCTGTTCCCAGGAAAACACCGTATGATTTGTTAAATGGGAGTTTGGGCCAAAATGTTGAACACCAGAATAACCAGGGTTTCTTTTTTCCAGGCTGTGAAAAAGGCACCCTTTTAAGAATCAATAAATTTGTATGCAGATTCCCAGCACATGAATAATTCATGGCTATAAGAAAGGGGAAACACTATAGTGGTTTGATTATACAGTTGGTTTAAATAAGCAAAATTAGTTGTTAATGAGATCCCTATGCATATTTAGGAAAGCTGAATAATTTATTAAGAGCCAAGAAGTGAGGCTGGAGAAGGGAGGAGAAAGCCAAGCAGCTCTTTTGAGATTGATTGTGTTCCTGTGCTTGGGGGATAAGAGGGCACAAATTAACCCCTTTTTGAATAAAACACAACTAATGCACATGCTGTCATGAAAGAGCTCTGCAGAGAGACCAGGTGATGTCCTTGCCCTGACTGCAGAGGCAGACACTTGTACAATAGACTATGAATTAAGGGTAATCCTTAGATGGCATCCCAAATGTCGGGCAGTTCAGGGCCCTGCAACCCAGGAACATCCATTTTGTTCCAGTCTGTAATGAATCACCAATCTGACAAGGAAAAGTACACTTTCCAAGGTCCTAAATCACAAATGCTGGACAGGAGAGGGACTTTGCCGGGCAAGGAGGGAAAAAAACCAGAAAAGGATCCTACCTAACTTTTTCCTAGGATTTTCTCCTGACAATGGCGAATTATTTCCCTTTGTGAAGCTCTTCCATGTTAGTAATGTCCATGATCCTTTGTCTCCCATGCTGGGGAAGACATTCCTCCATGGTGGGAATTGCAAGCCAACTGCATCCTCCTGCTCCTCGGTGTGCAGGCAGAGCAGAGAGGGTGGGTTGTGATTTTGGGAGAGTCACCTGAAGTAAAGATTTTGCACATGTAAACCCCTGCAAGTGTCCTCTGTGTGGGCCACTGGTGCTTTTCTGTGTTGGAGCAACAGCTGTGCTCTCATCTAGTGACATCTACAGATGTGCAGATGTGGGATATGTGTGGGCCTTGGGGTTGCCTCAGCATTTGTGTGAAGTAGATTTATAGAATTATGGAACTGTTTGGGTTGGAAAAAACCTTTAAGATCATCAAGTCCAACCATTCCCCCAGCAGCGTCAAGGCCACCACTAAACCATCTACACAGCTCTTAAAACCCTCCAGGGATGGTGACAAGTAGGGGTGAAAGCAGAAAGTCTGGAAGGCAGAAGGGAGTTGGCTAGAAATCTCCTGTGCTGAGACACCTGACACTAGAGAAGCTCACAAAACCCTCCTCAAGTACTGGAGTGAGCCTCTGCTGTTTCTTTAGCCAGGATGGTGCAGAGCTTGGCCCACAGTGACACCAGCTCCCACCACCCCTCTGTCTGCCAGTCACTCCCTCCCTCTGCCTCATCCTGCAGCACAGTGCATTCCTTACCCTGAAGAGCTGGAGGAGTCTGAAGCAGTGTGAATGGCTGGAGGGAGCTCTCGTGTTTCACCTCTTTGGCTGTCAGTGACCCTGGTTACACTCTGGGACGCCTGCCCTGAGCTCACCACCAGGCTTGTAGACTGGTGCTTTTGGTGCAGAGATACCCCTGTAGTGGAAACAGGAGGATAATCTCTCCCAAACCACCAAAACACTCCCTCGCTGGCTTCCTGGTCACTGCAGCATGTCCATGTCTCCTCAGGTCCCCACGTTATTCACAGTTAGTGTCTGCCCAGTTCACTGCACTTGCTGCCTGGGACAGACATGGGACCCTGCAGGAGGAAGTGTTCCAGTGTCTGCCATGGATCCATGGGAGCCTGGCTGTGTCGTGCCTTTGCACAGTTCTGCATGTTGTTCCAGGCAAAGTGCACCTTGGGAGAGAAATGGGCTCAGAAACTTGGGGAGACGCCAGATAAATGACCAACTAAGAGGTGATTGGGAGTTTCAGGGAACACAGAGGCTGGAGATGTGGCTTCTTGTACAGTCATGGGCTGTGTGTGGCTGCTCCCAGTTCCTGTGCTGGTGGCTGAGCTGGGAGGAGGTTTGATTTTAATCCGTGTGGAGGTCTAGTTACTCACTGAATATGTTGTACCCCTAAAGAGTGTGCACATCTTTGACCCAGGAATTTGTCCTGTTTGTGTGCAATAAAGGTGCTGGAAGACATTCACAGTTCTCAGGAGGTGGGTTTTTCGGTCAAGAAACAGGAATAGCCCATAGACATGCTGAGCTTCTAGAAGGATCAATGAGGTGCTCATGGCCAGGAGCATGGTGGCTTCACCATGGGGTGCTGGTCACGATGGGCAGCCCATATGGCTGCTCTGCTTTTGGCACGAGAGTCCTTGCCATGTGCCAGCCAGAGAGGAAGGACAGAAGCGAGCAGCGCGTGCCGGGTCATGGCTCAGGTTGCATAGCAGCTGCTCCTCAGTGGGTATGGCAGAGCCATGGACCTTGCCCTGGGAGTGGGCACGGGGAGCTCCCGTGGGCTGCTGGCTCCTGTGGGAGTTTGTTTTGTGACCTTTGATCTCATCAAGGCGTCTCTCTCCTGTGCAGGATTTGTTGACTCGAGCATCAGCTGTCACCTGCACAGGAGCTGCTCTCCATGTGCCCACAGCTTTGCCAAAGGCTGTTCCTCAGCTCTGGAGCTGACAGCCACCCTGGGCCAGGGCAGATGCCCATGGTGGAGCTTAGGGTGGCCACAGCAGAAGGGGGACAGGTGCTGGACCTGCTCTTCTCCTGGAAGACCATGTGCAGCTTCATCTTCCATGTGGCCCCTGTGGCCCCAGAGCTCTCTGGGGTCCTGCTCGGCCGGGCTGGTGCCTGGATGTGCTGTGGGATGTTACAGGTGCCCTTGGCCCTGGGAAGGCTCGTGGGACAGATGGGAATTAAGTTTGCACTTGTGATAGGAAAGGAAACTGTTTTCTCAGGGAGGTGGCGTTGGACTGAGGGCTAAATTGATTTCCATAAATATTTGAGCAAGGCTGAATTATTTATGACCCTCTGGTGACACAATAGAAGGAACCGATGGAATCGTCTGTGAATTTTCCAGATGATTTAGTTTAAAAATGCTGCTTGTTATTATTTATGTGGGTCAGATTCCCCTTTGCTCCTGGCCAGGCCTTGCACATGAGTTACATAACCACAGAGTCAATATACAAATCTCTCCTTTTATCCATCTTAATCTGCCAGTCAGTAAATGAGCAGCAGCCTTGGTGTTTGATTCCCCAGGAGGACTGTAATCGGAAACCTTTGTCATTCAAATGTACAGAGGAAAAGGAAGAAAGAAGGAAAGAAGAAAGAAAGATAAAGTAAGAAAGAAGAAAAAAAAAGGAAGGAAAGAAGGAAAGAAAGTAAGAAGGAAACTAGGAAATAATTAAAAAGAGAGAAAGAAAAAAGAAAAAGTAAAAAGAAAAGAAAAGAAAAGAAAAGAAAAGAAAAGAAAAGAAAAGAAAAGAAAAGAAAAGAAAAGAAAAGAAAAGAGAAAAGAAAAGAAAAGAAAAGAAAAGAAAAGAAAAGAAAAGAAAAGAAAAGAAAAGAAAAGAAAAGAAAAGAAAAGAAAAGAAAAGAAAAGAAAAGAAAAGAAAGGAAAGGAAAAGAAAAGAGAAGAAAAGAAAAGAGAAAAGGAAAAGAAAGGAAAAGAAAAGAGAAAGTGCAGGGCTAGAAAATGGTGGAAAATGGAAAGTGGTGGACAAATCTTTGTCCTGGATCTGCTGAAACAGAGGAGGATTTTGGATCTGGACCTAGGTGAGGTTCACTAAGGTCTTCAAGTACCTGTGGATTGGGTAGGGGTGTTTGTTGCTGAGCAGCACTGAAAGCGGGTGTGAGGTGACTCTTTGGATCTGTGTACAGGGAGGTGGAGCTGAAGTGTATTAATGAAATGGCTTTGAACCCTTTACTGACAATTGAAGTGGACTTCATTTAGCTAAGATCAGTTCATATTCACTTTTGTGTTCACTCAAGCTGATGAGAAGCACTTGTGAGAGCCTTAAGTGGTTTCCTCTTCACAAGAATAATATTAACTTGAGTGGGAGGCATGTGTGAGAGACATGTCAAGCCTTGGCTTTCCCAGAGCCATGCAAAGCAAATCCCATGAATAAACCCAACTCTACTTACACCCAAGAAAATCCAGTTCTTGGGTTCACCCAAACTTGCCTTAGGAGGGTACCTATGGATAGGCCCATTTTTTTTTTTTTTGCTGGTCTGCAAAGAGCAGAAGTTGAGGGAGCTGAAAAAATCACAGAAATTATTAGCTTAGGAGGAACCTCTGGAGGTTCTTGGTCCAACCTCCTGCTCTGTGCATAACTGGCTTAAAATCTACAATAGATTTCTCAGGCCCAGTCCATTAAAATTTTAAAATTCTCTGAAGATGAGGAGTCCACACCATCCCTGGGTGTATGTCTCAGTGTCAAACCATTCATGTTAGGAGACATGAATACCTGCCAGAGGAGACATGAATACCTGCCAGAGGACATGTCCTATGTTTAGTCTCCAAAACTGGGAGACTTTCCCTCCTTCATCAGCACCACAGACAAATCCTTAACTGCTCCTTCTAAATGGCTCCTAAGGTGGGTCCCTCAGACACATCCTGAAGCAGAGCAGGAGCCTGGAGCAGCCAAGCCAGATCTCCTGTGCTTGCTTGTTCACACCCGTATTCTCTGGTCCTTTGTTCCCATGTGCAGCATGTGTGCATTCAGGCAAAGCAGTCTCTCCATTCCTTTAGCCTCTTGGTCCTGACATTTTTGCTGGCTTGGGAGAAGCACAGCACCCCGTGCCTTCAGCTTTTGGTCAGAGGGTGACTTTAGATGGGGTTTTAGCAGGGGTCTTCTCATGTAGGCAGGGATCCGTTCAGCCACACTTTGTTCTCTCAGAGGTTTTGATGGTCTCTCCCTGCAGAGATGGGGTCATTCCCTGGTCCAAGACCTGTTCCTCATCACAGCAGCCATGTGCAGCCTTCAGGCAGGATCCCGGGGATGTGGGAATGGCCCACTTGTGTGTGCTGTGTAAGCAGAGGCAGAAGGGCTGTTTTCACCCAGTGTCCTTGAATGGCCACATCCTGCCTGGCTACTCATTAGCCAGGTTAAACACAGCAGGGCCAGGATTCTTCAGAGTGTTTCTCTGCACCAAGGACTGGACGATGGCTCCTGTGGGGCTGGGCTGGAGGCAGCCCCACATTTCCCAGCCCCACACTTCCCAGCCCCACACCTCCCAGCCCCACCTGCAGTGACACCTTTCTCCATCCCTCCTGTGGCCCACAGGCTGAGGCAATCCCACACCACTATTTCACAACACAATCAGAACTTCTTCCCCTTCTACAATAATAAACTCTGTAGGGCCTTTTGCACTCTGTGACTATTGTTGCCTTGGCTCAAAGCTGTTCAGATGCTCTCTCTGTCCCCCAGAGAGCCCTGAGCCTTGGTCCCCTTTGTGCACCATCCTCCTGAAAAACCATAGAACCGGGGGGAGGGGAGCAGGACGTGGATAGGAGTTCCAAAGGTGTCACCTGTGGGGTGACTGTGGGGTCAGGGGCAGCTGCAGAGGTCAGACAGAACATGTCTGGGGTGAAATGGTGTAGGAACAAGTGAAACAACACCAACTTGTGCCCAGGAGCTGGGGGAGTGATGCTGGGTGTCTGCTTGTCACATCTTGAGTGGTATACCAGGGTTGTCCAGGCTTCACAGCCCATGTTCAGGGTGTGCTCTGAGGGGTCTCTTTGCAGCCACTCCTCATGGGGTTTCTCCTGATGGCAGCACTGACCTCCTGCAGCCATCAAGGGACAGAGCTGCTTCCCTGGCACTGTGCCCCATAGCCTGGCATTGCCCTGGGATGACCGTGCTGTTTCTTTGCCCACCTTTAAGAGACAGCCTTGTGTCCAGCACTTCTCATCCCTCTGGTAATGCCAAAGATCAATGCTGTTTCTGCAGGCAGCAGGGAGGACACAGTATGAGATGTAGTGTCAGTTCTCTGGTGGCTTCACCCTGCAGGACTACAGTGTTAGCAGCCACTGCCAGGATGTTGAGTCCTGCTCATGGAAGTGGGACACAAGGATCAATGAGACTAACTCCTCACCCCCAGCCCCACCATCCAGACCACTGCCCACCACCCAGTATGTGGCAGGACCTCACCAGCTTGTCCACCTCAGAGCTGAGCTGCTCATATCCTAAACCTGCCTGCTGGGAACAGAGCTGCAGAAGTAGCCACTTAGCCACACACAGAGCTGGGGAGATGACACGAGGTGGCTTCCCCTGCCTGCCAAGGGCCAGCAGGATGATGTTACAAGGTTCCACAACAGCCTTCAACACTTCCCCACAACCACCCGCCAGTGGTGGGCATGGTTAGGGGCCCTGTCAGGTCCTGGTGACAAGCCCTTCAGAATCCTGTCCTGCCCTTTCCCCACAGCCCACCTGTTGCAGGGGAGCAGCAGATCCTGGCTGTGCAGCCACGCACTGTGGGGACAGGAGGTTCCTGCAGAAGGTGGTGTGTGCTGGCCTACACTGCTGGCTCCTGATGGTGGCCTTGGTGCTCCAGTGAAGGGCAGGGTGAACACCTCGCCGCTGTGCCAGCCCTGCAGTCCTGGCTGGCACGAGGGTGGCCATGCCACAGGCAGGTGTGTGGCTTGTGCCCAGCCTGTCCAGGGCTGCTCAGCGGGTGCCAATGAGTGGAGCTTCTCTGCTGTCGCAGCACCAGTGGGGTGCTGAGCTTCCCAGGGGCTGTGCTGCTTTGCAAAGCCACAGATGCTTGGGATGTAGGGCAAGAAAGTTACACCTTTCAACACCCACCTAATTCCTGCTCTCCTGAAACCATCACGGTTGGAATTACAGGGAAATCAGGAATATTTGGGGCTTTTCCTCTTCTACTGTACAAGGACTTCCCTGCCATCTCCCCTGGGACTGAATCGGTGCATATCTCTTTCTGGGATGTGGCTGTGTCATCCAGAGACATCTGTGCTCCCAGGAAATGTGAGCTGCAGCTTCCCTCTTTGTGGCAGTTTGGGCAGGGGTAGCCAGGGGTCGGTCACGGGCAGCAGGGCAGTCCTGTACAGCCCTTCTGCACTCTGCCCTCCCAGCCTGGGAGGGTCCCAGGGTCAGCCAGGCTCTTTTCCTAGAGAAAATTAAGCAGTTGTGTTGTGTGGGGGTGGTGGGGTGCCTGCTGTTCATCCCCTTTGTTTTCCAGGAGCTGCTTTTGAGAGGAAAACAGGTGGATCCAAGGAGATCTCAGCCTGGTGAGAAGTCACAAGGCACAGACAACCCCACTCCAAAGTCCGACACTGCCTCCTCCACCACCGCCCTGGGCACGTCTTCCTGCGGGAAGGGCACCAAGGGTCAGCCTGGTTCATTTTCTCCTCCCTCCCAAAGAGCCCTTGCCGGGTTCAGGAGCGCGTGGGGACTGGGGAAAGGGACTGGGGACCACGGGCTGCCGAGCCTTTGGCTCTGGCTGGCAATGGACGTCTGTCAATGTCACATGAGCCGTCAGGAGACAGATGGCATTTTACTGCCTGGCTGGAAATCGCCCCTTTCTTTTCTTTCCTCCCCCTCCCTCTCTTCTTTTTTTTTTTTTTTTTTTTTTTTTTTTTTNTTTTTTTTTTTTTTTTTTTTAATGTCGTTTTTGTGCTTAAAAGAAACTGAGAGGGAGCCTGAGAGCAAGGAGAAAGGCTGCTTGCCTTTTGAACTGTTATCTGATGCTGGCAGAGATCATCTCGGCGTGGCTTGGGCTTCTGCTGCCTGGCCAGTGCTGCAGCCCCCGCAGGGCTCAGCCACAAGTGGAACTGCTGGGGCTGAGGGAGAGGGTGCAAGGGAGAGGCAAGGGGGTGGCTCTTGGTAGGAGTGGGTTTCCAGCTTGCCCAAGCAAAAATGCACTCGTTGGCTGTAGCCCTGTTGCCTCCCGATTCTCTGGGGGAGCTCTCCAAGGGATGGGGTGAGCTCCAAGGGATGGGGTGAGCTCCAAGGGATGGCGTGAGCATCTGCTGAACTTGGGGAACACAGCAGGGGCACAGCAGAACTTGGGCAGTGCTTCCTGCAGGCAGGGCATGAACCCTTGAACCTTCCTGCCTCACAAACACCTCTGAGTCGTGTCCTGCCCTTTCCCCACAGCCCACCTGCAGCAGGGGAGCAGCAGGTCCTGGCTGCACAGCCACCCACTGTGGGGACAGGGTCAGGGAACAGGTGTGAGCTGGGCTGCAGGGTGAGGTTCAGGCTGGATTCTGGGCTTTTATAGGGCTTGATGAGGAAAAGGTGTGGGGTTGGTGACAGCAAGTTGGACAAAGACCTCCAGACACCCTTTCTGTCAGCTTCTGGGTGCTCTCAAATCCCTGGGTTAATTTCCTGAGCTGATCAGCTGGTTGACTCGGGCTTTCCAGACCCAAGCAGTCATCAGCTAAAAGAAAACTAGCAGCCTGCCTAAAACATTCTCCTCAGGCCAAGGATGTCCCCTACCCTCCGGCTTGCCATGAAGATGTGTGAGTGCATGGGAGCACACATAGCCATGCAAGTGCCTTCCCACACAGGTGTGAATTGCACGGTGGGTGAGTGTCTGCAGGAGCTGCCAGAGCGGCCAAAGGCACGGGAGTCAAACCCAGAAACAGTGGGGATGAAATCCTATTTCATTACAAAAAGAAGTGATACAGGTTCAGTCTGAGTCTATGACAGCAAATCACTAAGATAGAGAAATATAAAGACCTTATAGGGAATTAATTAATCTGGCACTTCTCCACAAAATGTGTTTACTTAAGTACTGACAATTAAATGTATTTTTGAAAAAAATAGTGCAATAAATTACATTTACTGTATTGTGTTTTCTTTTGAAATGAATATCCACTTTATATCTAAGCTTTTTGGTAGTGCTGAAAATAAACTTACCTTTTCAGTTTGAATTTGATATTTCCTGTCCCCCTCAGGACTTGATTTAACTGCGGTTTATTTGAATATTTTTTTATTTCTGGGGTATCAGCATTTGCAGGTTTTCTATTCACAATGCAAACAACCTAAGCAGTCAGATACCTGCACAGATGTGGTTAGATGTAAGTCTCTCACCCAGACCTGGGTGTTTTTGAAACACGGCAGAAAATGTTTCCCTTTAAATCTTTCCTTTCCATCAGTCACTTGTACCTGACGCAGTTTGCCTCAGCACCCGAGAGCAGGTTCCCTCTGCCAGGATGCAGGGAAGTCGATTAATTCATGCTGATGGCAATTACATAAAATTTCCAAAATGCTCATGGGTACCTGCTGCCATGTCTGCACAGCATGGGCAGCACTGGCCATACCCTCATCTCTCTGTATGCACAGTTATTAATATTCACGGGCAGCAGGGCAGTCCTAATATAATCCCAAATACATACATCCACTCATTTGGAATTTATTACATGGAGTGACCTCAATAAATGGGTGAAAGGAGCTGGATCATACTTTACTGGACACATGGTACTTTAACTGCCTTATTAAATTTAATTTATACATCGATTTGCATTTCCAGGCCAAGGCTTTTGCTTGTTATATGGTTGTAGGTACCAGAAGTTGCTTTCTGAGAGTCCACACAGCCCTGCAGCTGCTCTGCAAGTATTTCAGCTGGCAGGTTCATGGTGTGTTTGTTGGCTTGGTACAGTGCGTGTGGCCGTATGTGTGCTAAGGGAAACCATAAAGGCCCAGAAAATAAAAGGAATTTCCAGATTACGCTGCAGACATTGAGGCGGGAATGACCTTTCTCATTGTGACCCCAGTTTGTGTGCTCTGTTGGGCTGTTGTGGATGGGATTTGAGCTGTTGGTGCAGGTCTGTGAGGGATGGAGGTGATCTGTGGGGTGGTGTGAGCTCATCCTCATGTTTAGGGCAAAAGGAAAGGCTCCACTCCCACAGCTGCTCCAGCAAGGGCCATGCTTGCCGCCTCCCCCTGTGTGCTGATGTCGGGTGCTCGTGGTGCCTCTCACTCGTGCTGAAGGCAGAAGAAGCAGAAGAAGCAAACCTGGATCCTGTGGCTTTGTTGTTTGCATGTCTCCAGCACATGCAGTCCCAGGAGGGTCACAAGGAAAGGTGCTGCCATGCACCTCCCTGCTGCCCCGTGAGCTGCTGAAGCCCCTCACTGGAGCTCAGGTACCATAGGAAGGATCGCTTGGGGTCAGGTATTGCCTTGGGTAGTGGATAGGAATCATTTGTGCAGTGCCTTTGGAGAAGAATCATAGAAATCAGAGAATAAGAGAATCAGAGAATACTTTGGGTTGAAACCGACCTTAAAATTCACCTCATCCCACCCCCTGCCATGGGCAGGGACATCTTCCACTGTCCCAGGTTGCTCCAAGCCCCGTCCAACCTGGCCTGGGACATGCCCAGGGATGGGGCAGCCACAGCTTCTCTGGGAACCCTGTGCCAGGGCCTCATCACCCTCACAGGGAACAATTTCTTCCCAATATCTAATCTAAATCTACCCTGTTTGAGCTTAAAGTCCCTCCAGGCCCTTGTCCAAAGTCCCTCTCCCGCTCTCTTGGAGCTACTTTAGTCACCAGAAGGGGTTCTGAGGTCTACTTGGAGCCTTCTCTTCTTTGGGCTGAACATTCCTGGCTCTCTCAGCCTGTCTCAGCCTCTGCATCAGGGCAGGGTCAGGGCTATGGACACAACTTTAAGGGGTAAAATCATATGCTGTGAGCAACAACATGTGGCTGCTGAGCCCTGCTGAAAATCCCATGGAGAGTAACATCCCTTTCCCTTTGTCAGTGCAAGGTGGTGTAGTAAGAGAAAATCTCCATGCCTGATCTGCACTCTCCTACCTTTGCTGGCTGGGAAGAGGTGCCTGCTGTGCAGGGTCTGGATTACTGAAGGCTGTGGCACAGAGCAACTCCTGGAAGTGAAAGCCTCACTCAGCGTGTGGGCTGCCAGCCTTTGCAACACTGCTTCTACCCTGGGAATCACTTATGACTTCGAGCAAGGGAAAACCCCAAAGGTATTTGGGATTCCCTAGGGTTTTAGTAATGTTTCCTGCTCAGTTGATGTTATAGTGAAAAAATGTTGAGGTGAAGTCAGTGTTTCTTCAGCCCCACCCAGCCACCTTCTCTCCTGGTGTTGTCTCCTCTTTTTCGGGACAGATGTGCTGGGCCCTGCTGTGAAATCATCCTGTATCTCAGAACAGCCCTTCTGCCACTGTCAAGGACCATCACCCTTAGGCTCCACAGGTGTCTGTGCACAGATCCCCTTGCCTGCACAGCCCAGACTTCAGCAGCACCTCTGCTACCACACCTGGCCCCAAGGCTGTGTCTGAGAGCTGCAGGGTGGCTCAGACCAGGAGAGCAGGCATCTTCCTCAGTGTGCAAGCACAGTCCTGCTTCACCTGCAGCTCGTGCAGGTGGCTGCACCTGAGCAGAGCCTGGGACTGGGAGGAGGCAGTGGGGATGCAGCAGGACACACTCCTCACTGTCGTGCTGTGGCTGGCACCTGCACAGGGGACTGCCCAACTCTGGGTCAGGTGGACTCAAGCTGGACCCCCTGGAATGGTGCTTTTCTTGCAGCATTCCCTGCTGCCTGGGAAGGAGGTTAATGGACACCAACTGGCCTCAAGCTCGTCTTGCTCATCTTCTCTTCCCTCCTGTTCCCTTGATCTGGGTTGGAGAGGGATCTCTGAGCAGCTGGACCTTGTGCTCTCATGCCATAAGGCCCATTAGCTGTAAGCAACTAAGGGGGATGCGGTGTGCTGATTTTCTTCTCTCACTGGGAGGAAACTGGATCTGTCCCAATGGCCTTGACCAGGGACTTAGCACGATCAGCTACCAGCTCAAGGCAAACATCACTTCCTCTTAATCTTCACCATCTCGGGTACTCAGGTATTCTCAGTCATTTGTCTTGCCTGTTTTAGCCAGATCACTGTGTGAAGGACCCTGCTGTCCTGCTGCTTTCCTGCCTAATCCCTCTCTCACGTTCTTATTCACACCTTCACACCTGCTCTGACAGGTGAAAGTTACTTTTCTCCACCTTCAAGTCCTTCCATGGACAGAGTCCCTTGCACCTGCCCACCAGAGACCACTCCCAGTTGTAGTCATTCATGCACTGGTTTCCCTCACTTGCCTCTTATGTTTTGGGCTTTATTCTGTGCTGTTCTCCATGGTGGGAGGTAAACACCAGGACAGCAATCCTGTCATGTCTGCCAAACTTTCTGCTGCTTTGTCCTGCTGCCAGGGAAAACCTTGCACATGCCTGAGGTTGAGCACTGTCCCTTGGTTTCCATAGGCTCCTCACCTGTCCAGAGACACATATACTTCATCCAGGAGTCAGTCCACAGGCTCTCCAGAGTGTCCATAGTGACTGCACAGCTCCTGTCACAGCACAGCTCTGCCTTACTGCGCAGACACATCTCCAGCATCACGAGGTACTGTCCCCATCGCCAGGGCAGTCTGTGACAGGATGCCACAGCCCAGGAGTGAAGGGAGAGCTGCTCCAGAAACTCTTCCCTTCATCATCATCTTTGGAGGAGATTTGTCTGATGATTTCTCTTTTGCCATTTACCACTTTATCTCTGGACTCCTGCTGTGGCAGATTTTCAGAACCTTCCAAATATTTTGCTAGACAGAGCCATGGGTGACATCCCTGTCACTGGCAATACCACCACTGAAATGGAAGGCTAGATGAGGGGCCTGTGGAGTGCCTGCATGGACCAAACCTGGACCTTGGTCTTGGGGCTGGTGGTGGCTGCTGGGTGCATGGAATGCATGCAGAGGCACCGGGCTGTGGGCCACATCTCTGCTGCTTCACAATCCTCTCACTGTTGATTTGTCCTGAGTATTCAACTGGTGTATACTGCTGTCTGACTGTGATTTTCCCTATCTGCCAATATTACACAGTGTCTTCGCTGTTGGAGAGACCCAGGACAGTGAGAAAAACCATCATGTGCAGGATCTAACATATGAAGAAACTGAGAAATGCTGGAGCCTCCCACTCTATCCCTGCTGACAGTCTCTGAGCCTTGCTGAGATCTTCCTGAAGCACCCAGGGCCCATCCCAGAGTCCCTGGGCTGCCTCTGAACACTTCACCTATGGCCCCCAGTCACTCAGGCCGTTGGTCCCACTGGCACCCAAAAAGGTTAGAGTACTGTGTTTGCAGCCCAGGCTAACACAGGCCAGGGTCCAGGCAGTATTTCATCCTGACTGTTTGGGGTTTTTCTCCCCATTTATGGCTCATCAGTCTTCTCTCAGTCACCACAAGAAGAATGTGTCTTACATGCCCATGAAAGATTTCCTGCTCCACACCTCCTGCTAGCCCAAAGTGGGGCTGTTCTCCCTGCAGCTCTGCAGCTGTGAGTGAGTGAGGAACCAGTGCAGGGCTTTGTCCTGACCTCTGGGGAGTTGTGACACCAAGAACTCATGCAGAGCCCTACACTCCTCCTGGAAAACACTCTTGGTTTGACTTTTTTTCAGGAAACAGGTAACAAATGAAGTGAAAAGCTGAGATTTGGGTCGGAAAACAGCAGAATGGTTACCCCCAGATTTGGCATCATTCATTCATGGTACACAAAGAGGCTTCTGCACTTGGTCCCTGAGAGCATTTCCGTGGCACCAACCTCCATCAGAAGTTCACCTAAAAGCTCTTTTCCATTATCATCCAATCTTTTAATCTCCTCAAGAAGCACCATGCTAGTCTGACAAAATCCATTTCTATATAACCATGTAATTGGTCCTAATTATATTGTTCTATTTTAATTCATCGCTAACAGAGTGGTGTACCAACTACTCCTTCACTTGGCATCAAAGCCAGACTGATGAGCAAGTGTGCCTGAGTCACTATTCCTCCCCTTGCTCCACATGTGGCCCCCTGTTAACCTTCACCTGCAAGTTAGGAACTCCCCGGGGCCCGAGGAGTCAGGGAACAGCAGCCACCTGCAGAGCTACTTATCCGACTTCTCACAAGTTCAACAGAAAACAGAGTGAAATGAAAATATTTGGACTCTGTAACTGAAGCTCAAACAAGACAGGGGACACCATCTTTTCTACATGTCAGCCTGGGATCTTAGAAATAATCTGTGCTGTCTGCTTCCCTCGCATCACTGTGGCAGTAAAAATGCTGCAGGTCACATCATGCCATCCATTTCCTCTTATACAACGTCCTTGTCCTCTGAGCATGCCCTTGGTGACACAATTCCAACTTGCTGACCACACAGGCCTGATTGCACCTGGAGCACGGTGAGGATGCTGCTGATGGACAAGGAGGAGGAAGCTTTCCCAGGTCCATTCCCTGGATGGGTGAGCCCTCAGAGCCACATCATGGAGCATGGCTGGCATCTGAGGACAGGAGTGGTGAAGGTCTTTGGCACAGGAGCAGCCAGGTTTACCCTCTCCCTGGTTTGTAATCTGACACACATGGTTTGGTGTTCATGAGCAGATGCCAGCACACAAACCGTATGAGTAAGTGCAGCTTCAATTACAACCTTGGTTATACTCTGCTGAATCACTGTCCTGTGGAGCTGAAGTTTTATTTCCCTGTCCTCAGTCCAGATATTTTATAATGGGAAATTGGAGGGAATTCTCATCAGTCATGACTAAACTATGCAAAAAGATGAGCAGGAGTGAGAAGAAAGGGGAGCAGAGCAGGCTGGGAATGGCAGGCCCACAGGGAGTTACATGCTTGTGTGCTGGTGTTCTGCAGGGCTGAAACTGTTCTTCCACCATCCCATGCAAAAGGCATGGCAGGGAATGGACTTCTCTTCTGGACATCATGATCTTTGCAAGGCCTGAGCTGGATGGGACACAACCCACCTCCAGCACCCAGGCTGGGAGATGTGCCAAGAGCTGGAGGGAGGGAGGGGCCTGTGTTTATCAGGTGGTGAATAACCCCCCAGTGGAGCTTGCAAAGTAGCTCTTCCCTGTGGAGTCACCTGGTGCACCCCATTTTGGAAGATTGACTCTGCTTGGGGTACTTCTGTGGGGCTGAGCACTGCAGGGATCCCTGTCTGGTTGAAAACTGCCCCACTCGGCCCTGCATCTGCTGCCTCCAGGTCAGGACAGCTCTGGGATCATGTAACCCACACTGGTTTGGCTCCTGAGGGGGTGCATAGTGGGGGCAGAGCCTGTTAGAAAAGACGGGGTATCAACCAGTGTGAACATGAGCTGTACTGGCAGCAGTGGCTGATGGGCACAGGCTCTGCTCAGGGTTTATTTCCTGTGTTGCCATGACACGTTGCTCTGGTTTTTCACTGCATGCCTTGTTCATGTTAGCAGTGAAAAACTTTCTCATAAGTTGTAAGATAAACAATGCCCATGTTTTTGTAACGAATCTTTTCTAGGCTGTACTTTTAGAATTGTTTTGCATTCCTTCTCTGGAGGTGGAGGAAGGTGATGGACTGAATTTATATCCTATCAATTTGGAGAGGCTTAACCTCTTCATCCAATTGTTGATTGTCTGTACATATGTATATAAGTGTGAAAATAAACGAGGGGCCAGGCTTTTGCCCGTTAGCCCGAAACCTTAGCGTGTGTATGAAACCTGCGTCCATGCCTGATTGTTAGTGTCGATCCGCGACAATGACACAAACATTTTCTGCCTGTTTTTGTCACTGGCAATTATCATAATTGTTTGTTGCAAAGCCCACATTCCAGGGCAGAACTGCTGAGCTGACCCAAACCTCAGCTGTTCTTTGCTTGGGTTTGCAGCTCCCATCCTGGTGGGTGGGATGGGGCCCTGGACTTGGGGAACACCAGAAAGCTCCACGTTTGGAGGGAGCGAGGAGGAAGTTAACTTACAGTCACAAAGCTTGTTTCAGCCCTAAAGCTGGCCTGGCACCAGCAGGACCCAGAGACCCAGGCTGCCACAGCCTCATGCCACGTGCGTGATCCTCTCCATCAGCCCCACTCCAGATTCATCCCTGGGATCTCCTTCTCACACCCAGGGCTGCCCTGTCCCTCTTGCTCTGTCCCACTGGGGGGGCAGGTGGATGCTGCAAAGTTGGCTGGAATAAATAATGTTGGAGGAGCTGGAGGAGGGGAAGGCTGGTCCGGCTCACCCAGATAGTGGTGCAGGAGGAAGCGGCATGGGAGTGGCACAAGTGGTCCCCATGTTCCCCGTGGCTGCCCTTCCCTTGGCCCTGTCTCCAGCTGGGAGCGGGGCAGGCACCAGCCCCTCCTGTCACACAGGGCCAAGATCCAGTGGATGTCCCATGGCTGTCCCTGCCTCTCACTGCAAACTTCCTTCCAGTTTAATGGTGAATTATCAAAGCAGAGTGGAACAATCAATGGAAAGGATGGCTGTGTGCCCTTGGCCTGATTTTGCAGAGCGAGACTGATACACTGAGTGCACAGCTTGGCTGGCAGCAAAAGTAAGGCCATGTGCTGCCTGGATTTCTGTACATGAGAAGCAGCTGGAAACACTGCCCACGTGGATCCTGACCTTCTTGTCAAGCCTTCTCAGTGCTCTGGCTTGTAGTGATGCTGCGAAAGCCATGCTGTGTTGGCCCCTCATTCCTGCCAAAGCCTGCCCAGTTTTTCTCAGCAGCCTCTTGAGACAGTTGATATGAGTGACTGGGATGTGTGACAGCAGAGGATAGGACAGGGAGAAGATTTTGCTGGGTGAGGTCCGGTGTTGCTGCTCTCCATCAACAGAGCACAGCTGGTGTTCTGGAGTCAGGTGACATTGGTGTGAGACACCTGGGCTGCCCCAAAATGCCCCATTCGTGCACAGACGTTGGTCTCATGTTCCCATCTTCAGGGCTCTGCCCCAGCCAGCGTGTGAGGCGGGGAAATGTCAAATCCATACGTCCCTCCATTCGTCCGTCTTCAGTTCCCCACCGACCCTCCCTCCCATACCGACCTCACCCACAGACAAACATGCAATTCCTCATGGAGTTTTGTCTGCTGCGTCTCATAATTGCAGCATTCCTGCAGCAGTTTCAACTTCCTCTGGTCTCTCCAAAAGAGAAAGGGTCCCATGCACATCAGGACCCCCCTGCTGATCCTGGCTTGTCCTCATAGAGGCTTTACTGAGCAGAGGATGGAGCAAAAGGGAAGGCCAACGCAAGCCACATCTCTGGTACGCCCTTTGATCGGGATTCTAATGAAGTTGTTCCTAATCTGTGGCTGGGAAATTACAACCTATGAAGGACGCACTGAGTTGTAACACCTGGTTTGTTGCAGAACTGCTGCAGAGAAAAGCTAGAGAGTCCCTCTGGTTGGGTGTGTGTTGGGGACCCACCTCTTTGGCACACTGCTCTCCAACATGAGGTAAAAGGTGTCTGTGGATGCTTTCAAAGCCTTCTCATTGAACATGAGTTTCCTGCTGATCTATTCCGGGCAGAGGAAACTGTTGTTTCCTGAGTGAGGACCTTGCACGCCTCGAGCAGGCAGAACTGCTGGATGTGCCACGAAGCACTGACCACCAGCCCATGAGGGGAAACAGAGCCTTAACACAGCAGGAATGAAGGAAGGTCCCAGTTATGGTGGGATGAGGGTGGAGTGTGGGATATTGCCCCTTCTCTTGTCCCTTGGACTGTTCTCTACAGCATATAGGAGGCTGGGGACATCATGTGATGGTCTTCAGTGTCTCCTGGTTTTCCATACGCTCCTTCCCTGCTCTGTAGGCTGTTTCCATGGAGAGATCCCAGGTTTTAAGTGCAGCCCCTGCCTTCACAGCAACACTCCGGGGCCCAGAGATGAGGCATTGTTGGGAGGCTGAGCCGTCTGCCTCGTGTAGCTCCATTTATCCATCTGTGGAGCCTGTCCCTTCCTTGACTCATCGAGATACCGGAGCTCGGCTTTTCTTCTGTCATTGAAATAGCTTTGGCCCCTGCTTGCCCCCTCCCCTCAGCTCTCTCAGCCCGGCATTACCATAGCCCTTTGTGGAAAGCCACACTTCTGTTTGTCTGGGCGAGCAGCTGAGGCACGGGAAACGGGCCGGAGCCATTCAGGGGCTTAGTCTGGGAGGCATTGTACCTCTGAAAGGGATGCTTGGAGCATTTACATAAAAATGTGCTTGATACAGATAATATGAGCTGTTGTGGGGGTGTGCGTGAGGGGCAGAGCTGGGAGGAGCCTCCCCGTCTCTCCTTGGCAGCCTCAGTAACCAGCGGCAGGGAAGGTGTGCGGGGCTGTTCCCCGCCTCGGCTGGGGCGGCCTCGGGGCTCTGGGGCTGGGGCTGGGCAAGTCGTTTCTTCACCTGGACAGAGTGAACTGACCGGGGTGCTGGGGGGGTTGTCTTCAGAGGAGGTGCTCAGGTCTGTCCCAGTCCTCTGCTCTAGTCCTGTCTCTGCATCTCCAAGAGGGAGGTAGTCCCTGCTGGGATGTCTGTGTCCTCTCTAGGGTGCTGTGTCTGGCAGGCGACAGCTCTGGGACCCGAGAAGTGCCTCACAGCCCTTCCTCCTTGTCCCCCAACCCCGTGGCATGCTGAGCTCACCCTACCCTTTGCCTCAACACATGGCACCTAAACAAGCTGGCTTTGGCTCCTTCTCAGCCTTTCCTGAGGGACTTGCCATGGACTACATTTCACCTTCAATAACTCAGTCAACTTGGTTGGATTTAGGCAGAAAAGTGAAGTTTGGCCATGCTCCATTGCAGCCATGGTCCTAAATTCACCCTGGGGTTGGAGCTGACCCCACCAGGAATCCTGGTCACAGGAAAGAGGCTGTGGGAACTAGAGAGGAGAAAACCCAGCTTGGCTTTGGCTCCATGCTGCTGATTCTACTGCAGTGCTGTGTGTGTGGGGTGGCTGTGTGGGACCTGCCCTGGCCTTTACACGGTCGTGAGGTGCCCGGAGTCCAAGTGCCTTAACCCCCTAAACTGTTCTCAAAGCCTGTGACTCAAAGCTTACACCCAAAAGTAAAGTTTAGAGGTGACAACATTTGCATGCCTTCATTTTGCAGTTGAAATCACTGAACTGAACTGAAATCCTCAGGCAGTTGAACAGAGAATTTTCCCATGAGTAAAATGTGACCTAATGGAAAACGGAGACCTGGTAGAGAAATTCTGTCCCTAAGGACAGTTTTTCATGAAGATTATGATGAGTCCTGAGTTCCTCTTAGACTGCAGCATTATTAAGTGTTGTGGTGGTGCCCAGAGGCGATAATGTTAATAAGCACCTAATTTTAGCAGTAATTTAGCTTCTGTTATAATTACCAGGTCATTGTGCAGACACATGGGAAAAGACAGCTTTAGTCCCAAAGGGCATGTGCTTGGGACAGGACAGTTACAGCAATTCCTGTGGGTGGGGGAGGACAAGTCAGGTTGTGTCTGAGACAGTGGAGGTCTGGGAACAGCAACAGGAACCAAACCTGGGGCAGGCTCCTCTGCACTTCCCGTAGGGAACAGCCCTGAGAGAGGCTGGCCCAGAAATGCTGGATGCAGTGTGGATGGGTGAGGATCAAAGAGCAAAGGAAAGGGTCTCCTACAAGTCTCCTACAAGAGAGCAATAACCCTTTTCTTCCCAAGGCTTGGATAGGCTTTCTCCCAAAAATCAAATCTCAGTTCCAGATTTAAATAGACTGTTTTTGCATACCATGAGAGTTCTGAGGATATTAACTATGATTTGTGTACCAGTTTGGTTCAGTCTGCACTGGAACAGGATGGATCCATAAGGGTAAACCTTTTTATGTGCTGGGTCTTTGCCTTATTACCTCTGGGGAGTGACTGAATCACAGGTAAATCCTGCAAATACTGCTCATTCTGGAGGCTCATCGAGTGATCCAATCCCAAGTGCACTTTGGTGGGGTTTTAGGATAGATCCTATTAGACAAGGTTGCTTCAGGCGTAAGAAAATACACATGACTTCACATCAGTGCACAAATGGGAAGGCTTCACCAAGGAAAAGAGTAGTTGCAAAGTGTAGTAGAATGCAGAACTCAGTAATTTGGTACTGGTGGCTCATTGCAGCAAGATTTACATGGTGGATATCTACTGCTGATGCATGTATGTTATTCTTGTACAAGAGCTTATTTAGCTTTGAAGGTTTAAATGAAATAAATCATGGTCAAATGAAACTTTCTACCTCACTGAAATGAGAAGAGAAAAATGTACTGATTAATTTTGGGGTTTTTTTTCCATAGAAAATATGATCTAAATTGACACATTCCAACAACAAATTTCTATTTTGCCCCAACTGTATTTCTAGTGGAAACTTATTGAGATGAACAAGTCTCAGACAGGAACTCACTGCTGACCACCCTCTGGCATGGCTTAAACTTGCTATGAAAGTGGTTGCAGTTCAGGTGGCACTTAGTGAATCCATCACTCCCACCCTCACACCCTTTCCTCTTTTACCTTTAAGTTTCCTGGAATGTGTTGCTTTTCTCATCATTCTTCCTGTTTTTTCCCAAACCCTTTACCTTTGTGACCGTGCTCAGAGATTTTGTCCAAGAGGGGGGCAAAATGATGGAGTGATTCCCTTCCCAGTTTCAAATGAACTACAACTCTGTAGCTGTAGCTTATGCAGAGCAGGATGATGGTGAGGAATCATGGGTTTGGTGGCTTTTGCCCTTGTGTTGGAGAGGTTCTCCTAGACTGTGGGCATGGTACAGCTGTTGTTAGATCATCTGGAGTTTTACCTGGCTGGTCAGCAAAGAGAGGCAAAAGAGTGCCACCTGCACCTGGGAAGACCTCAGCACTGGAGAGGAAAAGGAGCAGTAAGATGTGGAGCTGCTGCTCTGATCCCTTTGGGTACCTGATGCCTCTCTCCATGTGCTGTGTGTCCATCTCCCCTCTCCAAGGCTCTTTGTCATGGTTCCAGACTCAGCCTGTGCCCCTCATCTGGCCCCAGAGGCAAGTTGTCTTTGCCTGCTGCATTTCCAGGCTGCTGAGCGACTGAGTGACAGTGCTGTAGGAAAGGAGAATCACTGGCTTGTGTGGCACAAGGCATGGCATGGAGATGCTCTAGGGCTCATTGGGGTGGGTCTGATGCTGCCCTGGCACTGAATCATAGAATAGTTTGAGTTGGAAGGGCCCTTAAAGCTCATCTTGTTCCACCCCCAGCCATGGGCAGGGACACCTTGCACTATCCCAGGTTGCTCCAAGCCCCGTCCAACCTGGACACAGCCACAGCTTCTCTGGGCAATGGATTCCAGTGTCTCACCACCCTCACAGTCAAGAATTTTCCCTAATGTGAGATCTGTATCTGCCCTCTGCCAGCTTGAAGCCATTCCCCCTTTTCTTGTCACTCCAGGCCCTTGTCCAAAGCTGCTCTCTGTAGCCCTCTCAAAGTGCTATTATATTCCATTTAGGTACTGGAAGGTGCTATATGGTCTCTCCAAAATTCATCTCTTCTCTTCCTTTTCTTTTTAAAATCACATCCTTCTCTGGTCCTGGCTCATTCCAAAGGGGCTCTGGAGCATTGCAGGCCTGGGACAAATGAAGCAACATCTGCAAATGTATGAAATACAACTGCAGCTCTTTATTCAGCTCTGAGCAAGAGCAGAAATTCCTCCTAGGGTAAGAGGTGGGCAGGTCTTGGTCTGTGTTTGAAGCTCACTAAGGCAGTAACTATTGAGTTTGCTCATGTGGAATGAATAAGCCCTGCCATGTGCATTTTGCAGCTGCAGAACGAAGGAAAGTGCCAGTGAAACAGGGCTCAAACCCCCTGACCTTGGCTGGCTGGCTCCCTAGATGTGTGGGTGAAAGGGGACTGTCCCTTCCCTCAGGCAGTGCAAGTCCAGATAATGACTTTCAACCAAATTTATGCTGCAAGTTAAACCTCAATAAATCACAATTTTTGGCAAATAAACTATTTGCCAAATCACTGTTTAATTGCCTAATCCCTGCAGAGCATGGTGAGGGAGCATATCTGTGCAGCTTTCACCAAGTCACACCCTGTAGAGCAGAGATGAGAGAGGAAACCTCCATGATTTTATAGCTCCAAACATGGGACAATCATACCAAAGCTGCTCTTCCAGCTGGGAATTACCCTTCCAGTCAGCAATCATGAGAATCTAAGTACGAAGGTTTAACTAAACCCCAGACCCAGCAGCCCTCCCATGGGAACTCCCAGACAGTGTTTTGGCTCCTGGAGCTCACAGTGATGAGTTTTACATGCCTTCAGAGGAGCATCTCCAGACCCTTATCTGGCTTGTGTGGGTTCAGTAGATCCTGTTCAAGGTCTTAAACCTCGATGTCTGTGCACTGACCCAAGAATTAGCCCCTGTCTCAAACCTTTGGGATCAAAAAATTAGCCTTGATGTGCCTGTGCACCTCAAGGAAGACTGGTTCCCTTGCCAGCTCTGAGCATACCATCCTGGACGTTACCAATTTTGGATGGGCATTTCTTACATTCCACCATTTCACAGGAGACAATTTTTTGGTAATGGGGAAGGAAATAATCACCTGGGGAGTCACCTCATGCCTGTGTATATCTGTAGACATCCTGCATGGGAAACCCTCGCCCATCAGAGACTTCATCAGTAGCAGCCTGGGAGTGGCTACTGATAACAGCAGGAAAGTTGTCCTGTCTGTTCTTGGCCACCTCTTCCTGCAGGATGGTTGCACCATTCCCATGAGACCCCATCAGAGGCAGAGGACTGCAGTGCTGCTGTCCCCGCTCAGCCCTGAGGAGTCTGTGCGTGCACAGAGCCAGAGCCTTGCTGTGGTGTTTGCAGGATCCTGGATTATTCTTGAGTGCAGCCCTGCTGCCCAGCAGCGTTGGGCAAGAGCTGGCAGAGCACGGGGATTTCACAACCGTCACTTGCACAAGTCCCTGCTGCTGCAGGGAGTGTTTGTCTGTGAGCAGTGCCGGACAAATTGAAATTGCATAACCCCATCCTGTGCTACTTTGGACTCTTTCATTAGATTTGTATGTTTTGTGTTTTTTTTCCTTTTTCTTATCATTTTTCCTCTTTCTTTTTCTCTGTGTTGTTTCTACTTAAGCAACCCTGGCACAGCCCGGTTGTGTTGGCTCCATGCTACTCCAGCCCCACACACAACCCTCCAAACCTGCCCCCCTCTCAAGGCGGTTTCTTTCTGTGCCTGCTGGTCATCACTTTCAGCTGAGGAGTTTTTTGGGGTGTCTCTGTTTTGCCATGATTTGGCACACAGGTCTGCGAGGGTCAATCAGCCACTCATGGATTGTTTGGCTCCGTGCCATGAAAGCTGAACTTGCAAAGGGGCCTAAAACCCATCTGTGCTGTGGCCACTGCAAACTGCAAGGCAGCTCATGGAGATTTCCTGGGAGAGCAACGAGTGCAAATATAGTGTTGTACTTGGAGGTTTTTGTTTTGTTTTGTATTTATGATTTTCACAGCCTAACATGGGTCACACTGGAAGGCTGGGGTGGAAATGGGAAAAACATCATTGTCTCACCAAACCTCTTCCATAGCCTGAGCCACAGCAGTGCCTTTCTTGCTGAAATGGCAGTTGATTTTGGGGCATGAGTAGCCCAGTTGAGGGAGGACGTGTTGAGGCAGAGGATAAATGAACAGGAAAAGGGATTAAAAATAATGCAGTTTATCACAGAGTGCTAGGTTTTCTCTTGGTGCAGAGGACAAGGTATTTACCACACATTTATTGTTCCCA
Organism: Oreocharis arfaki; assembly: GCA_013398015.1. Taxonomy (NCBI): domain Eukaryota; kingdom Metazoa; phylum Chordata; class Aves; order Passeriformes; family Paramythiidae; genus Oreocharis; species Oreocharis arfaki. Next base: position 119,866 of record VZRR01002340.1, on the reverse strand, counting down.
GAGATTCCTGCAGGAGAGGAGCACATCCATATTCATACGTGGGGACAGTCACATACACCTTCTACGTCGTCAATGGCTCCTCATCACAATATTTAAATGCCCGTTACACTGTTGCTGTTAGATCTGGGCGAATAATCCACAATGAATAATGTATCCAATGAATCCCGTCCCTGCTAATTGTGGAATATTCACGAGCAGATGGCAATTCCAGGCAGGTTTTTTCACATTCCTTTTTTCTCCACTCGGGATGGAGGTTTGCTGTAAGTAGGTGATATTTGAAATTCAAGCTGTGTTTCAGAGTTGTGATTGGCCAGTTGTGACATGGTGGTGTCCCTCTTCCCGCATTGGCCGAGCTTACAAAGTACTTTGGATACAAATACTCGCATGTGCAAATTTAAAATTCTGTTTCCATGGTTACTCATGCATGCAGCTTTGAACTTCACTTTTCTCCAACATTTGTGCTGGTAAAACTCATTCAGTCGCAGGTTTGTGGCAAGTGAATACAAAAGCTGCATGAGGCTGTATTTGCATGCTCTAGTACAGATGATTCCTCTCTATAAACTCAGCCTGGATATTCACTGGGCTTTTCTGCCACCTTTTCTAGTGCTTTCATGGGTTTCAGCCTACAGGAATATTCTTGCCTGTGAATATCGGCCTTTAGGACTTCACTTTTAGCATCACAAATACACGCACAGCTGAGTGATATCTCTCTCTGCAGGTAGATCGAAACATCTCGCAGTCAGTTTCGTACTGGTCAAAGCAAGGTGTTTATTTTTCTGGCAATTGAAATCTCAGTTGGTTTTGCAAAATCAGGTTCTCTTCTTCCGGTTAATCCTGCGTCATTCAGAAATAACAAGGCATTAGGACATGTTCAACTTTGTTTTGCAGCGGTGATAAAGTGGAGAAAAAAAGGAATTAGCAGGAGTTCTTAAAGTCAGGGTAGCTGGAAGGAGCTGAGCTGATGGGAAAGAAATTGTTTTGCTTTTGCAGAAAGCACAGACGTCAAAGTCAGACTCAGAGTAAAAAGCCCTACTGCAGGTGAGTCATGAGGGGGTGTGTCTGTCCCTTTTGAGATCCCAACACATACCTTTACCTCCTGATAAAGGACTACCTGGTCTGCATTATTTTCCCAAATGCATTCCCTTGCTATGAGAAGCATTGACTTACCAAAAACTTCCCCACCCCTCCCACTCTGGGACAGTTTAATAAAGGTTATTTTTGTTTCTCTGGCTATCACGTGTCTTGTGCAATATTTCTGTAGCCTCTGGACAAACATAGGAGAGAGAGCAAAGGTTAACCACGATTTATGTCTGGGTTTGTGATTGCACTGTGGGAGCAGCGTGGTGGGGCGCACGCCTGGCTGGCTGTGGGCGCCTGCTGTGCTTCCAGCAGCATCCTGGGACAAAAAACGCAGGAGAAAGCAGTGCCCCTTTCACTGGCAAGCAAGAACCGGCCTTTTGCGAGCATGTTCTGCTATATCTCAGATCAAGAGCGCATTAAGGCATTGATTGCAGGGTCAGGCTGTGCAAAACCCACCGCTGAACCCCCGGGTCCTCCCGCGCCTGTCTCCTGCAGGGCTGTGGTTCAGTGTCACTGGCTTTAGTCGTGGCTTTAGTCCTGCTCCACAGCAACAGGTTGTGGAGAGGGTGAGTGAGGATAGGGAAAGCACAACATGCTCCAGGTCTCAGCTGGGGAGGAGATCAAAGCTCTCCCCTCCAGAGCTGGGGGACTGGGAAGGCAGCGGATGTTCAGACAAATACTCGCACCTGGGAATATTCTCATCATGCTCCAGCGCTGGGAAAACACCCCACTGCCCATGCTCAGAGCCTGACCTTTTTAACTATTCAGAGTGCAACACCAAATGGCTTTAAAGTGCTATCTGCTCTGAAACGGGTGACAAAGCATAACAATGGCCACTTCTTATTCAGCAGATGTGATCTCCAGCCACTTTGTGCCCAGCTGTGTGTATTCAGGCTCTGAGCTGTTGACTTTAGCAAGAAAATGACTTGCTGCTGCCCTGCAGAGCTTGCCAGGCTGCCCCTTCTGCTGGATGATGTTCCGTCATGTGCTGCAGAACTGCTCTCCCATCTCTCCTGAGGCAGGGAGATGGAGGGTGCCCCTGACAGGCAGATTTGTTCTGGAAGGTGTTCGGATGTGTGGAGTAGGACACCACAAAGGCAAGGGTCTGGTGCTTCGATACCTGTGAGCTGAGTGCATCTGCTGTGGAGCAGCGAGTGAAGTGCATTCCTGCTCGGGAAGGGGTTGCTGTAACAGAGGGCTTTGGTAAGAGTTGCTGACAGAAGTGGTGTCAGTTGCTTTGTGGGTTGAAAATCTCTTCAAACTCCCAGTTGCACAATGTAGGTTTCTCAAGACTTTCCCCAAATTACCTCTCTGGTACTAAGGGACAAGTCTGAAAATTTCGATACAAGAGGAAATTCCCTCTGAGAGCCCAGAGATATTCAGAGGAAAGAGAGTGCTCAGCTCTGTGCTTGCACTGCTGCTGTCTCATCGCTGGCAGATGGTGGAGCAGCTCTGCCCTTTGGCCAGGATGGCAGGGGAAGCAAGTCCCTGCTCTGGGATGTGCCAGGGGCAGAGCAGAAGGAAAAGGAGAGTTTGGAGCGTCCTTGTGATCTGTCCTCCTTCCCTTCTCCTCTTCCCCTGTGTTTGCATCATCTGGTGCAGAGGGACAACAGATTCTCCCCATTTCAGTGCCCCATCTTCTCCTGGAGCATTGCCTCCAGTTCTGCATGCCCAAAGGGCTGCAGCAAGGGGGTCTCCCAGGGAGCCACTGGGGCTCTCACTCCCTCCTCTTCCTCTGTCCCAGGGGGCTGAAGGCACCGATCCCTCAGCACTGCCTTTGTTTCTGAAGGCACTGGCAGCCCAGGCTCTTTCTTCACTGGGGGCTGCGGGAGGAGGGGCTGCTGCGGGAGCAGATGGTCCGTGTTGGAGGGTTTGGGGCCTCCTCGCCAGCAGGTTGAGGGGGGGATCCCCTTTCACCACTCGGCTGGGGGAGGGCTGGCTGCCTCTCACATGGTCAGTTCCCAGCTGAGTGCCTCTATGGGATTACGCTGCTATTCATCTAATTGAAATTGTATTTGGAGCAAGGAGACAGTATCTCTTTCCTCGGAAGATCTATTATGCATAAACTGTGCACAAAGGCATCCTCCTGCCAGGGAGAGGGGGTGTCCGAGTGGCCACGGCCCTGCTCGAACTCCCGCTCTGCAGGAAGCAGCCCTGACCCCTCCTGCTGCTCGGCACAGCCCGTCCTCTAGCCCCTCACTCCCCAAAAGGGCTGTTTGGTGGCTTCCTGCCCGCCCCTTGCATTGTCCTACTCTGCTCGCTGACAGCACCCGGAGTGGCAGAGCTCACCCTGCATCTCCAGCATGGATCTCCACATTCCTGGGATGGTGGCTTCCCCATCCTTATCCCCCCATCACAACACAAGATCAGGCTCAATTCCTGGGGACTGTGAGGAAAATTGCAGCATCATGCTGGGCTGCCTGTCTGGAGTTGAAGTCACTGGATGCACCCTGCAGAGGACACCCTTTCTGAGCATGTGGCTGGGCAGGTGCTTTTATACTCAAATGTCCCTCAGCAGATATAAACCCATGCGGTCACAGAGAATCTGTAAATCAGTGCAACCTTCTAACTGGAGAATGAGAAGGGTAAAAAAAAATCCCACCCCACCCACAATGGATTTATGGCTGAAATCACCTTGCACACACCCTCCTGGAAGAGCTGCCAGAGTTCATGTGCTATCAGCTCATGCCTGAGGAGATAAGGAGAGACATTTCTCTAAGTTCTATGGGAGCAGGAGAACTAAATGAAATAGGAAAATCTTTAATGAAAAAAAAATCGAGATGATGGCCTTTGCAAAGAGCTGTGTGAGCAGCTGACACGACGCAAAGAGCAAAGCTCTCTGGCAGGGAAGGAGAGCTGTCCTGGTGAGACCCCTCACATGGCTGTGACCAGGGGAGCAGGGGCCAGGGTGGGATCTTCCTGATTGTGATAGCCCCCTTTAAAGTTTCCAAATGCTGGGAGTGGAGCAGGGGATGGTCCCTTGGCTGCACAGGGGTTGTTTTAGGAGTCCCAGCCTGCTGAGTTCATTTGCAAGCATAATCTCTTTGAGAACATGGAGGGTGCCAGAGGCTCTGCTTGCAGCCCAGGAATGCCGTCCTGTCTGCTCTGGGCTTGTCCTGTCAGCTGTGGATTTGCAACCCAGGCTGGCTTGCTGGACCAGCTCTGGCAGCTCTGGCTCAGTCTGGAGGTGTGGGAGCTGCTCAGGCACTCTCCATGAGCAGCAGCTGCTGATGGCACAGACATAGTCCCTGTGATGGCCCAGGCAGGGACTGTGCTGGTCAGGCACAGGCACAAGGGATGCCTTGGCTGTGCTACAAGAGCACTGTGCCAGGTCAATTCAAAGGAGAACTTGGCTTATGTATCCCCTCTGTTAGTTTGGGGACACCGGCCCTGGAGGTCCACCACCTCCCTCTGGGCTTGGGAGTCCTGTGTCTCCACTCACGAGCAGAAAGGAAGATCAAAGACCCTCTGACCTCTGTGGTCACAGGGGTCCTCTGAGGGCACAGGGGATGGAGGGTGCCTTGTCTGCAGCTCTGAGCTGCTCTCTGCTCTTCAGATGGGGAAACCTGAGCTGGGCCACTGATGACTGTTGCTCTTCTGCCCTTAAAAAGCTGAAGGGGAGAACCATGGTGTCCTTCCATGACCTTCAATCTCCTGGTGCATCCTGTGAGACAGGTCCTTTCTCACAGCCGGTCCCTGCCTCTCCTCCAGTGAACACTCTTCCTCTGCCGATATTCCAACGTGTCTGTTGCCCTGGTTTTTCACTGCCTGCCTTGTTTGTGTTAGCAGTGAAAGACTTTCTCATAAGTTGTAAGATAAACAATGCCCATGTTTTTGTAACGAATCTTTTCTAAGCTGTACTTTTAGAATTGTTTTGCATTCCTTCTCTGGAGGTGGAGGAAGGTGATGGACTGAATTTATATCCTATCAATTTGGAGAGGCTTAACCTCTTCATCCAATTGTTGATTGTCTGTACATATGTATATAAGTGTGAAAATAAACGAGGGGCCAGGCTTTCGCCCGTTGGCCCAAGACCTTGGCGTGTGTCTGAAACCTGCGTCCATGCCTGATTCTTAGTGTCGATCTGCGACACCTGTCCTCGCATGTTAGAATCATAGAATCAGTGACTGGTTTGGGTTGGAGCGATCTTAAAGATCATCTCATTCCACCCCCTGCCATGGGCAGGGACACCTTCCACTGTCCCAGCTTGCTCCAAGTCCTGTCCAGCCTGGCCTTGGGCACTTCCAGGGATCCAGGGGCAGCCACAGCTTCTCTGGGTACCCTGTGCCAGGGCCTCCCCACCCTCACAGGGAAGAATTTCTTCCCAATATCAAATCTAACTCTACCCTCCTTCAGCCCAAGGCCATTCCCCCTTTTTTATATCCCTCTTATCCTCTCCTTGTCACAGGAGAGTCCATAGAACTGCTTGGCTTCATGGGCCACCTCATTCCTTCTCGTACAGCTCGGGGGTATTCCAGACAGGGCTCCTGTGTGTGCAGTCCCCAGTGCATCTTCCTTTCCCCTCCCAGCCAAGAACAGCCTTGGCTTCTTCTGGGCTCTGGAGACCCTCGTGGGGTTCATGCCAGGAGGGAGCACAGAAAGCACAGGGGCCAGCAGTGTCTGAGTAGTGCTGCTGAGGGATGAGATACGAGTGACTGCGGTCTTGGTCTGCTGGAGCCCCTTTCCAGCAGGAAAACTTGGGAAAGGGGATCCCACATGGTACTTTCTTCAGATTCCTTTGTGATTTGGAAACCTTTGTGGTCTCCCTCAACCTGTTCTGGACTCTCTCTCCTTTCTTTGCAGCTTCATCTTCTGTTGGTCATTTTTGGAAGTGCTTTCCCACATGGCTGGGTGATTACTTGAGGTTTGATGCTCCTTGATCCACCTGGGTCTTCTGCTTTTGGCCTTGTATATAGAAACCCTAAAGAGCTTGTTTGGGAGAGGCAGGAATAATCCTAAACATGGGCATATTCTCCACCTTGCAGGAAGACCCAGATGGGCTGGAAGAATGGGCTCACAAGAACCTTGTGAAACTCGGCAAAGACAAATGTAAAGTCTTGCACCCGGGGAAACATAATCCAGGAGTGCAACATAGGCTGGGATTGACCCAGCTGGGAAGCAGCTCTGGGAAAGGGGCCCTGGAGGTGCTGGTGGACACCAAACTCATGGGAATGACCAGTGTGTTCAGAGTGACCAGTTGTGTGGCCGAGACCCAGTGGGAGGCTGGGCTGGCATCAACAGGGGCATCACCGACAGATGGAGAAGTCATTGTCTCACTCCACTCTGCATTTGTTAGGCCACACCTGGAATCATGTGCACAGTTTTGGCCCCTGCTACTCAAACAGAAGTGTATGGACTGGAGAGGACTGAGAGAAGGACCACAAAGATGATTCAAGGGCTGGGGAGTTGTCATATGAGGAAAGGCTGAGCAACCTGAGCAACCGGGGTTTGTTCAGCCTTGAGAAAAGAAGGCTTAAGAGAGACTTTTTCACCATCTTAGTGTTAAAAGGGCAGCTACAAAGAACGTGGAGACTCCCTTCTTACCAGGAGTCACATGGCAAAGATGAGGGGCAGTAGGTGCAAGTTACTCTTGGGGACATTCTGACTAGACATATGAGGAGAATTTTTCACAATGAAAATAATCTCCGCAGTGAAGTAGTGAATTCCTCCGCGCTGGAGACTTTCAAGATTCAACTGGACAGGGTGTTGGGCCATCTTGTCTTGACCTTGCTTTTTGCATGAAGGGTTGGACCAGATGATCCTTGAGGTCCTTCTAACCTGATTTTCTATGATTCTATGATATCAGACAGGAGAGGAGATGTCACACAGGAAGAGCCCTATCTAATCAACAGGCTGTATACGAGCTTTCAGAGCCTTTCCTGGATGTAAGATTTGTGTCAGATCTCATCCTTTTTAAACAAACCAGATCTTCTCTGTCCATGCATGTATCCAAATGAACATGAAGGAGATCCAGTTTCAAAGCTGCAGGGCTCCAACACAATATAGCAAAGAAAATGTGAGACTATTTCAGGAATCTATTGAACTGGTGCAAGGAGTGATTTCAAAGGAAATGTCCTGGGAAACAAGACAGTTTCGTGATACACTCAGTGCTCCCCATCCTTCTGCAGAGAGAATGAATGGCTAAATTCAGCTTTTAATGCTGATGCTGAGGCTTTCCAAGGAGCTGGCAAGAGGGATGTGTGTTGCAGTTGTCCATGTGTGAAACAATGCAACCAAAGACCCAAACCTGCTGTGCTTGTAGGGGTTTCTGTAACGTTGTGTCATCGATCTGGAATCCAGCTCAGGCTGTGGAGATTTGTTACAAAAACTTAAAATTGCCCTGACTGGAGATGTCCTGGTGTGAAAGCAGCAGGAGAAACAGCGAGAGAGGAAAGGTTAAAGGAATGGCATGTACTGATCTGCCTGATCAGCAGGTCATGAGAGCAGAGCAATTGGCCTGAGCGTCTCAGGACAACAGGAGCAGTAAAACAAAGGACAGCCGAAAACAAAGGAGAGATCACAGCCCAAAGGAGCCCAACCAGCTGAGTAAATCAGCTGCTCCTCATGACTCACAGGCAGGACAGAGCGAAGAGGCAAAAGATCACAATCAGGTCTGTTCCCACAGGGTACAAGAGGCATGCCTGAGAATCAGGGCACAGCCACCCACATGAGGAGAATCCACGAGCCATGATGAGGAGCTGGTGTCCCTCATTTCCCACCTTAGGTGGTCCTGGCTGGGCTTCCTGGACACACATCTCTTGTATGTGAGCATGAAAGAACAGCAAGTGAAACCTGGGAGAGACAGAGTGTGAGCTGAATCACCTTTGTCAAAAATAAAACCCACATTCCCTTCTTGAGATGATCCTGGTTTGAGTTTTTTGCTGCAACTGCGATTTCTGCGTTCTGCAGTGACTTCCACGGCCATTTCTCATTGTGGTTGTTTGCATTTGTGTTTCTACAGGAGTGAGGCGACAGCTCCAGCCCTGTGGATGCTGCTGGAGTCTGACTTGTGGGAGACAGACATGGTTTGGATAATAACCCCAGGTGCAGGTAGGGTGCACCAGGGATTAGTAGTGCTACAGCGGAAACCAAAGGCTTTGCAATGCTTACGCCTGTGCACCCGACAGCCTGGCCCTTACTGAGCGCCCCCATGTCAGTTCTGCAGTGCTGGGCTGGCTCTGGGCAGCTGCAATCCCAGCCGTGTCCTCCAGCCCCTCAGGAAGCACGGCAGGTTGCAAGGAACTTTTACAAGGAAGGTGTTTTCCCATGGGTGCTCGGGTCAGAGGCATTAACTGATAGCCCGTGGGCACATAGATTAAATGGTTTGTGGCCAGTTTCAGCTGGCCAGGGCTTCCTGTAATAAAACTATGTATTTGCATGGATAAGCCAGAATGTAGCTGTGTGCCTGACCCTTCTGCCAGCACATGGCTGGGGCTGGGGTCTAATCTGTGGGCTGGGGTGTGCTATGGGGATGTCCCACAAAGCCAATCCACCTGCAGCATCACTCTGCTCTCACTGTTGGGGTGCAGCAGGCTGGGGGTTTGCAGGGCACTTCCCTGCTACACGGCTTTGATGTCTCTGCTGGGGTAACTGGTGCATCTCCCTGCAATCCAAGGCACCTCCGTGCCCTCTTTACTCTGAGATCCTCATCCGCATGCAACCTCCCTGCATCTTTGCTACCTTGACATCAACAAATGTTACAGTAATTATATGGATATTGCTGTTTGGACTGTTTAACCCAGACTTGCCTGGAGTCCCTGGCTCTGTTGTTATTAACCAGATAATATGTGGTTTACTTATACACCGGTAGCCTCCACATCACAAAAAAGCAGTTTCAGTTTCCTGCAGGGTCCTAAACACAGCTCAATGACAGTTTAAAGAGTGCACAAATACGGGCTCTGTTTTTCTAAATGCACCTGCCCCAACTTGTAGTGACACAGCAGGCACAGAAAAATATTTGGTACCAGATGTGCCCTCACCGTCCTCTTTCTGTGATGAAAATGTTCCCTTTATTATGCATTTATTTAATATTTTGTGTTCTATGCAACTCTTGAAGTAGGGGAAAGGGCAAGAGTTGAAGCAGCACCAGCAGTGCTATTGCACTGAGCCAGGCAGTCCCTCTCTGCCAGTGGAGGGGAGATGAATCCTGATGAGTGCTTGGAGCTTTTGAAATCCAGCTTTTTTTTCAAAGATGTGGTATGGACAACGACATCAATGTCCGTCTGTAACTGCTGGAATCTTCTCTATCCCATGGACAACATCTCAAAGTGCTGGGCCCTGGCTTCTCACTGAGGGTGCCTTGCCACGGGTATTCTTACCAGTACAGCTGTATCTTTTCTAATCCTCTGGGTCATCCACGCAGTGGCTCAGTTCAGAGGCAGCTCAGCCCTCTTACCCCACCCAGTGTGACCCCACAGCCTTTTACTGCCCAGATACTCTTCCAGTGCCACTGTCACGTAGCTCCAGTGTCCAAATCCCCCTCAGACATGAGAGAGTCTCTGCCTTCTACCCAACACTGCATTCACCCCCAAACAGTGCCTGGGCCAGCAGTTCCCAGGGGGGTCTGTCCACCGAGGGTGCTGCTGGCTTTTGCTTAGTGCCACGGGTGCTCCACTGACAGTCACAAGCTGCTGAGAGCAATGTCACGTGCCAAGGTTCCTGCACCTGTGTCCAAGCACAGGGCTTGACCTTGTCTGGTTTGTCGGATGCTGAATAGCTCTTGTGCTCTGCTCTGGGCAGCCTGGTTTGATCCCTGCCTCCCTGGAATATGCGGATGCTCTCCAGCTGATGGGCTGAGCAGTTCCACCCATGCTGGCCACTGGCCAGTGATGTTCCCCTCTGTCTGTTGATGACTTGCAGAGACACAGGAAAATAATTTGCCACTTCCTGGCTTAGTCTTCCCAGGTCCTTTTCACTGTGCAGTTCTGAGATTTGCCTGCCTAGGAGAGCCAAACATTCTCTTTGCTGAGCAAGACAAATATTCCCTCCCCAGTGAAAGAAAGGAAGAAGTCAAGCCCATCCCATCAGCTGGTGCAGTGAGGGGCACCGTGATCAGCAGGGATAGTTCACCCCAGTGAGGATGATGCAAAATGCAGGTATTTTATGCTTTTGACCTTGTCTCTCAGTGACTGAAGTTCTACATCTCCACCCAGAAGTGGTCCAGAGGGTCACTGGTGCCCCCAGGCAGTAGCAGGTCACCAGACCAGGCAAGATGGTGAGACATGTGAGATGATGGTGGTGGGTAAGGCAAGGCCCACTGCCTCTCCTTTTGAAACCAGAGGACTTTGTGAGCACCAACCAGCTGGGAATGATCCGGGATCACTTGATGCTGGATGCTGTATTGCGGCCTGAAGAGCTTGTCTAGGTCTGCACCCCCTGAAATGGGGGTCACTGGATGCCAACCAGCATCTCTGGGCCTCTCAGGTGTCAGTGTTGCAAGTTCAGTTCCTTAGTCTCAAAGGAGATACAAAAACAGGAGATGTTTTGTTTTCACCTGCTGTTATTATCCTCTGATTAAAAACATGTGGTTTATTAGTTTCATTTTTACATGGAATGCAGTGCTCAGATGTCTCTGCAGTTTCATACTCTCTGTAGACAGAACTAACTGAAAAATACTGGAACCAGGAAGTGCACAAGAACAAACTCCTGTGGGCTCTGCACATCTTAGAATCATAGAACACAGAATCACTTAGGTTGGAAAAGACCTTTAGGATCACTGAATCCAACCATTAACCAAAATTCATTGCTCTCAGCCACTATCCCAGCTGCGGTCTGGCTTTCTTACCTGGAGGTGCTGTCAGGTAGCTTTTAAACTCTTGCTGTGGTTTATTTTACTTGGAAGGACAGTTTTGAAGGATGTGAGTCTCGGCCAGTGTCAGATCTGTGACTGCTCAGCATCATGGCACAGAACTTGTCTGTCCAGCTCCAGCTGACCAATGCCTCCTTGGCCCTGGGTTGATACCCGGGGCTGTTTAAAATCTCCCTGTGGAATTCTGGTGTGGAGGTGGGGAAGGAAACCTCTGTGCGGGAGCTGGCAGGCTGTAGTTAAAGACCTGACACCCACTGTGGCACCCTCTCTGCTTTGTCTTGAATTGAGTCAGACAAGGGCACCTAGTGCATGGCTCTGCCTGCGTGGCACAGACACTGCTCCCGGGGACAGCTCTCCTGCTGAAATACCTGGGTTGCAAAACACAGTCAGCACAGAGTTGGAGGGGTCCCAGCAGTCAGGATGCAGTGTTACCCTGCAAGGGATATCAAAACCAAGGCAACAATCACGGTGTCTCAGACTACCGGGTAACCTTGCCAGGGGAATTTCTGAAGTATCTCTGATGAGGGTGCAGGGAAGCTAACTGGGTTTCTGGGATATCTTGGAGATGTTGCTCCAAATGCGGTGCATTGGCCTGTTTTTCCTAAGAAGCAATTCACCCCGACCAGTGAAGTGAATGCTGTAGGCTGCAAATGGAAAATGCAACAGGAAGGGGCCAACAAGGGGGATCTAAGGAAAATGAAGTGGAGCTGGCAGGAGGAGCAGGAAATGGGGGCAGCAGGGAATGCCACCAATGTGGCCCTTCCATGAGGGGTCTCCTGGCTCCCTCAGTGCTCCCTCTGCCCCACCAGCACCGCGCACTGCCCAGCGAGACATGGCAGGAGAACAGCAGCATGAGTGTTCCCTGCCCCCATTGCTTCCTCTTTGTGCCCCAGCTTTCTAAACTTTGCCTGTCCCCATTGCAGCCACCTCAGCTCAGAGCTCCTCTGGGCTGCTCCTGAGAGTGGGAGCAGGAACTGGCCCTGCTGTTTGCAGAGCCAGGACTTCCAGAGAACAAACCCTGGGCAGGGGAAAGACCACAAACTGTATTTGCATGAGCCAAAAAGAGGAGACAAGGATATCTCGTGAGTCACCAAAGCCTCTGCAGGCCAGAACCCATCGGTGAGCCTTTGAATCGAATGCTGTGCCTTTTGCTTACCTTGCCCATCTTCATTCCTTTTGCTGACTTTTTTCACAAGGCCTTGCCAAGTGATTTAGACGAGCAATTATCAGCTGATTTTCACTAGCTCTCTCTTCCCATCCCATAGTTTATGAGTATCTGAAATAATTTTCTGCTTGAATTAGGGCAAATTGTTGAAAATTTCATTGAAGAGGCCATTTAAAGAAAGATTTGGTTTGCTTTGAATTAACATAAACATTTCATTTGAATAATCTATGAATATTTTATCTCTTCCAGCCTTTTAAAGAAACCTTTTAAAGCATAAATTGCCAGAAAAGTCTAAATGAAAAGTGATTTTTTTGACTATTGAATGGTTTAGTTTTTTAGGACAATGGCTCATTTAAAAAAAAAAATTCTTTTGAGTGAGGCTTGGGTTGCTGCCCTCCAGCAACTGCAATTTCTCTTCATGCCCATTTGCAGCAACACATTTCAGTTGGCCAGGTTCAGTGCAGACTCTTGGGCTGTCTTGGGATGACTCTCAGATTATTGTTGTTTATGATGAGACTGTTAAAGTACAGAGTGTTGCTGCTGGTTTGGAGGAGAGGGAGCTTTGCTGTGAGAGCCTGATGCCCTGCAAACAGGGGATGCTCCTTGTGCGTAAATACTCCTGCTTTCCCAGGGACCAAGTGACACAGGGGGACAGCTCTGTGCACACGGGCCATGGCCAGGCTGGGTAATGCCAGCAGCCACTTCCACAAATGTCTCACAGTTGAGTGAGACATTTCCCAGGACACAGCACCATCCTGCCCGCGCAGGGAAGGACCCTCCCGTGACTGCTTTCCCTGCCCTGAGCTCCCAGCCAGCCCAGCCTCTCTGGCACACTGGGAATGGCTCAACCACTCTTCTTCATGGCACAGGATCTCAGCAGCTCTGGTTTTGTCAAAGAGAATAAATGGAAAACTGAACAGTGCCCTGCACATGAGGGAGAGCAGATGGGCAGACTGGGAGCTGCCTCTGTGCTCTTGCTGAGGGGAAGAGTTTAACTCTTCACTTGGCAGCGTGGCAGGAGAGAGGATGCTTCTGGGCTTCTGCAGGCAGCTCCCAGTGTCTCCTGTGCCCATGTGGGAGCTATGCCTGTACCAGCCTCCAGTCTTGGCTTGGCTTATGTGGCCATGGTCCCAGATGGAAGAGATGAAGTTTTCCCTGTGGGTCTGAGAACAGGCTTTGGTGTTGGCTACTGCATATCAGAGCACCATCCTTCCCACCTCGTCCTTGTATTTCATGTTTTCCTTCTCTATGGTCATTACTGATTCTAGCTGATCATGGTGGGCAGCAAGCAGGACACTGTTTCTGTGGGGATCCAAACCTTTCTATTGTGAAAGGTAATGCCTGTGGTGTTCCTGTTGCAGCTCCCTGTTCCCTCAGGGCTGAGCTCACAATGGTGAGGGAGTTTTGCCACTGCTTGTCCATCACAACAGCGTCTCCAACTGCAGGAATCCTGCATTTGGTCCTCACAACTGTTCTTGCTAAATACCACCAGGAGAAAATGAGACCAACAGTTGTAGCAGTCAGGAGGACAGATGAAAGCTGGCAAAGACAGAGCATGGCCACCCTGTATCCTGGCAGTGAAAGCTGACCGCACGTCACGCAGGACATGAGGTTTATTTGGCAAAGTGTGTCTCTCCGTGAGTTTCTGGGAGCCTTCCCACACAGGCAGGGCAGGACACAGTCCATCTCTCCCTCACTGGGTACCTTTTTTTTCGTCTGCTCAACAGTGCATTTGCCCGACACTCTCTTGTGACCACAGGAGTTCAAGTAACCCCTGAGATACAGACACCAGCAGTGGAGATTCCTGTATTTACTCCATGACCTCCGTGCCCATCTTGTCTTGGCTGTTTTGTGGTTCAGAGGTGACTCAGTCCCTCTGGGCTTTTTTTCATCTGGGATGGGACTGCCACAACTTTAATTAGCACAAAACATCTTGACACATTGGAGGCTTTGAAAAGGAACATGGCCAAAACGGGAGACAGTGTGAGCAGTTAACCAGGACGCCCAGTTTTGCTCCCTTCTGCCATGTTTGTTGGAAGCTGGATCCTCACAATGGGGAGCCATGAAAGACGTCTGGCTCCTTTGAACACAGTGGTTTTGGGTTTTTTAACTGGGTCCAGTCCCAGATACTCTGTCTTTTGGGTTTGGATGAGGCTAGGACCAGGAGGTTGTGATTAATGCTCAGTTCCCCACCACAGCTGGCCACAGCCAACCACAGGTTCATCGCTCTTTCTCCAAGGCTCTGCTCCTCCTCTGGATGAACTTAGACCCACCCACGACTAATGCCACAGAGTATTCCATTCTCTTATCAGCCAAACTGAGATGTAGTTTACAGGAGTATAATGACCTCAGAGAGATCTGCTGAGGAAAAATAAATGGGCTCTGCCCATTTTCTGCTTCCTTAATAAGCCTGCCTAGGGTGGCTTTCTTGTTTTTCACATTTGATTTGCTAGGAAGGTCACATCTGACATTTCTTGGGTTTCCTGTAGGACTTGTTAGAGGCCCCACATACAGAAAATGGGCTTCATCTGACCCTCACTGATGAGCACTGAAACTTAGAGGACTAACCTTTTCTCCCAGCTGTTTATTTAGTTATTGAGTGAAGCAAACAGCAATGACTGACACGTTTAACTATTTTGTCACAACTCAAGCAATAGGACTATGTTTTCTTGGTGCATCTGGTGCTACAAAACCACCTGCTGTTTTTCATCCAAGGATTCAGAAAGTTACATGTACAAGATCTGACTTTCTGATGTGGAAGGAAAACAAGCAAGCCTCTAGTTTCCCCCTCAGGAAAACAAATGGCTTTTTATTATTTCAGTGTGGCCCCCTGCCCAGCTCAAGATTGGATATCCAGAATCAGCATTTAAAAAAAATCCCAAGCATGAATTTTGCAATCTTGTAATTGCGCTACAATCCCTACTCAGAAGGAAAAGCAACAAGTGGAAAGTCTTTTACCAACACTTATGCCAACTCCTTCCCTTCTAGTCTTCCTGTCTAGTCTTTGCTTGGCTGCTTGGCACTGCCCCAGGAAGAGATTTTGGGGAAGATAGGGAGCTATCTGCACTCACACCATGAGGCAGCTCTGTTGTTTCCTTTCCCCATCTATTCATGCTCCTGCTGCTGAAGAGGACAGAACACTTCTCCAGGATCAGGCTGTACCCGTGGCAGGTGGATCAGGCTGAGGTGGGGAACACGGCAAGTAGAAGAGATGCTTCATGTTTAGGATATGGAAGGAAGGGCAGGAGCGGTGGTTTTACAGGCAGGGAGCACAGCACGGAAAACCCTTCCCCTGGGCCAGATGTCCCTGCCCTCCCCTTGGTGCTGGTGTCAATAGTGTGGGGTGACTCACCCCAGCAGGGCTGGGAGCTCAGGGGTGATGGCTCTGCTGGCTCTGCTGGCACTGCTCCCTGTCCTGCCCCTCCTGACCTCGTGATCCTGCGTGTGCTGCCTGTTTTCCCTGCAAGTCCTACACTGTGGCCATGAGCACTCGAGGGAGGATTTCTGAATGGACTTTGACAAAGGGCTGTGGCCTGGGAATGAGTCAAAGGAACCCCTGAGAGAGAGGAAAACTCCACTGCTAAAACAGTGTGAACTGACCCAAGGAGTGGGGGCACAGCAAGGTCTGGGACCTTCCCCATGGTGTGAGAGTGGGCTGGGGCTGATGGCCTTTGGATAACCACAGGCACAGGGAATTTGTCTTAAAAGAATGTGAGGAGCAATGTGGTCTCTCCTGGGACTCTGCAGCAATTTAGAAATGCTGTAGATCCCTGAAGAAGATCATCTGCTCCCAAGAACAAAGCATCCCAGGCTCTGAATGGAGAAATGGGAAAGATTTTCACTTGGCAGGTGAAACTCCATTTGGTGCGACCTGAAACCAGGCTGGGGCCCTTGGGTCAGCAAGTTTGCACATCCAGCTCCGTCTGCCCCTCAGCCTGTTAGTTCAGGCTCATGCACAATATGGCTTGGGCAGCTATGAGCAGGGTCCCACCGAGTCCTGAGCCTCCTGTTCTGACCTCCCCGTCCCTTCCAGTGTGAGGTGTGGGACTGACTTGCAGAAAGCTCCTGGAGGGAAGGCTGGCACTGGCATTAGGCACAACATTGTTCCTTGCTTGTTGTCTTGCTGCAGGACTGTGCCAATGCCCAGATAACAGCGCTGATTGCTCAGTTCTGTGCCTTTGTGCTCAGGGCACATCCCTGGAGCCTGCTGGCTGCATCCTCCCTGCACCCACAGTCCAAAGATAAGTACAAGGTGATGCCGCTCATTTGCTGGGTAGATGCTACCGTGCCCTCGCCTGGGGCTGCCTGGTAAATCCCAGAGAGGGGAGGTACTGAAGCAAGACAGATCCCAGCAGGCTCTGGACCATGTCTGTACTCAGTCAATGCATTCAACGGTGTCCCACCTATTTCTCTGGCACCCGAGTCCTGACACTATTCAACTCCCACATCCTGCACCCTTTGGGTCAAGTAAATAGATGTGAATATGCCCAAGCTGCGTGTATTTGTGTGTTTTTTGCAAAGGTTATTTCATCTTTGGCAGGACACCTTTCTTTTTCCACGGTGGTTTTGCACTACCAGTGTCTTTCCAGAAAAAGCTTCCCAATAGATGTCATAGTGCCATTTCCAAAATGCTTTTGGAACAGATTTGCAAAGCATAAAGTACAGGTGTCAGCAAGGTGTCCCTGTCCCTTTAATACTCACAGTGTCACAATGCTAGAGCTGAGTCACAGCCACCTCCCGAGGAATCGATGACCTGAAAGGTGTCCTCAATCCATCAGATCCCCCGAATTAAGTCCTGCAAAATGAGACCATTAACAAGGCCAAGGAAGGGACACGATGTTGTGCAAATATTACAGACTTATCTACTTATCTGGATTATGCAACAGGCCTAGAAGTGCTTCCATCCTGTGAACTCCTTTAATGTGTCTTCTAAGCTTGCAGGAGTTGTTACAACACTTTGGCTCGCTCTACTGCAAGGCTGAGGCATGTACTGGGGAAATTCTTGACTTACCTGCTGGCTCCTGGACAAATGCCATCAGCACCTCTTGCTTAACCCTCTCACAGCACTCGCTCATGGGTCAGCCTGACTTTCCTGCTTCCTGAGCACCAAGGGAGGGAGCAGAACCTGTGCTTTCAGGAGAGGGTTGGGACACACGCTCGCCTGACCTCCTCTGGTTGTGGTGGGAAGACAGGACCACAAAGTCATTTTTGTCTCTCAGCTCCCAAGGTACCTGTCTAACAATTTTGCCATCAGCGAGCTGAGCAGAACGGCTGTCCTGGGACTACCTCAAACAGGAGCTCCAAAGCATTAGGGTCAGCAAAGCCATTTATGTCACACGGCATAAATGGCAGAGACCCGTGGCCAGCTCTGCCTGGTTGCAGCTGTGGAGGCAGTTGATGGTGGTGGGTTCCTTGAAAGGCAAGAAAAAGGACTGGGGTATCAGAAACAACCAACCTTCCCCTTTCCCCAGATGTCCTTAAGAGGGGAGGGGATGATGGTGTGAATGCCACAGGGACATGGCCTGATGCAGCATGTGGGGGGTGGGGAGGTGAGACTAGTGCAGCTAATTGGAGCTGCCCTGTCCCTTTTCCTGATGGGGCAGAGCAACTTTCAGAACACTTGTATGAAATTATTTGCCTCCCTCTGTCTGCACAACATGGTGTGTTCACAGTGGTGCTGACGACTGGTGTGGCTTGTCCTGCTGTGGTTTGTCCTCGCTGGCTGTGCAGGCACCAGACAGTTCTGGGATGTCCCCCTGGAATACGGCTGTGGTAAATGCCCCTCTGCGCATCCCACAGGGACCATGATCCTGTAATCCCCTGATCCAGTCTGCATCCCCCGCTGTGCAGTGCCTCTCTCCCTGGGTGATGCCAAACCATCGCACCCTGCTTGGGAAGCCAGAAGGGAATGCTGTGCATATAAACTTCGCTTCCCACAAAAGCAGAGCTGGCCTAGCCAGAGGCCAGTGGTGCGTTTTGAGCCCAGGAATGCACTTCATCCTCCATGTCCAGACCAGGGGCAGCCTGGCTCAGCTTCCAGCACATGGATCTCTTGTGGCACCAGCCTGGGGAGCACAGTGCTCATTGCTGCAGAGGAGGCCCCCAGTTTAGCTGAACTGCAGAGTTTGGCTTCCTCACTTGCCCTATGGTTTCTATGGGATATCTGAGTCGTGGTGAACCACCACTGACCCATATTAATCTCCACCCCATCATACTGGTGATTAGAGGTGTCTCTCTGAGAGATCATCAGTAGTTCATCAAAAACCTACAGCCATAACCAGGAATTACCAGATCAAACATTCCACGTTGGGATGAGATGGCCAGGACAGGTCTTCCTCTTTTGGACTAGGTGATAGTCCAGTCCTCTTTGACCAGGCTGTGACACTGGTTTGGAGCATTCGGAGAGGCTCAGCAGCTGCCAAGCCAGTTTGGGAGCCCTCAGACTCAGGGCAGAGTCTGCACCCATGGCTTTGCTCCCTGCAGGATTCTCTGCCAGGCTTCCCCAAGACCAGACCCACCAGCAAAGCACACCCAGCACTGCTGGGGCAGCGAGCAGCCAGCACAGCGATTGGTTTCCTTGCTACTCCCAGTATTCCTGGGCTCAGTGCTTGCTGTGTGCCTGCAAGGCTCAGCTGCTGGTGCAGAAGCCCTGGGTATCCTGAGCTCCTGGTTTTCCCCCATGCCCTTCACTAGTTTCTCTGTGTAGTGGACTCAGCTGTCCTGACCCCTCCCACCAGAGCTCTTCCAGCTCCTTCCGGTCTCCTTCTCCCCAGAGGAGGGAGCCTGGGATGCGTGAGCCCCCGCAGGAGCAGGGTCTGTGTGTCCTGTGCACACACTGCTTCACACATCCCAGCAGATGCACAAGGGCAGGAATCAGGACATCCAGTTGCTTGCCTGCTTGCCTGGCCCTATTGAGACGTTCCTGGTCTCTCCAGTTGAACTT
This sequence comes from Oreocharis arfaki, assembly GCA_013398015.1. Lineage (NCBI taxonomy): Eukaryota > Metazoa > Chordata > Aves > Passeriformes > Paramythiidae > Oreocharis > Oreocharis arfaki. The sequence goes on along the minus strand of VZRR01002340.1, from coordinate 100,870 downwards.
CTATCTGTGTCAAACTCCACAAATCCCCCTGGAATAAGCTCTTGCCACTAGAAGCTCTGAGTGTCCCTGAGCATAAGCTAAATAGGATTTTGTTCCAGTTTACCTTAATACAAAGACCAACTGCATCGCATCAGGCTGGAGGGCCTTGGCTTTGCAAGGAGGAGAAAGGACTGAGGAAGGGCGAATGTAAATTTTACCTAAGGGTGGAGAGGATGTGGAATGCCTCATGTGAAATGGTTTTAAAATAAATCACTGCAACAAGCACAATCTTCACTGACCACTTGTAAACCTGTGTTGTTTCCACTTGCCAAATATTTGATTTCAGCAAAGACAAAAATGTAGATTTGAGTGGACAGGATTTTTTTGCAAGAGTCTCACAATTTTGCAGCTAGTAGAATAAGCAATGAATCATGAAAATGTTTTGGAGATGCTGCAAGATGTTTGGTTATAGCATTTTGATTTATTTTGCTTAGTTTAATGGGCCATTTTCTTTTGAATATAATACCCATGAATTTATTGTTGTTTGAGGGGAGATGCCTGTACTTGCACCAGAAAGGTAATCCAGGAAGTAATTCTTATAGAGAAAGTTCCAACTTTTTAATTTCCAAAGAATCTGAATGCCTATTTTTTGTTAGTTTGGTGGGGTTTTTTGGTGGCGTGTGGTTTTGTTGGTTTGGGGGTTTTTTTTGAGTTTTGGTGGGTTTTCTGTGTTTTGAGCAATTACCTATGTTGTGAGGGTAGTCTGTTGTTTAGACCTTCTTTACTTTAAATAGGGCTGTCAAAATGGGCACAGCGAGCCCCCCTGGTGCTACCTGGATTTTGGGAATTTATTTAAACCAGCAGCACAAACCCTGCATGAATCCTGGTGCAAGAAAACAGGATTTGGTGGGGCTGGCCCTGCTGCCACCACGGGCTGCTGCAAGGCTGTGACAAGAGCTCTGGGATACCAGTGAGGTGCCTTTCCCCTGGGGCTGCAGGATGGGGTGGAGCTGCCTCATGTTCCCTTCCCTTGACAGACCCAGGGGAAGGGACACCATGGTTTGGGGTTTTTAAAGCATGTTAAGAGATAAGCCTTGAGCATTTTGTCTCAACTCTATCAGAGGAGTAGGCTAAGTGGGTACAGAGCACATTCAAAGCAGAAGGATCAATATTTAAATAGAAAACATGTCTGTGAGGATGAAAGGGAATTTCCTAAAATTCCACAGCATAGAGAACTGGCATTTCTCTTCTTTTTCCTCCAACAGGAAGCACCCTGTGAGCAGAGGCTTTCTTCCAGCTGTTTCTCAGCAGGCTCAGCAACCCCACACTATAAGGTCCACAGTGGCAGTGTGTGCCATGAAGCCTCTGGTGGGAACTGGAGGTGGGAGGTGGGCTGGTAGGAAGGATTCAAACTGGTCTGCACTGGACCCTGTGCCTGCAAAGGTGAGGAAGATTCCTAACCTGCTGCGGGACCCCAGTTCCTCCTGTGCACCAGCCTGGAGACACATCCCTACCTGTGCTTCCTCCTCAGCCATGCACTCTGCGCAGCCTGGCCCTTGTGTCCCTCTGTCCTGTCCAGCAGTACCCTAATGGGACAGATTCCATCAGTGTTCCCTGCCACATCTTCATGACCTCTATTTCTATCCAAACTGTCACTCCCAGCTCCTCCACGGAAAGACAAATCTCCTGTTTCTATGGAGTTTTTACCCCTACAAGTGTCCCCATTCCCCTGTGCTCTGCATCTCTCATTCCACCTCCATCCTAGTCCGAGACTGTCCCAAATGCCAAGTCCACCTTGTCCATTGTTCCATCTCAGACCAGCCAATCCCACTCAAACCAGCCTGGCACTGGGGGAGGAGAGGGGACCATGGTCCCCTGCTGTGTGACTAGGTGTGACCAGGCAGGTGGGACTGCTCACACGTCCTGACCTCTCAGTGATGTTCGGACTGGGGCAGCAGCTGAACTGCCATTGAGGTGCTCTCTGCATGCCCCCCCCTGCCCTCCCACACCCGTGGCATGTGCTCCCCCCACCCGTGGTTGCAGGTGGCTGGGAGGGAGGTTAAATATAGGCAGACAGGATAAAGGAACTGAGCACAGATTAACCGGGCAGGCTGGGGCCAGTTTATCTGCCCCTGCTCTGCCGCTTGCAAGGCTCTGGTCAGTGGAGGGTAATGCCCCAGTGCTTGTTAGAGCCAAGACATGCCAAGACTTGGAGATGCCTCAGCCACTCAGTATGTCCCCAGGGTGGGTCTGGGTTCCCCTTTTGTCTTCAGGTGCTGTTTGGTCCATGGGAGCAGCCAGTGCTGTGTGACCCTTGAGTACAAAGTCCTTCTGGCAAAGGGGGTGATGGGGGATGCTCTGTCTGCACCCAGGGGCATGTGAGGCTCTAACTGAGCATCCCTGCTCCTGTCTGGAGAGACTGGCCAAAGGAAGGGTGTCAAACAGACAGAAGGCTCAGAGGAAGGCAGCAGTCAGCCTGCACCTCTGCCCTGAGGAGAACAGGAGCTTTGCTGACAACAACTTATCTTAGGGTCTGGGAAAGTCAAAAGGGCAGGAGAGACACAGGCTGGGAAGGTGCTTTCCTCTCCCATAACATCTGGGATCAGACTCAGGTTGTGATCAACACACCTACATCTAGGGGTCAGGGTGAGCATCTCCCATCAGCCAGGAGGTTCCTGGGAGAGCTGATAAGTTCACAGCCAGCAGAGATACAAGAGAAGATCAGTTCACCCTGAAGCTGGCACCTCCAGCTTCCCCTAAACTCTACTGACTGATGAAGGCACACCAGTGTCTAAATATCAGATTGAACCCTGGTCTTAACAGGCTCAGAGGGTGAGTTGAACTCCACCATGGTTTGCAGTGGGACCCTCAGGTGACATGGTTCTCCCACAGGGAGCTCAATCTCAAACCAGTGGTCTCCAGGGGATGTCTGAATCAAACCAGGTGCTGAATCAGTTTAATCCTTTGTGCAGCAGAGCTGGCAGTCAGGTGTGGTATGACTAGCATGACACGCCTTTTTTCTTCCTCACAGCATCTTCCCTAATGTTTTGACAGGGCCTTTACTGGGCCTGTCTGGAGGATTAATAACCCCTTTCTCTGTAATCAGCAGATTGCATAATTACTCCATTTCTTAATCAATTACAGTAGTTTGCAAAGTCTTTCAACAAACAACTCCACCAGTGCGTTACATCCACAGACAACACCTCCCCAAGCCCAGCCCAACCCCAGCTCCTTCCCCCAGCTCTTCTCAGCCTTAGCTGCTGGACTGCCTGGTGGGAGCTTGGGAAGCCTGGTTGGCTTCTGTGTGCTGTTATTGCTGGGTTGCTTTGAGCCCAGGAGTCCTGCAAAGCTAGTGCATGGGTTAGTTGCTCAAAATACCCAGGAATATACCCAGCTCCTCCATCCTGAACCTGCTAGGGAGCGAACGTGTTAGCACACAGGGTAACAGAGCAGCCACCAAACCGGCAGGAGGAGGGGGAAGCTGTTTGAAGAAAGGCTCTTGGCTGGTGTAGCTGCCCTTGATGCAGCTGTGTGAGCACAGATAAGAACTCTGGAGGAAGCAGGAGGTGTGCTGAGAGCAATGCAGGCTCCTTGAGAGTTACTAAATAGTGTGACCATCCTGCAGGCAACAAGAAGGTGTTTTAAGCCTGAAGGAGTGAACTCAACAGAGAAGTCGGGAGGTCTGCAAGGGCAGGGAGACTTGAGTAGAGAAGTCTCTTGTGCACTTGAATCAAATGCCAACATGAGGCAAACAGAAAGGAAAAGAATAAAAGAGATGTGATGGGAAAAGCGGGATGATGTTCAAGGATCCTGCACTTGCAGACAGTCTCCAGGTGCACGACAGCTGGAGCTACAGGCTGGGATATCCCCCAGAAAGGAGTCTGGGCAGTAACCAGGAATGGTCTTGGCCCTACCCTTGCCTTGTGTCCTTGTATTTGTATTTTCCCATGTCATTAACTTTATTTTCAACTCTGTAATCAAAGGCTTATCTTTGTACAGCAATGTGGTCAGCTTGCATGCTCTCAGGTGCAGTGTGTGCTGGGAGAAGGCAAAATAGAGGAAGTCTATTGAAAATAGACTTTGAAAATACAAGGTCTCACATTCCACAAGGAGAGGATCACTGCAGAGGGAAACGTGCAGGCAGCATTCAGGGTGTGCAGCCTGGGGTGGGTCTGGGAATCTGAGTTTGGACATTGCACCTTGCTGAGCTGTCAGGGCCAGACATCCTGAGTGCTGAGATACAGGGAAAGTTTGCTCCTGGCTGGGCCTGGGAAGAGCAGGCAGTGCTCACCTTGTCTCAGGGAGGTGGCAGCAGGGGCCCCTCTGCGTGCAAAGGGCTCAGGATCCTTCCTCCTACCATCACCCCTGACTCGTACTAGGCCTGCTTAGGATTGCTAAACTTTGTTTGCTGCCAGCTGAAGGTGCAGGGGAAGCACAAGGACTGTGCACCCTGCTCCAGGTCTCGTGTTGGAGAAACATCCCTGACTTCTCACACTGGTAGTTTCTGTTTTGATCAATGCCTACCTGACACTTCGCTATCAGACGCTAAAATCAAAAAGTATATTCAAACCTGAAGAACTCTGGAATGCCACAAACTGGGAACTTTTGACCTGAGGTTTAAAACAATTTGCAACAATCAAACTGCAACTTTCTTCTGAGAAATCCAGGGATGTGACTTTGCAGGTTTGCTCTGCCATGACAGATAGTTAGAAACAGTTGCTAAATGCAGTAACAAAAATAAGATTTTAACTATATTTGACTCTTGTTTGCCTTGCTGACTCAACACAGCTACTGCCGTGGGTGTCAGATGATATTCCTGGACATACAACAGCAATGCAGTTATGACCTAAATGCTGATTGCAGAGCTGCTGTCATTGACTGAAGGTGACTCAGAACCTACTGCTTGAGATTCGTTATTTGTAATTTGTATTTTATTCCTTAGCTTAAACAGTGCACTCACCTGATTTGGGCTTGGAAGATGCACTTTGATGAAGAATTTTCGAAAGAACAGTGAAACAGGGTCACCTTCACTTTTAGGTGCCCAGCTGTGTTTTTAAGGTGGTTGTGAAAGTCAAGGCACTAACATACCCACCCACTTCTAAAGTTCCTGGACCACATGGCTAATTACCTCTCTGCTAAAAAGAAGGCAGGATAGGTAAATCCATCTGCAGCTAAGTCATAAACAACCCTTGCCAAGAGATCGCTTGTCCAGACTACGTGTGGAAAAACCTATTGAGTCATCAGCCTTCCTAGACATTGGGAATAGCTTAGTAAGGCTTTAAAAAAACAGGAGAAAGGCTAAATTGATCATATTTTGGAGATGGGATGTGAAGCATCCAGGACAACTCCCTTCATGTAAATGTCTGGGAGTGTTGTGTGTCTGGGAGCTTGTGAGGAGTTGAGCACGGAGTAGTTGGGTGTTATCAGACATGCGGGTCCTGCAGGCAAGTGGAGAAGGAATCACTTGCAAATTCCTGAAAATATTTTGCAAATTGTTTTTTGCCTCTCTTCTGGAAGTGGAGAAGCCGCAGAGGCAGTGGCTGCAGGCACAGGCTGGGGTGAGAGGCTGAGAGGGCAGAGGATGTCTCCAAGTACCTGCAGCTCCTGGAAGGTGTCCTGGCTGAGCTCTGGGTGAGACCACAGCAGGTGGCCCTGGGGCACAGCCAGGCTCTGTGGCCCTGTGGAAGGGCAAACACAGGCCCTGGCAGAGCTGGGCAGGGCTCCCCCCCTCACCCCTCACCCAGCAGCAGTCAGCCCAAAGTGAGTCCTGTCTGCCCTTTCACTCAGCAGTTGCCCTGGCAAGACATGAAGAACAGCGGCAACAGAGCTGAGTCCAGCTTACTGACGTGGCCACCACCCACAAAGCCTCAGGGTGGAGATCCATGCCCCGGACCTTGAGTCACCAGAAGTCTGTGAAGATCTTGGGTGCCACACTTATGCCCAGGGTTGCAAAGACTGTGTGACAGTGGAAAAGCTTGTCTGTAGCTGTAAGTGCTTGGGTGGCAGAGAAAGCAGGTGCTTTCTATTGCCGGTTCCAGCCAGCAGAGCACATCTCCTGGATGTGTCTTTGCTCCTGAGATTTAGGTACAGATGGTATTGGGTCACCCTGTGAGGAGGCTGGGCAGGGGATCCCACTGCTTTACTACACTGTTGTGGCAATAGCAGTGCCAGTGGGCCAGTGGAGGGGTGAAAGCGGCTCCCAGGACACGCTGTCTGAGTGTGCTGCTGTTGGGAGATGGAGGCGTTTTGTTCTGCTTTTTTTTCCATTGTGCATGGGCACTTAACCCAGCTCAGCCTCCTCTGACAATAATGCTTTGTTTCCCTTAACCAACATCACTTTTTAAATGATGCAAATAATTTTAGTGCATCCAAACAGGAAGTGGCTGAGTGTCTGGGTGTCTGAATCAACATCCTGGAGACTGGGCCTTTGCCACCAACATAATTACTAAATATAGGAGTTGCCTATGGATGGAAGTGAAGGTCTAGGAAATGGCAGAGCCAATGAGACTCTGTGCCAGACTGTGACCATTGGATGTGGCCAAATGCCTCTGTTGCTTGCCCAGCTCAGCCAGGCTGGTGTGGCCACAAGCTGCATCATCTCAGCTCCTCTGGGCTGATGCAACCCCATTTCCTCTCGGGTTGTGGCACTGAGATGGAAAGAGCAGAGCAGAGGGACCAGCACGACTGCTTGGCGCTGGATGAGCGGCACTCAGAAGCTTCCCAAGTGAATCCTTTTCCAGCTCAGTGGGCTTAGCAGGGCAGCCAAGCACAAAAGGGAAATCAGGGCTGGCCATCCTTCCTGGCATGTGTGGGACAACTGAGTCACCAGCAGATGTGGAGAAAAGCCACAAGGAGTCAGGTCATTTACCACTCAGACAGCATCAGAGGTTACCACCTCAAGTTATGTTTTCTTCTAGATAAATAATACAGGATTTTAAAAAAGACTTCTGCTGCAAGTTTTCAAACAAATCCAACAATTCCAGGCAATTTCTAATTTGTCCACATTTGTTGGGAAGCACGGGCACCGTAACTGGCAGCACAGTCCATGAATCCTGCCTTCAAAACCAAAATATCTCCCTAACCCACTTGATTGCTGTAGATAAAAATATCCATGGCTCCTAAGCCAATCCTAGGATATCTTCTATAGGCGTTACTCATTGCTCTCCTATCTCCCATGAGGCAGACTAGGAAGGAGAAAAATGATGGTTTGAGGTGATAAATGCTCAGGAGGACAACCCTGGCTTTTCCTGTGCTGGATCTATACTCACGTGTGACTGAGAATCCAAGGTCTCTCCTGATGCCTGGTGCTGGGGATCTGCAAAGACTGAAATTGGTTTGGGTTTGACAGGCAGGCCAGGTAGGTAGAGGATGCCTGAAGTACTGCTGGAGGCAGGAAGTATCCCCTGGGAATGCAAGACACAGAGTCAGTCTCAAAGGTGCTCCTGTTGATTACTAACATGGGAGAGCTTCAGAGAACTTCTCTGATTTTGAGCACACCTTCCTGGCCACTGCAGATGGAGCTAAACCTACCAAAGTTGCTCATGGCTGTGGTATTGCCACAAGCACCACAATGAGGGAGATTGGAGCTCTGAGACACGGGGCACCCACCTGGCCAAAACTCTGGAGCAGCTCCTTGGAAATGAATGTTTCTGCATAATCCCAAATTCTGTGTCCCACCGTGACCTCTCAGCCACCTAGTTTAGAAGGAGGAGAGCTCTCCTCATGCCGTGGTAGAAAGGTAAGAGCCTGACTTCAACCCTTCAAAAAGGACATCATTGGCCCCAGGAGGGCCTGGTCCTGCCCTCAGCCAGAGGAGAAGGTGGGAGAGGCAGAACAGCCCTCCTGGTCTCTCAGTGTGAGAGAAGGACTTCTTGCCTTGATGCTGCTCTTCTTAAATTCCTTTTTCTGCAGTTGTGAAATTTGGATCAGCTCCTCCTAAAAATAAGCAGATTTTTCAATTCTTCGAGCTTGCACACTGTGCACTGTTCAGAGCTGGAAATCACCATTTCTTTGTGGGAATTTGGATAAACAGTGGTGGCAGAATTAAACCCCTTGAGTGCTACCAAAGGGGTGCTAGCTATCACACAGCAATGTTCTTCTGTGGTCTGAAAGGACTGACTTGGGAGGGTTATTTTAAGGTCCAGGAAGAATAAATTCCTGAGCAAGTGCCCAGAAACTTCTTTGAGTCAGTTGTCTTTTTTTTAAAGTGAACTAAAGAGCATTATATCTCATTTTAACAATGATATCACTATTAAAATGTGCAGAGATGCCTCAGGAACTTTGCACTGTGCTGGCATTGTGTTCTCACCTTTCATGAGTATGTTCTAGACAGAGATGATAATCTCACAGGAACACTTCTGCTTCCTGCGTGAATCTGACACTGTAAGGCAGATGTGGATAGAGTTTGGTTTGTACTGTGCTGAAAGCATCAACTGTTTTTTTGGCATTTCACTAAAGTGGAAGTATTTAATGATGGGCTGGTGTGTAGGAGCAGTGACATTTCTGCACTGTTATTCATCATGAACACTTTGGGCACACTGTGCTTTTCTCTTTGTCCCAGTGCCCTATTTCAGAGCAGATCCTCACACATCTATTCTGGTTATTTGTAAAAATGTTGCATTTAAGTGCAACTGACAACCCAAATCCTGCCCCGTATGGACAAATTTCTGAAGCTTAACCAGGATACCTTGGGGGTTGGCAGCTCAGAGAAAAAACAGACAAGAAGTTGAGAAAGTAACAGAGCCATCAATTCCAAAATGTTCAGACTAAAATTAAAAGGAAATCTTGATTCAGATCAAAACAAAATACCATTTTATCTCATGAGGGAGAAATTCCCAGTGTTTTCCACCAACTCAAGTATCGTTATTAACAGAAAGTGACTTTTCTCTCAGTGAGTGTGGCATTCGTGGAAATGCCAGTGATAGTCACAGGAAACTGGACAAGACCTTTTGGTCTGAATAAGATGTTTGGGGCTGGACTCCCACAGCTGTTGAGCTGTGAAGTGTCTTTGTCCTGCTGTGGGTGTGCAGAGCCAGGGGGTGGAAAATTGCCTGTCTTCTCTGCTCTGTGAAGAATAATGAAATATTTAGTGGTCCATGGAGAGTGAGAACATCTTGCCATCCTGGGGGTTATGGCCCTTCCTGTAGGGGCAGCAATCTGGCTCTTGCTTGCGAGAGTCAGTCCTTAGTGGCTCTCCAGGAGAGAGGTGTGAGGGGCCCAGAGAGATCTCCAAACCTGTCGAGTAGGAGAGAGCCACACACGGAGGCAGAACCCAGCCCAAACGCCTGATGTCCTACAGGAGCCTGAGTCCTGGGGTCTCAGCTGGAAGTGCACCAACCCTTCAAGGGCCAAGGACCTGACTTTGGCACAGAGGCCATAATGGAAGCAGAAATTTTGTTTCAGCTGGAACAAAATGTTTCTGGCTAATCTCAAACACAACACTTTTCTGGTAAGAAAAAGGGAATACAAAAGTGACTAGATCAGAATTGATTATGAAATAATTTTCTGGTTCAATGAATTAATTGATAATTTGGTTTTTCCTGTGGCAGAAATTGACTCTGGCTTTCCTCAGAGTCACAAACCAATGGTAGCATGGGCTGGACCCTGAGCAGAGACTGACTGTGACGCACTGGCACAAGTGAGCTGAAGGGTGGCCATGGGTCCTGCAGCTGCTCCCCAGCCAGAGCTGGGGTCACCACATGCTGTTTCTTCAATGGCAGATGGTTGTGGCAGTGTCAGCTTCTAGGTGAGTTCAGGACAGGCCATTTCATTCCTGGCAGACTTGCTGAAGCTCCAGGTGATACTCAGCAGGACATGGAAAAGTCCACACCAAGGTCATGGGAGCAGTGACCATTGCCACACAGGGGACACTTATAACTGCGTGTGGTGACAAGGGGCAACGTGCTGCCTCCATCACCTTCCCTGGGACAAGAGCCAGGGGTGGGTAAAGTGGGGGTGGGTTTCTGGAAGGGAAATGGCCCAGCAGGAGCAAACAGTGGAGAGATCTCTCAGCTCCTAGTGCCGAGCATGGGAGCTCTGGATTGAGCTGGAGGAACTGGTTCCGTCTTGCCCCTAGCTGCCGGCCAGCTCTGCCCTGCTGGGGTCACAGGCCAGGCCAGCAGGCAGATGGTCTATTAGTTTAGGTAGGGCTAATCCTGACAGGGAAGGGGGGAGGCTTCCTGAGGTCCTTCTCCTCCCAGCTGTCTGTGGGAATTACTAGCAGCTCATCACTATCAGTTGATTTCATTTTCACTGTCTCCCCTTGCCCTGTGTCGCAGGCATCCAAGGCAGGGAGATGTGCTGGTGTTCCCAAGGGAGCTGGGAAAGGGTTCCAGTTGCGGGTCCACCTGTGTCTCCTGCTGGGGCAGCCCCTTTCTGGGAGGTCAGGGCTGCCCAGGGGTGCCCAGACTGGCTCTGGTGCCACCTCCGGGCTGCCCCTCACAGGGATGAGACAGGGGTTGAGCCAGGCTCCTGCTGTGGTCTCCCTCAGTTCTTCCCCGAAGTCCTTGGCTGTGCAGGGATTTAATGGAGCATTTGGAGACCTCTTGCAGCTGTGTGAGCTCATGGCCTGCTGCTTGGGGCTGGGCTGTCTGTGCTGGAGCTCACACTGAAGGTACAGCAGAGTGGAGCAAAGGCAGCGAGGGTGCTCCCACGGTGTGTGAAGTGCAGGATGGACATCCCTGACTCGCTCTTGCCCAGTGAATGCTTGATGTCTCCCGCAGAACGAACTTCTGTTTGCTCAGGTCTCTCTCCCCGCTCTCTGGCCGTGGCAGGGAGCTAGGCTGTACCTCTGCAGCCCCATGTGTGCCGTGGAGATGGATGCACTTATAGAGCCACAGTCCAACACGGCTCCACCACAGAGCCCACCTGGCCTTCCAGGACTGCGGAAGGAGATGAAGAGCCCAGCTGGTGGCCAGGTCCTCTGCAGAGGTGGAGCTGCCACAGCAGACACAGGGCTCACCTTGTGAGCGAGGGGATTTTGTCCTGGTGCCTGACTCTAGTGTGGAGTGTTTCAGTGCTGCCTCTCCTCCCCTCACCTCCAAATGGGGAAGGACCATGAGTCCAACTGTGGCTCAAGTGGAAGCAGAGGAGGCTTAGAGAGCAGGCTGTACTGGTGCCTGGCTGCCCTGGCCTGCTCTGCTCCTCTGCTCTCAGGAGTTCAGGCTGTGCCTGCTCAACTCCACCAAGCATGAGAGCCTGAGAGGGGTGACACTACAGAAACATTGAGATTGGAAGCATCCCTGGAGGTCACTAATCCAACCCCCCATGTCAAAGAAGGTGCAGGATGCTCCTGGCCTTGTCCAGCAATTTTGAAAATCTCAGTGGATTACGTCTCCAGAATTACAAGCAGCTGCTCAACCAGTCCCAAAATGACCTGTGACCGTGGGGCAGATAAACAGACATGGGGAGGAAAGACCTGTTCTTTTCATGGGCAGGATAGGGCTCAAGCAGTAATGGGCATCCCCAGGGGTCCCTGGTTCCCTTCTGCTTCCCCTCAGGCTACAATCACCCTAGGCATGGCCAAAACCTGGGTGGCAGTGGCTGGAGCCCTTGATGCAGGGGACGAACAGAGAGAGTTAAATGACTGAAGGATCCCCTGCTCATGGGATTCAGCAAGACAGCTGGTGGATGTGTTCTTCCTGAGCTGGGATCAGAGCTGTCTGGAAAGAGAATTGTATCCCCATGAAAATTGCAGAGGACTGGCACACCTTTCACCATTTCATCTGGTCTCACAGGTCTCCAAGAAAGAGCTTAGCAAGTAAATACTTGCAGGGGGTTCGCCAACTAGCATTTAAAAACTATTTAAAAATGTCATGCTTTACTGGCCAAGACCTCTTCCAAACTTAGATCCAATGAGAAGAATTCCCAGCAGCTCTGATGGTGAGAGAGGAGGTTTGGTTTTTTGTTTTTTTTTTTTTGTTAGTTTGTTTTTCAAAAAGTCGTTTTGTCTCAAAACAAAGTTTTAGATGCAAACTTTCAATCAGCTCAGGGGACAGCCAAGCACTGAGCTTGTGGGTTTCCCTTCTGCATCTGAGTCATTGTGAGAGCAGAGGGTCTCTATTTTTAGGCTCTGCACACACTAACTGATACCAGCTACAGAGCCAAGCTCTCTTCCACAGCCGGTTACGGCTGCAAAGCCTCGCTCCCTGCTCAGTGGTGCTCCCTGGGCCTGCTTTGGGTTTACAGACGGGTACCTTTGTGGAGAGGAGCAGCAGGAGGAGGGGATGGAGGTGTGACCTTTCTGCCCGGCCTAGGAGCTGTGCCTGTCGATAGCCACCGTGCCAGGGGGACATCCCTGCCCACGTTGCCCCCTGTGCTGGAGCACGAGGGCAGATGGGTGAGAAGGGCCAGTTCTGCACAGGCATTAGCTGCCATCTTTGGCTTGCAACATTTTCTCCCAAAAATGCAGGAGTTTGATTTGACCTTGTTTTTTATGGTAACTGTTTGTAGCAGAAAGTTTCAAGTTTTATTTAGTAAGTCCAACCACCCAAACCTGACAACTTGAGAACTACTTGGATTTGAGCTTGCTACAATAATGCCTTCTGGGAGAAAAGCACCTTGTGGCCCTCTCCTGCCTGAACTGGTTTCACTGGTTGGACTGGGCTCAAGGATTTTTGTGTGCTTTGTTTTTGAAGAATCAGCATTGAAATTTAGAAGAAACACTTTTCCCCCTGCCTTTATTTCAGGAGCTGATTGGAAGGAGACCATGTGTTTTAAGTAGCTCCATTGGGTGCAGAAGAGCACAGGGGCAGGTGATGGAGAGAATCCTGTCTGGGCCAGACAGAGGCCAAAGGAGTGGCTTTTTTTGAGCATATGAGTTAATCCTGGGTAGAAAATATTGGCTTTCTCAGTAACACTTTTGGGCATGCCCACAGATGTCAAGAAAGCAAGAGAGAGACTTCCACAACCCACCAGGGTGGCTCATATGGGGAAGCATGACGTGTGTTGATGCATCTGTGGGCTGCAGGATGCGTGGGTTAGCACAGGGGGAAGGCAGCAGGTACATGGTCAAGCCAAATGGTTAAAGAAGAGATGTTGTAAAAGTAGCTCACTGCTGAAGAGACTTGAGGTGAAGGTAACCTGTCTGAGGTGAAGATAACCTGCCCAAGACACAAAAGTTTTGTTGCAGGATGAGCTCAGTTACAGTCTGCCTGAGAGATCCACATTTCAATTACTGTATGAAAGGCATTCACACATGTCCATGGAAGTGTGCTCATTAACCATGGCTGAAGCCACACACCACCAAGTCCAGCCTTGGAAGGACAGGTGGAAAAAAAATAACCCAACACAAGCCCTTCAAGCCATTTTCTGTCCCACGAGATGCTGTTCCTGTAGTCTTGACAAAAAGCCTTGAAGCAGAAAGAGAAAGAGGGGATTGGAAAGTTCAGTTCCTCTATAATTCATGTATGTTCACTTTCTTCCCTGAACCATTTTAAGAAGCATAGAAACAGCAGGTTTTGTTCGTGTTACGTGACTCTGGCATGATTCCATGCAAGGGTTTCAGTTCTGATATACTCCAACACCACTGGAATACAGAGTGTAAAACCACAGCACAGATCAGACAGACCTCACTGCCCTCACTGCCTCACTGCTGGCACTGGTTGCTCAGTGTTTGTCGAGGCAAGTCTGGCAAATCTTAAAGGACAGACCCTCTGTGGTCCCTCTGGGGCCCTGTCCCAGTGCTTTACCACTGGAACAAGCTCTTGCTGGCTCATCCATGCCTCATGAGGAGCTGTCTGGGGAGTCAGCTCTTTGTGAGAGCTTTATGAGTCAGCTCTACATTGTCCCAGCCAGACTCCAATGGTTTTTAAAACCTCCCTCCATTTTATTCAGCCAGAGGGTTCAGGCAACCAGAGGTGCCCTGTGGGACAGATTTTTTTTTTCCAAGTGCAGAAACAATATTTTTAGACATTTTTATTTCAAACAAAACAAAATGCCATTTTTTGCAAGCAAGGGGAAATTCCCAGGAGATACCACTGCTCTAATAAGCATGCAAAAGGGAGTTTTGTCTGATTCTGATGGCAGGTAAATCATGTGAGCTCACACCCATGCAAATGTGCTTTTGGACATACTGCAATATGGCAAAGGCCAGTTCCCGGTCAGTGTTTGGCTCAGGTGAGGCTGCACCAGTGCACAAGTAACTGGAAGCCAAACGAAGAGGATGAGTGACAATTCTTCTCAAACAGAAGGTCCTTCCAGCCTGCAGCTGACTTTGAGTCAGTTGGAGCATTCTTTCACGGTGCCAATAATCAGAAGCCATTAATCAGCCCCTCAGAGGAGCTGCCTCTCGGTCCTGACAAGTGCAGCCAGGCCACAGTAACAGATCTCATGAAGAAGTTTACAAACAGACCATCTGTGAGTGTCTCTTGCGAGGATCTTGTACTATGTCCATGTCCAGTGGTCAGAGCCTCTTTTCTGGTAGCTTTGGCCCTGCTCTTTCTCAGTACAAGGGTGCTGTGAGCACCCAGCAGTGGGTGAGTCCCCAGGGACAAAGAGACCTCTGCTGAAGGAATGTAACGCCCTTTTTGCACAGGATCCCCCAGCTCCTGCACATGGCTTGCAGTGATGTAGAGCCTGGGTGGGAGGGTCAAGAAGACCTTTCTCTGAAGGTCCTTCCATGGAAGGAAAGCAGAGCACTGCACCCAGCTCTGTGAGTGCCTGAGGGCAGGGAAACACCTGACATCTTGAGCAGGTTCCCAGCTTGGAAACCCCAAGCCACAAAGACCAGCACAAGAAATGAAAGCCCACTGAGGATGCAGCTACATTATTTCTGTGTTTCTAGGGAGGATTTCTGTTCTCTGGGACAAAAATGTGCTTTTCTACTGCAGTGAGAGCCCTAAAGCTCTGACACAGTCCCACTACCACATTTGTGAACACAGAAAAGAGGACAAAATCAGGAAACTTAAGTTCAGTTTTCAGATGAAGGTGATGCACCAGGGACAGTAACTTGTCTGTTGCTCACTTTTGATGCTGTCTAGTTAAAGCATGAAGCAGCCCCAAGAGGTGTTGGACTGCCCAGTAGCCAGGCTCCAATCGCAGAAGAGGTTCTCCATTGTTGGCACACCAATAATTAACAACCGGAACGTGCCACTGTGTGAGGAGGCTGCACTGACACCATTGTTATCAGGTATTTGGGAGCTGAAGTTAATTACTTCTTGCCACCTGTGTGCACAGTGCTGTTTTTTGGGGTATTTCATAGCTCAATGCTGATTATTCAGATCCGTCTCAGAGGCTGATTTGTTCACACCAGCGCAGGTGCTGAGCTGCAGCAGGGAATGTTTTTTGTGTTGAGTGTGCCAGGTGTGTTTCTCACACCACTTTCAGGAGAAGCTGTCCTGTGGGCTCAAGGCTCTGGCTTGCAGTGAGGAAGATATTCCTTGTTCTTCAGTGATCCATTTTTGCTAGTTGCATTCTCATTTTGGACTAAGCCATCCCTCTTTATCCAACTACTCCCATGACAGAGCTGTTAGCACTTCCTCTAGATTAGCCCAACAAGTTTTTTTTAATTTTTAATCTGGCCCCATAAAATCAACACGGATTTTTAGCTTCTCTTTCTACCTTGTTTGGGACAGCTATTGGCTTCCCTGATTTATTAATGCTAGAACTTCCTGGACTACTGGCATATTTCCCTCCGAGGGTGGGGAGGCCCTGGCACAGGGTGCCCAGAGAAGCTGTGGCTGCCCCATCCTTGGAAGTGTTCAAGGCCAGGTTGGATGGGGCTTGGAGCAACCTGGGATAGTGGAAGGTGTCCCTGCCCATGGCAGAGGGTGGAATGGGATGAATTTTAAAGTCCCTTCCAACCCAAGCCATGGGATGATATGGTTTTAAGGCTGTTATGACCCTATGGCTCCATGGGCAATGTAAATTCTCCTGCCTTTGGCAAAAGCTGATTGCTGAGCGCTGCCTGCCCATAAGCCACAGGGCAGTCCCCACCTTACTTTCTTTGCTCCATGGAGTTGTGGAGCTCCATGGAAACAAGATCCAGCTTTGAGAAACACAATGGTGTGGGTCCCTGCAGGAAAGATCTTGGCCAAAGCTGCAGGAGCCTTGTGCAGGGAGATCTTTTTCTCTAGAAGACATCCCTTCCCCTGACTGTGCTCAGGAGATGTGATCACTTGTTCCCTCATAAAGCAAGGAGAGTTTCCACTCTGTGTAGCTGTAGCTTGTGGAAAGGCTCTGTGTAGCTCCTGCCCAAACTCATGGGGCCCTCCTGCAGGCAGCAGAGAGGGCCTGTGCTCACATGTGCTTTCTTTCTCCTTGTCCTGTACCAGATCTGTGGTGTCTCACACTGGGACTGCTGGAAGGTGCCTTTTCCTTGTGAGCAAGTGGCCATGGCTGCAGACCTGCTGCCTTCGGAAGGCCGAGAGAAGAGTGGGCCAGTAAACTCCAGTTTGTAAGCCCTGTGCACACAGGGGTGTCCTTTGTTCACTCCATCCATGTTGGGAGAGCACATCTGCTGTTCTCCAGCACTCAGCGGTGGTTACATCACTTGGATCATGCTCCATTTGTAAACGCATTAACGAAACTCTTTAGCAATAATAAGCTTTAACTAACGAGTGGCAACTGGTGAATGGAGCCTCCATCTGTTCTCACCAGCAATGTGCAAAGTCTACCAAAGTCAATGGACTTCTCTCTGCTGAATTCAATGGGCCTTTTGCCAAAATCTGTGTGAATAAAATGACGCTTGTGCATATATTTGTGAATGGTGAGGAGGGGGATACGTCCAAATCCAGCATCCACTAAACACCCATGGAACTGCTACTAACACAGTTTTATGCAAAACCCAGCAATTTCCTGTCTGACAACTTCATGTTTTGGTGCAGGGAGAGGAACTCTGTAGCCCTGGGACAGCAGCTGTGTTGTGTCAGCAGAGGGTCATGTCTGAAAGCAACGACATTGCAAGAGAACATCCTGTGGAAAAGTGGATTTTGAAGACTTCATCACTGTACCTGTGTCTAATCTAATTTGTCTTGGCATTTATTTATGGCAGACAATTGCTGCTGTCACAGTGTTCATCTAGCTATAAAAAGCCAGCACTTCTGTGATTCCTATAAAGGAAGATGGGTTGGGAAAGAATTCCATGCAACTGTGTGCAATGTACATTGCTCTGAAGTAATTTGTTTCTCATGAGCTGTTGAAATGACACCCAGGGACTCAGCAGATAATGAGCCAAATTAGGGATGACTTTATCATCCCTCTGGAAGGGCAGGCATTGTCCTTCCAGATACCACCTGGACATGCTGAGTTGCCACAGTCAGTTGGAGAGAAAAAGCAAGGAGTTTATCTGGATTAGTTCAGATATAACCACCAGTCCTCAAGCGATGTTCTGACAGTTTGGGTAAAACACAAGCCCCAGTGCGACATCTCCCACCTGAGCACTGGCAACTCCCCTGTTTATGGTGCTCCAGGAACTGGAGTCTACAGTGAGAAAGCAACAGAGCAGGAGACAGAGAAGGAGAAAGGTCAATTGTCTTGGAACAAGTGGGCAGAAGTCTTGATGGCATCACAGGGTCTCCCACAGTGGAGCTGAGAATTGGGCAGGGACAAGGGCCTGTGCACCACATTGCCTGAAGGTGTCTGACTCCTGGCCTCTTCACAGAAACCATCAGTGTGAAACAGCTTTTTTTACTTGCTTCCAGTCCCAATCCCTTCTGCCTCCATTTGTATGTGTCCCTGAGGCTGAGTGACAAAAATAAAATCCTCCTTTCCATCTGATGCTCATAAGGTGTTTGTGATTGTCTCAACAATTGGATTGCTTCCCTTTTCAAGATGTGTGGCACGAATGGACATACCCAAAAAGAGCCCAAGGGCTTCTGTGTCTGCCGGCTGCTGCCTCCTCCTGACTCCTCAGAGTTCACAGTGACAGCACTTTGTCCTCCTGCAATGGTCCTCCCCGTTCTCTGGGCAGTCGGCTGCCCAGTTACTCTTGGGAAAAAGAATGTATTTCACTCAGCACTAAAACAAAAAAAAAAAGTTTCCCTAAAGTTGTCAAATACAAATGAAAGCTACAGCAATGGAGATTGGGAATGAAGAGGTTTTTACCTCCACATTATAATTTCAGGTTGATGATGTTTCCCAAAGAGAACTCCAGTGAGGTACCTGCTGCCTCAGCCCTACTCCTTGAAGTTTTGGAAGTGATGCAGATGTGGTCACTGCGGGATTTAATTTTTTATCTATTTTTATCCATGTGTAGAATTGCTGAATTGTGTGTTGCAGCTTTTCAAGATTTTGGGCAGAAAGCAATCAAGCTGGTGCACTGGGAAAAGACTTGAGCCAGCAACTCTGGAGGTGCTGGGAAAGTGGGTAATGGATGCAGAAATGCCACGCAGCACCTCGCATGAACACCACTGGCTCATTTCTTTTGCTCTGGCCCTTGGTAGTGGTTGTCTCATCAAATGCAAACATCTTAATGACTTGAGCTCTTCAGTGGATTTCCTCTCTATTATCCCAGCTAAGCTATTTGCTCTACTCACAAGCTGCCAAGCATTCCAGGTCATGGAAAATGCTTTGTAAACTTTTGCACATCATTAGATTTAAGTAGGATGCTTATAAAGCAA
The DNA here is from genome assembly GCA_013398015.1 of Oreocharis arfaki. Taxonomy (NCBI): domain Eukaryota; kingdom Metazoa; phylum Chordata; class Aves; order Passeriformes; family Paramythiidae; genus Oreocharis; species Oreocharis arfaki. The sequence continues at coordinate 82,334 of VZRR01002340.1, read as the reverse complement.
TGGAGAGGAGTTAAAAGGCAATTTACCTCTTATGAGAAATGCAGGTACCCTGTTGATAAGCTCTTGTCTCCCATAGAGGATCTGTGAAGCAGTGAGCCAAGAAGTCTAACACGGGGAGGGACAAATCACAGGCTTTTTTTCCCAGGAGAATTTTGTTATTTTCCTGCTTGTGGGTGGTATCTTATACTTTAATAACACACACCCCCCTCCCTACAGTGTCATTCGAGCTGACATTCTGCAAACTGTCACCTAAAGGTCAATTGCTCTGTGTTTCATCCCTGCAGGCAGAGCTTTGCTCTGACACCGGAGTCCCTGTTCCAGGGCAGAGTGGCTCAGGTTCAGCTCCCTGGCAGATGGCATCTATTCGCTGCTGCCCTTTTCCCCTCTCAATCAGGTTACCACGTCTTCGTGTGCAGCACTAATGTGGTGGTGCTGAGCATGGGCTGGGAAATACAAGCTGAAGCCGGTCCCGGGGCTCTGTTCACACTCAGTGCCATGTTTTTATCAGTGTAAATCAGATCTCCACTCACAGTGAGAGACAAAGCTTTCTGGGGTACTTAACCAGGAGTGTGTCTGTTCAAGTTCGTTCATCCCAGTGAGGAGCAACACAGCTCTTGTGCTCACTCCCTGTGTTTGGATATGCTGAATCTGTGCCCTCACCACAGCAGCTCATTGTGCAGTAAGCTTGTCCACAGGCAAGTGATTTTTCTAGGCTGACAACAATTTTGTATCTAACTGACATGTTCAATGCTGCGCTAATCCCAACCACACAAAACTAACCGCTGAAAAGGGGGAAGAAGACAGCCACGGCTTTTATGTTCAGCCACCTTTTGCAGTGCCTCGAGGAATATGGTCTGGGGATTTTCTGGCTATATTTGCATAGAGGCAGCCTTCTTCCTTGTGCTACAGGCTTAAATTGTTTGGTTTGGTTTTGTTGGTTGCTTTTTTTCTTTTCATATTGAGCTGTATGAGATCACTAATGATGTGTAAGCACTGGAGATCCCTGTGTCTACAGCAATCACTCCAGAAGGGTTCTGAAGGCAGCAGGCTCCAGTATTCCTGGCTACCGCAACAGCCTTAATGAGGAGTAAAATCAGAGTGAATGATGAGCCACTGTCAATAGTCAAAACCCTCTTCTGCCCCTTTACAGTAGTTGCGTCAATGATGCCAAGAGACAGCAATGCCACTGGGGGCACCAGGGCCAACCAATGCTCTTCCAAACAGCTCCTGGGCATGTTCAGGGCTCCTTGTGGAGTGACACCAGCCCCATTAGACAGGCTGGGTCCACCATACATTTCTGGAGGGTCAAAGATTTTGATAGCAAGGTTGGGGGAGGGTTTGGGCAGCTTGATCTCATGCCAATTTGGGAAATGTTTAATTCACTCACACAGACCTGGAAAGGTTGTGGATGTGGCTATCATTTGCACTGACAGATTTCCAGGGTATTATTGTTGTCAATATAAAGCTAAAGCGAAGCTGCTTGAACAGAATTAGCAGAGCTGAAAAACTACACAAGCAAAGGTAAGAATGTGGCTCATTAGTAAGCTGGAGCAAGACAGATGGTTCAACTGGCAGGACAGAGTTTTCCTAAAGCTTGTCTTTCAGGGCAGGTTTTCACAAGAAGGCTGGACAGCCGGGCCAGGTTCCTGCTCACAATGTGAGTCCTGGTTAGTTTGTTCTGTCCTTGTGGCAGAGCAGGAGGCTGTGCCGGGCATAGCCTTGGCAAAGGGCCTATGCCTCCAGTTTTGGCAGCGTGGCTGAGTCCTGATAGCATCAATAAATGATGCAGATGTCCAGAAGGCAGCAGTGTCCATCTGGCTGTGTTTGTTGATCTGTAATTTGGACTCTCGGGCTATTTACAAAATCTGTTCTTTAAATGCTCGTTCTGGGGTGCTGCTCTGCAAGGCTCAGCAGCAATGCTGGCAGTCCAGTGGTCCCACTCACCTTCTTGGCAGATCCTATGCATTCCTTCCCATGGCCTGCAGATCACTCCTCAGGTCTGATTTCCACCAATCTCTCAGCCCAAACACTGGCTGCACATCTGCACCCAACTCTCTGCCCTCCAGAGCCTCCTGTTCCTTACAGGAGACGACTCCTGCATGACCAGGAGCTTGGCTGGCCACAGCCCTGCACAGAGCTCCTCAGCCTGCACCTGAGCATGCAGGACAAACATCTTCTCCACCTTAAGTGTTGCCACAAGTCTCTTGTGTGAGGGAAGGGACTACCAGGTCATAGCAGCATAAAATCTGCTGCTATGGAATCACGGAATGATTTGTATTGAAAGGGACCTCAAAGCTCATCTTGTTTCACCCCTGCCATGAGCAGAGATGCCTTCTACTAGCCCAGGGTGCTCCAAGCCCCATCCAACCTGGCCTTGGACACTTCCAGGGATGGGGCAGCCACAGCTTCTCTGGGCAACATAACTGGCCAGTACATTCAGCTGGATTTTGGGTAGTGAGAGAACCTCCTGAAAGAATCCTTGCTGACATTACACTGGGGGCCTCCCTTTCTCAAACGTACTCTCTGCCTGGCTGGAGTCCAGGATGTTCTTCCTCAGACACTTCACTTAATCCCCATTTTTAAGCTTGGGATGGGGCAGAGAAAGGGGTTTTTTTCTTAAAAAACCTCACATCATTAGTTAATGAAATGGGGCAGATCTCACTAGCTCAGAGCATGGCTTTGCTACTCTTGTTGGGGTCTGGCCTTACAGCAGCTCTGGTGCTCATCTCTCACTGTGTGCACCTGCCCTGCACTCCTGGTTTAAACCTCTGCTCTGATGAAAACATCCAGCCCCAGGGGCTGTTAAATAAACCCCAGACCATGGGTGGCCAAGGAGGTTGGGCACAGAACCCAAGGAATTCTCCAGCTGGATCATGGTCTAAGCTTGGACCTGGAGATGATTCCTCACGGGGTAGATTGCTGGAGAGTTGTCTCGCTGCAGGAGCTGCACTTGGGTCATCAGTGTAGTCATAGGAGTCAAGAACTTCACTGAAGCCTGCACTCTTTTACACACATATGAGTGTGTAATTAATTCTTGGTTCCAGGGTCTTATCTGGGATGAAGGAAATACTAATTGTAACTGCTCAGCAGGGAAAATTTGTGACCAACGAACGATCTGGCACACAGGGCAAAGGGCCAAATACAAGGAGGGGTTAAACTGTCTGGAAGCAGAAATGCCAGAGACTAAATGACTCCTTGCAAGGGATTGGTGCTGGAGCAAGGTTATATAAGGAATCTGCTTGTGATGCATCTTTTCAGACTCCACATAGAACCCCATATTGCAGTATGACTCTGCCCAATACAGTGTTCATTAAATTTCTCTTCTATCTTTAAGAACAAACGTGCGTTTAACTTGCCTCAAGGGGTTATAAATCACAAAAATTCCCCATCAGGGATATTTGCCTTATTAGAGAGTAGTCAGTCTGGATTTGTGCTGGCACCAGTTCCAGTGCCCAGGAGCTTGGCTGGCACATTAGTGAGGACAAGTGCTTGCCAGCTATGAAACCACCCTACTTCCACAGTGCAGCTCACCCTGCCAATGCACCCCTCACAGATGCACCCCTCACCCACTCTCCTCCCACGAGCCGTGTCTGGGATCACCAGTTATCCTCCTGTAGGTCTGGAAGTGAGGTTTTCTTCTGCCCGCCTCACAGCACACCCAGCCGAGAGCCGGTACTGCTCATGGTTTCAGGATCCATGAGAGGTTTGGACTTGACATAAGGAAACATTTCTTTCTTGAGAGGGTGGTCAGACACTGAACAGGCTTCCTTGGGTTCTGGTGGGCTGGTGGGTGCCCTAGGCCTGGCAGTGTTTAGGAGGCATTTGGACAGTGTCCTTAATAACACACTTTAGATTTGGTCAGCCCTGAAATGGTTGGGCTGTTGGACTGGCTCTTCATTGTAGGTCCCTTTCAAATTAAATATTCCATTCTGTCCCTTCCCTTCCCTTCCCTCACATTTTTTTGCAGTCTAAGGAGAACTGAAAATTGAAGGGACCAGTGACTGGACTCCACATAAAGAGGTTACAATGAAATAGAAAACAAGGACCAAAATTAGGGGCAGAGGAATGTTTTCCAAGTTGCAAGATGAAAAAACCCTGATCCATCTATTGCCCAGGCTTAGGCTTTGGTGATGGAGCTTCTCAGCTTGGCTTCCCACCCCTTTTCCCCCCTACTGAGAGATGTAGGAGCTGTCAGTGTCTCCCTCGCCCTGTCTCTGGGCAAGCTGTCTAGACCAGCTTCAGGCTCAATACAGGGCATGAAGCACTTTTGGGGCACGACTCACCTGCCTGACAGGTAGGTCAGAACCAAATGAATCACTTGTACTTCTTTTGCCTCCAGTGCTTATAAACGGAGCTGGGCATGACTTGCTCACATGGGCTTCCCTGCCTTTCAGCCATTTCACACAGGAGGTGAACTGCACTCTGTTGCGGTGGATGTTTTGCAGCGGCGTGGCAGGCCGCGGCCTTCCCAGAGAGCGCCGAACGCGCACGGTGCAGACA
>VZRR01002340.1:0-77566 GCA_013398015.1 Oreocharis arfaki | reverse complement strand
CCCTCACAGATGCACCCCTCACCCACTCTCCTCCCACGAGCCGTGTCTGGGATCACCAGTTATCCTCCTGTAGGTCTGGAAGTGAGGTTTTCTTCTGCCCGCCTCACAGCACACCCAGCCGAGAGCCGGTACTGCTCATGGTTTCAGGATCCATGAGAGGTTTGGACTTGACATAAGGAAACATTTCTTTCTTGAGAGGGTGGTCAGACACTGAACAGGCTTCCTTGGGTTCTGGTGGGTGCCCTAGGCCTGGCAGTGTTTAGGAGGCATTTGGACAGTGTCCTTAATAACACACTTTAGATTTGGTCAGCCCTGAAATGGTTGGGCTGTTGGACTGGCTCTTCATTGTAGGTCCCTTTCAAATTAAATATTCCATTCTGTCCCTTCCCTTCCCTTCCCTCACATTTTTTTGCAGTCTAAGGAGAACTGAAAATTGAAGGGACCAGTGACTGGACTCCACATAAAGAGGTTACAATGAAATAGAAAACAAGGACCAAAATTAGGGGCAGAGGAATGTTTTCCAAGTTGCAAGATGAAAAAACCCTGATCCATCTATTGCCCAGGCTTAGGCTCTGGTGATGGAGCTTCTCAGCTTGGCTTCCCACCCCTTTTCCCCCCTACTGAGAGATGTAGGAGCTGTCAGTGTCTCCCTCGCCCTGTCTCTGGGCAAGCTGTCTAGACCAGCTTCAGGCTCAATACAGGGCATGAAGCACTTTTGGGGCACGACTCACCTGCCTGACAGGTAGGTCAGAACCAAATGAATCACTTGTACTTCTTTTGCCTCCAGTGCTTATAAACGGAGCTGGGCATGACTTGCTCACATGGGCTTCCCTGCCTTTCAGCCATTTCACACAGGAGGGGAACTGCACTCTGTTGCGGTGGATGTTTTGCAGCGGCGTGGCAGGCCGCGGCCTTCCCAGAGAGCGCCGAACGCGCACGGTGCAGACAGGCTCCTGCCAGCTGCCAGCCCCGCAGCGTGGCAGCGGCAAAGGAGGTGAGGAGGGGCTCCGCAGGGGTGCCACAGAAGAACCTTACTTGCACAGCAGGAAAATTCCAAGGGCCGATGACCCTAATACACCAGGGTCGTGCGGTTTTGTATGGGGATGAGGAGGGCGGGGAGAGCATGAGGGCCAATGGTCTCAGGGCACAGGGGTGGTACATGGGCGGGTTGAGGTGTAGGGGCCAATAGGGAAAACCCAAAGGAGTGGCCAGGAACTGGGGCCAATGGGAGAGTGGGGAGGGGAGAACAATCTGGAAGGGGAGACAGATAGGGAAGAAAAGGAGAGGAGGAATACAAAACCAATAGCAGCAATGAAAGGGGTATGCATAACGATGAGAGAACCAAGGACTTTGAGATCTGCTCACCCTAACTGTACAAGGTCTCCAGGCTACTGTCTTTACAGAGGAGAGGGTGGCTTTTGCTCTTCAGCCCTAGAGGCCACCACATCTACAGGTCACCACAGCACTCTACTCCCCTTTTGGACTCCAGCATCCTATTTCCACTTCATATCCCACTTCACTTTGGGGTAAACTGGTCATGTTGCCTGGGGCAGGCAGATCTCCTTTTCTCTTTCCATGGCAGAACAAGAGAACTTCCCAAAATAATCAAAGGAGAATGCTAGCATGTGGATATGTGTGTTCTCATGAAAGGTGGAGCCTTAAAGAAATTATTTACATGCCTCCTGCAAATTTGGTGTTACAATGGCACGCATACTTCTACAGCTGCTCAGGCGTATTTCAAGAGGAAAATCTGCACAAAGCTGAAGGCAACAAGTGTTCATGTGCAAAAAGAAGAGAAGTAGTAAAAATAAACTATAAAAAAGGATATTTTGCTTCCACACAAGTGGAAACCTTTTGACCATCAGGAAGAGCAAATGCTGGAGAAATTGTCTGGGCAAAATCTTGTGACTCCAGTATGAGAGGATTTTAAATCCAGGTCAGACACTGTTATAAGTGCCAGAAGCACCACTGTGTGGGAAGGGGATTAGCTGACATCTTGCTGTGTCTCCCAGACCTGTTTTATCATCCTTTCACCTTTTTATGGGCACACTGTGTAAGCAGCTTGTAATCATTTTGTATCTAATACAGCCTCGTCTTCTCCCTCCTCCACCACTCAGAGCCAACGAGCTCCTCTAAAGCAGTTTAATGAGCTCCGCTGTGAGTTACTGAGGGCACATCTACCAGAACAAAGATGTCACCAGTGCAGCTCAAACAGTAGGAAGTGAGCATGTCATTCACCTGTGGCATTCATGAGATCAGTTAGCGTTTTAGGGAGCTTTGAAATCTTGCCAGCTATTTCTAGAATGACAGGAACATCCACAATCTCAGTAGGTAACAACAAGGAAAATTTTGGACACCCGCTAAATTTTGTGTTCCCGTGCTCAACAGTGCACATTGAGTTTTGGGTTAGGGACTGAGCAGAGGCTTCTGGCGGGTGCTGAGCATCAGCAAATGTGCAAGAGCCTGTACCAGCACATATGGAGACAGAGCCGGACCTGCAGTGCCTTGTGCTGCTTCAAAACAGACTAAAGAGTGGTGAAAACCACATATGAGACACGACAGGTCTTTTAGGGAACAGTTTCTTTGTGTGCAGGGGCCCCTGGCACTCAGGCCCTAGCTGCCTGGGAAGCCACATGCACTGGATGCAGCTCGGGGGTATTTGTCGTTCCTGACTGCAGCACACTGAGCCCTGGGCCTTGGACTGCAGCTCCTGGCTGGATTCCCGAGATGCTCGGACAGGCAAGGTTAAGGGAGTTCCTCTCACTAGCAGGTCTTGAATTTTTACATTTCCTGCCTTTTATGCATTCACATCAGCAAATTCCCTTGGGAAGAAACAAGGTCTAAGAGAGGGCAGGTGTGGCCTGTGTCTGAATGGAGCAAGTCACAGCCTTAAAGACTGAGAGGGGAACCAGCTGCTTCCTTCCCACCTTGTGCTGCTCAGAGGCAGCAGATAGACCTGGGGGGTTGGTGGGAGCTGTACAATCTAGATGATCTGGAGTTAATATTTGCAAGACATGAATATCATGGGAACATCCTGACAGGCCCTGTGTCGGGAGGGTGGAGCTGGGGACACATGGAACTGACAGGTTATGGATGAGATCTTTGCTGCGTAGACAGCAGCTGCCTGTGAGTGCTGGGGCACGTCTTGACCTCAGAACCTTCCTGCTCACTACAGGGACAAGGTACCTGACTTAGGACTTGGCCAAGAGACCCAAACACAGCACCAGCTTTGGGAACTTCCAAACCCTTACTTGGTGCTTTACTGGGGTCAAGAGCTGCTACTTCTGGAGCCCCACCTGGGCGTGGCACAGGACAGGGGCCACACCCTGATGGTGCAGAGACCACCCCACAGCCTTCATCTGAGCTCTGGTTAGAGCAATCAGGCACCAGGTAATTTTCAGTGGGAAGTCCAGTCATTTCTGGAGTTATTCTGGGTACACTGGGCACCTCACACCCTCTCTGTCTGCTTCTATCAGCACTGGATGGAACACTCACACACACTCATGGGGAAAGTTTCTGACTCTCGGGATGCAACATGAGGATGACCAGGTGTATTTGTTACCAGAGGGGCTGTACTTCTGTCCAGGAAAGGGGCAGAAGCATCTGTAGCTGCAAGCAATCTCTGCCTCTGAAGAGATGCATTCCTACAGCTGTTGCTGAAGTTCCCGAAAGAAATGGGTAATCAGGTTGTGCTACACCTGCCTCAATCTCAGGGTGTGGTTCTTTGCCATTATGATCACACCAGGCACTGGCCCAGGACAGAGCATTCCTATAAACGCTGAGAGCAACAACACTGACTGAACATTGGTGGGAAACGCCTGGACATGCTCACGGTTCTCTTTGGGACATTTATGGAAGGAGCAAACAGGTTAAGCTCTGCTGAGCCACAGAGTTAGAGAAGCAAAGACATCCTGCTTCTCTGTAATACGTCACTGGTGTCCCAGTTCTGTAAACATCCTCTCGGCAGGGCCTAAATCAGTCTGTCACATGTCACTGCTCCATCTCCTGTTATAGCCCTGTGGAAAATAAGAGTGATATGGACTACAGACAGCAGCTCCAGTCAAGCTGCCAAGGGGAAACTTGGACAAGTTGACACCCACGTGAATGGGGAAGAAGATCCACGGCATGAAGGAGGGTGTATCTCCTTGAGTAAGTGCCCTCCTTCGTGCCTCTGTGAAGACAGATCAATCCTGGCTACTTACCATATGCAGAAGTGTTCAAATTACTTATATGTAAAAAAAAACCTGAAAAAACCTCATCCTTCCTGCTAGGTTTTGCTTCCAAATGGAAGACACTGCACACTCAGCCTTGGCTGGACTGTGGATGATAAGCCAGACCGCTGCTGTTTGGCAAACCTGGCTTTCCAATACAACCCAAACCCATGGGAGCCAGGTGCACAGCGAGATGTCATTCTTGTCCCTGCAGGTACCAGCATGGCAGAGCTGGATGGCCAAGGCTGTCTGGGGCCATGGCTTTGGCTGGCTATGGCTTTCCAGTGGGAAGGGGATGCCTGAGGGCAGGGGGCTGGACAATGAGCAGAGATCACGGTGCAGTTGGACAGGAAAGGACCTACAAGTGCAGGCACAGGTTTCCCACCACACTGTGGGTGTGGTGGGAACCCACTGTGGAGGCTAATCTGAGCCTCTTTATTTTCAGGTTAGTTGAAGTAGACAAAAGCTTGAGAACACAAGTGAGGGCAGAATGGAGTAGGCCAAATAGGATCCAACGTGTTTTCAATTCTTAAATATCTTTGTTTTCATCTGATTTCATACTTTTGAGGTTTGACAATGACTGGCAGTGCTGAAACTCATTGTAAAAGAACTCAGCCACCCTGTGCTCCTAGGAAAGCAGTCCTTGCCTGAAATCCAAGCAACAGCAACAAAATTTTTGTAAAAGCAGATTTTAGGTCTACCAATGTTCTGGAAAAAACCAACAATTTGGGGGGTTTTACGCTTCAGTGATAGAGGTACAGCTTTTTGTCTTGACTCCTGTATTGTTTAAAGAGCCCACAATGGTAGGAGCAGTTCCAGGAGTGCTGTAGCTGAGAAACCCTCACCTCAGTGCATACCAGCCTGTGGAAATTTACTGTGCAATCCCCACAACACAGGGAGAATGCTCTTCCTTCCTAATCCCTCGCAGCTCCTGTACCACAGGATTACTGCTGCTAACAATAGCATATCAAACAGCCAGGGAGCAGCGTGATTTTTCCGATGCCAGGTGTTGTGATGTCCCGCACTGCAAACGCAGCTGCTGATCATAAACCACAGAACACCCTGGGCTGGAAGAGACCCACAAGGAGCATTAAGGTCAAGCCCCCGGCCCTGCACAGGACACCCCAAAAATCACACCATGTGCTTGGTATGATTCTTGGAGTGTTCCTGTGCAGGACCTGATCCTGCTGCTTGAACTAGAGATCTCTCTCTTAGGGTGTAGTGTGGTGGCTACTCTGGAGTGTGTTGTTCCACTTAGTATTTGATGATGTGTCACTAGAAACCCAAACCAGAAATGAGAAGATATTCTCAGGAGGCTTAAACTTGTGCTCCCTGCTTATGGGAAATGGAAGCTTGGTTTGTGAAAAGGAAAAAAATCCAAGCACAGAGCGTCCCCCAATATTTGGTTTATGAGCACCATGAAACCTGGAGCAACTCAAGATGTGATTTTGGACCACATCACTGAAGACAGACCTGTGGTTCATATGTTACCCTGGAAAGATGCAGCTCAGTATCTGAATGGATATCTTCTGCACCATGCACACCAGCCTTCTCCTGGCCCAGTGAAAATTTAATTACACACTCCTGATGAAGATGGTTGTTCCTGCAGCCTGTGCCTGGAGCACACACTGTGAGTGAGAAGCCAAGCCAAGCTTCTGACTCTGCTCAAACAAAGGTGCTGCTTGAATCCCTGCTCTCCATGCCCACCTCTGAAAAGGCTCTGTCAAACCAGGCGCTTGCTCTGCCAGAAGTTTTGATAAAACTTTTTCTTGGGAACTCGCCTGGCCAATCTGCAGTTTGCACTTGATTTACCTGGATATTCAAACAATTCAGCTACTGAGAGGACATTTGCTGAAAAACAGTCCAGCAGTTCTGCAGAAAGCACTTTGGCACCCTCCCAGCGTGTCAGGTGGCTCATCTGAGCAGTCAGGCCCAGGAATGCAGCCCCAGTGCAGAACACTTGTGTTTGGTACATTGGAAAACATGGATGTAAGTGGTAAAAACAAGGGAGAAGGGGAGAGAGCTGCTCAGTGCACTCCTGAGAAAAGGGGAGCCTGGAGACCTGCTGGAGAAACTCAGGTTGTGGGTGCTCCTGCCTGGGCTGATAAAGAGAGAAGTGTAGGTTAACCCCTACCTCGCCTTCCAGGGAGAGGTGGCAGATGAACTAAGGGACCTGCTCTGAACTTCCAAAGACCCCTGGTTTGCCTCTGGGGAGCTTAGCCATCCTGCATGGACACAGGGCATCAGGGAGAGTTTTCTTTGGGAAGAGAGAGTTCTGTCTTTGAAGACTCTCCTCTCAGATGCTTTGCCTTAGGAAGCAGCATGTCTGGAAGGGCAGAGCTCTCTCTGGGGCTATTCCACGCAGGGATGGGAGCTGTGCGTGCCAACCCCTTTGTGCAGTGCAGTCACTGGCAGGCCAAGAGCACCTCAGGTTTACAGTGGGACGGGAAATGACCTTCAAATGACCTTGATGGAGACCATAATGCCATTGCAGCAGTAGGAAGAACAGTGAAACTGGAGTTCTTGAAGCTTCCTAAGTCCCACTGTCCTGTATTTACCACAGAAACTGCCTTTCCACCTTGTTAGCACTGAAAACCACGGTGGGGATTTTAGGAAACAAGGCAGGAAAATCCCACTGGTGCTGAGGAGAGCTTCAAACAATAGCAAGGATTTTCAGGGGCATGTGCAGCCTTGCCAGTGACTTTCATGCTGAAGGTGTCCTCACCTCATCCCTTCCCCCATGCTGCTCTTGCCTCCCAAGCAGGCAGAGCTGAGGGACCTGTCTGCCCCTGCCCACGCTGGCCTGGGGTGAGGAGCAGTGATGGGAAACAGTTTGCTGTCCAAACCCTGGTTTAGGGGACAGCCCATGCCCCTGCTCTCAGCTCATTTTTAGCACGTGTCCCAGTGCAAGCTGTCTTCAGCTTGCTCACCCATGGAATTTCAGCAAAATCAGTGTTTTCTCCTGTGTGTTTATGCCCATCACACTGTCACAGCCCTCTCATTAGCACTGGTGCACATGGCCAGGCCGGGGTACACCAAGCCTAATCCTCCGCAGCAGCTGGACTGCAGATGGGTGTGGGAGAGCAGCCGTGCGTCCCTGAGGAGGCTGGGCTGGCAGCGGGGTGCCGCAGGGAAGGGCTGTGCAGTGAAAGCTGCAGGTCTCTGCCGGTGGGCTGGGAATGCACAGCACCTGTCAGCTCAGGACAACAGGAGCTCCAGGACTGGGCGAACTGGCTCCCACTGCATCCAGCTGCAGCTGCCCTGCGCCTTTTGGGTAAGGATGTGCAAGTCACTGCTTCCTGCTGCAGCTGCCTCTCCTGCACACCCTGCTCCAGCCCTCCCCAGTCTGGGGATGACAGAGGGTTGGGCCATGGAGGCCTGGGCTGGATGGTCTCCATGGCCATCAAGAACATTCCCCTGTCTCACTGTGACTGTAGGTCTCAGGCATGTGATTTTGGGTTTTAGAAACAATTCCTGAAAAAAGTTTCAGGGCTTTTCATATGATTTCATATGGGCTTTTCACCTTCATATGATTGCATCCATCCCAGCCTGGGGGATAAGAAAGTTTAATAGTGCTCAGTGTCAGTGGCCTCAGGGCCAGGAGCAGTGCCAGTCATATTTAAATTACTGCTACAGATGCAGGACTCTGGCTGCTGGTAAATCCCTGGGTATCTCCTCCTGGGTGGAGAAGCAGCCGTCATGTTGTGAGTGGGGTGAGGGGGAGTCAGGGCTTCAGTGAAGCCCTTCTGTGTCCAGCTGGGCATTTCAAAGGCTGTTTTCTGCCTAGTTTCTCATCACCTGCCAGCGAGAGCTCTGCAGCATGCCAGGGTTACACAATCCTTTGCTTAAGGAGCTTTCCCATCCACTCTTCGGACAAAAGACTCAGGCAGTTCTTAGAATACCTGAATGTACAATTCCTTTCATAACCACCTCAAAAGTGTGTCCCGGGTGCAAGGTGCGAAGGTCCCGGGGCAGCGGGAAGGGAGCCAAGCGGGGCCGAGGGAACAGGCTGGAGCTGGCGCTGGAGCAGGGATCAGTTTTCATCTCGCTGGGCTTTTCTCCCTCCCTGTTCCCTTTCATCTGATCACTCCCGGTGCGACCTTGAGGGTGCAGTGGGGGAGGAGGAAGATGTGGCAAAATCTGTGCAGGGGAGAAAATACTGCATTTGCACAGTTTCAGCAAGTGACTGTCCCGGGGCAGCCCGAGACCACATGGGTCGGGGGAGTCAGGGCTGGGGGAGGAAACCTGGAGGTTTGAGGGTCCATGGATGCCCCCCTCCCCATGCAGAGTCAGCAAAATCCCCTCCTGAAAGGGCCGCCTGGGGAGTCCCGCGAGGCTTCAGAGAAATTAACTCAGCGTTACCCTGGAGCAGACTCGCTGGAGCTCGGGTGTGCCCGGCCGAGAGGCAGTAACTCGATCGAGTTACTCGAGGCGGTGATGGACCCCGGATGATGCCGAGGGAGGCGAAGGGAGCCGCCTTTGTTCTTCCTCCCCTGGGGTTTCTGGGCCGTATTTCCCTTCTTCTTTAGGGAACTGCCCAGGGTGAGGCACAGCTGGCCGCAACCTGGGCCTGATCCTGTCATTCATTTTCACGGGGTAAATGGGGTTCAATGGGGTTTTTTGCTGAAACGAAGAGGGGTGCCCGAGCAGGAAAAAGGCTGATGCTGCTGATGGGGTGCTGGTGGTCCCTGCCCTTGCCCCAGGCAGTGCTGGGTCCCATCCTTGGGCAGTGCCGGGTTCTATCAGCCCTCACACAGCCTGTTTAGTGCTCATCAACAGCTGGTGGGGGCTCTGACACACACTCCCTGCCCCATCTCCTGCCCACCTTGCCACTGGTGCAGCAGCAGAACAAAGGAAGGGGCTTTGGCCTTAATGTGGGGGCTGTGAGCAAAGTACAGGCACATTAAGGATCAGGCCCAAGTAAGGAGAACGAGTGAGGAGAACGAGTTGCACTGCAACAGCGTGAAGGGTGTGGATCTGAGGCTGGAAAATCCCCAAATACAGGAAAATGAAGAAATGAGACACCAAAATTTTCTTTGAAACACTCGGTGTGACTCAGAGACACAGGAGGGCTGATCCTGGGAGAGGAGCAGAGGGTCACACGCTGCAGGGCACGGTCTGCCTGGGGGAAAGGAGTGATCTGCAGGTGGACACTTCAAAGAGCCTGGCCTTGGGCATCACCCGCAGGGCTGCCAGGGACACTGAGCAGCTGGCACATCCCAGTCACTGGGCTGGACCAAATCAGCCAGGGTCCATCAGCCTTTCTCTGGTCACTCAACAGTTCTTGGCTTGAAACTGCAGGGTCAGAGTATGCCTGAACCATGTTCTGACAGTTGGCTGTGAGCCCTAACCCTCTCCTGACCATGGGCTGCACTGCTGTCATGGAGCATTTCTGCTTCCTCGATGGCTGGGCTGGGAGAAGGCACACCATCAGTGGGTTTTCTAATTTTGCAATTCAAACCATCTTTTTTTTCTTGATCATTGAAATGTTTCCCTGGAACTTTTCAGCTCCATGAAATCATTATTTTCAGAATAAAAACTTCACACGAAATTTTCCAGCAAGACTGGTGACATGGCAAAGGTCTCGGCAGGGCAGCCAAGCTCTGCAGCCGATCAACTGTGCTCAGCCTGTCTCACTTCTTCCACAACAGGATCAAAAGGCCACTGAGATTACCAAGCTTTCAACTTTCAGCTTCCCCAGGACTTGGAGGCTGAGGAGGTCCTGGATTGCTTTGGCCAAGCAATCAAAGTTTATAGAGGCTTCTCAGTAGGATGCGTGGAAGAAACACAGAGAGCAGGAAGCAACTGCTGAAACTGCCAGTGATTAAAATGCAATAAAATGTTTGCCTTCTGCTGCTGAGCAAGAAGTGTGGCATGTGTTTTGCTGAGGCAGCAGAAGTGGTTGTGTTCACTGAATGAGCAGCTAATGAAAAGCATTTCAAGCAGGAAGCAATGCTGATGAAGATTACAAGCCTGCTTATATCTTGGAGAATTAAATGGCCTGGGCTGGATACTCCTGTTTTACACTGGATTTTGCATTGATCAAAGAGGATTTACTCTGCTCTGCACCAGTGTGGGAAGAGTGGGAGCACTCCTTTGTGCCAGAAGCTGCTCATGAACATCCCCCTGCGAGGGCTACATGTCAGCAGAACAAATGCCCCTGGACAGGGCAGCTCAAGCAGATCACACTCCTGAGCAAAATTCATCTGGCAGCAGCCGTTTGTGCTGAAGCCAGTCCCATGGGAGCAGAGCTGAGTTTCCAATCATGCTAATTCCTCCTGGGCTCCAGTCTTGTTGGGCTGCAAACGGAGCTGGATCAGCTAAAGGAATGGCTGCACCCATTTCCTCTTTATTGGGGTGCCTCCACCCTCCCCTCCTGTCGCTGCTATTAGCCAAGTCCTGGGGCAGCACAGGGCCCTGCTGTGCTCAGGCACTGCGGTCGCAGGAGCAGTTCCTGCCCTGGAGAGCGCAGCAAAGGAGTCCACACAGATCCAGGCTGTGGGATGGGAGTGGGCATAGGTACTGGCAGGGAAGCCCAGGATGGCACCTGGGCTCTCCCACTCTTCTGGAAAACAGAGGGGCATGGAATGCTCATCTGCCTCATTGTGAGGGGTTTAGACTGAATATTAGGAAAAGGTTCTTCCCCCAGAGGGTGCTGGACACTGCCCAGGCTCCATTCCAGAGGGAATGGGCACAGCCCCGAGGCTGCCAGAGCTCCAGGAGCATTTGGGCAGCGCTGCCAGGGATGCCCAGGGTGGGGTTGTTGGGGTCATCCTGTGCAGGGACAGAAATTCTGTGTTCCTTATGGGTCCCATGCAACTCAGGATGTTCTATGAGTCTATGATCCCTGATATCAGTTCTCTTCTCCAGAGGTGAATTGAGCTACCAGTGACAACATGCAGTGGGTGCACAGTCACCGTTTCTCAAATTGTGTGATATAGAAAGTGCTGATAAAGCTTGGAAAATCCACAAGGCAGTGTCTGGCTGGGGAACAAAGCAGGGAAGTATATTGGAAATGCTTGTATTTGGTACTATCATGTGGTGCTCTCAAAACGAGGGGAGAGGAAGCCAAGGTGTCCCAGACTGCCTAGTGGAAAAGGAGGAGGCTTTTGGTTGCTGTAGGGGAAGGGAATGGGAAGAGAGCTCAGAAATCACACAGCACAGAGCAAGAGATCTTAACTTGAAGAAAAGGCAGGGAGAAGTTGTGGCCCAGGCTGTGGCACATCATCAGCCTCAGGGTTCCTGTGTCTCCCTGGCCACTGGCTGGGTGTGTGCAGGTCCCCTGGCTCCTGTGGGATCAGGCCAGCGACTGGTCCAGTGGTCAAGGGATCTTTTGCAGATTTGTTTCCAGGCAGAGCAAGACTCAGTTCTCAGTGGAGGGTGCATCATGGTCAGACTGGGCAAGCCCTGCATTACTGCCCTGGACAGCTTTGGCAGAGGGTGGCACCTAGAAGACAGGAGCTGACTTTGTGGCAGGGACCTTCAAAGCCTATGTTTTCTTTCATCAGTTGTTTCTGATTACACAGTAAACTCATCACTTAGCTTGAATGCATTTGTGTCCCATTTTAAGTGTCAGTAACAGGTTGGGGGTTCCCAGGAGCAGTTTATGGCAGGCATAAGGCTGGGAGGGCTGGGAGCTGGTGAGATTCCCATCAGCCAGCAAGTCAATGGAAAGACCAAAGGTCCTGAGGAAGGGAAGGGTTGCTGGAGGGTGTGGACCAGCACATTCTGGGGCAGAGCAGGTGATAGAGACATAACTCATGACAACAAATAAACCCATTTTGTCTGAGGTCCCATTGGAGGCGAGAAGCAAGCTTGTCCTTGGAGTGCCATGTGCAGGTGCTTCCCTGTCAGGGTACAGAACAAGGCTGCCTCTGAGTGAGGGCAGTGGAAGGAGGTGGTGTCAGGGTGGGTGCTGGTGCCCAGCAAGGCTCATTGTCCACTCTCTGGTCCGCGGGGTCATGTCAAATGTGAATTTAACTGCTGTGGAAGGTGAACACTGTCAATGATTCTCTGTGTCTCCCTCCTCCAGGGAGATTTTTCAATGGTAGAATTTGCTTTGGTACCTGATTTTTCCCCAGCGTACCTTTAGATGTGGTCTCTCTGCTCACAGCTGTAGTTGAAGTAGTGTGGGAGAGGGAGATGCTTCAGAGAAGTCATGCCCTGAGAAGGACTCTGATTTCTGGTGAGGTATCTAGCACTCCCCTGAGTTTTCCCAGAATGATCCAGAAGCACGCAGCATATCTGAAGGCAGCATTTCCCTGGGGCCTAACCACGGTCATTACTGACATTTTCTTTATTCTTGGTGCTGGTAAAACCTGCTGTCTCTCTCTTGGCAAGGATGTGTGGTTTGCTCTTCAAATATGGAACCATAAAATGTTTGCAATCTGAAATCACCCCCTGCCTTGCTTGATGCATCCAAAACAGCCTCCATGTGCAGTCACTGATGTCTGGCAGCTTTATTGGCACTTCATTAGGAATTTTCTGCAGGGCCAGGTAAATACAAGAGACACCAACTCACCAAGGTGGAGCTGTTCTGTGTCCTCACAGCACGGTGTGGCTGTGCTGCCCCCAAACCCGTCTGCAGGGGTTGGGCTGGGGTAGCCAAATGCCAGTGGAGAGTGTTGTGCTTGCCTGCCCCATCCTCCCCAGAGGGCAGGGCCATGATCCTCACAAGACTCTCCAGGCTCTTCCACACCATAGCTACAAAGTCTCTTCTAGGCAGCACATTACAAATTCATGTGTGTACAAACTTGTTTGGATTGCTATTCCCTGCCTCATCCATTCCCGCTCCCTCCGGGGCAGGAGATATAACTCATCCTTGGCAGCTCTTTCACATTGCAAGCCCCAGTGTTCTGTTCATCTCTGCTGAAGGTGGGCAAGGTGTCTTCTCAGGCGAAAACCTGGCAGGGATCCCTGGCTTGTGAGAGCTCAGCTCAGCCAAAGCCCCAGAAGGATCCTGGTAAAACAAGTGCAGGCACGTTTGCTCAGCCTGGCTCCAAGAGATACCAACATCAAGAGCAGGGTAGCAAAGCACATCTAATGGTTGGAAAAACACATTCCTAGGGTTACTCACATTCAAATCTTGTGAGACGTGCAAAACAACAATTCATCCGGAGTTTTGATTTCTCCAGCAGCCAGTGCAGCATTACACTGATGGTTTTGGCTAGTTCCAGGCTGCCAATCAAACTCCATGTGTGCTTTCCCATTCATATTTCCACACTAAGAAGGTCACCTCTAAGAAAACTGATCGTCATGAGTCTCAGTGTGCCCAGGCCTGCAGAGCTGCAGCACTGCCCGTGCCAGATTCCACAGTGTGGCTGGGACCTGCTGCAGTCTGGTTGCACCCAGCAGCCCATTAGGGCTCATTGCCTGATGGGAATGGTTGGACTTATCAGCTTGATGCACCTGCATGTTCCAACACCGACGTGCTGGGAGGTTTTGTTAAACGGGTTAAACCAACCTGTGCTGCCGAGCACACGCTCGGGACATTTTGAGTGCAGAAGACCTGTGAGAACACCAGGCAGCTCTCTGAGCTGGCTGTCTGGATTACACAGGACCTCCCGGGGACAGCACCATACTGGTGTCAATTGCCAGTTTATCCCAGAAAATCTTTGATGCAGTCCTGGTGAGACAGATGGGCACAAAAAATCCACTGGCAAGTCTCTCGTGCTGCACAACCCACCGGAGAAACGTCTGGTTATCAACAGAAATGTGACCTTACCTCTTCCCTCCCAGACTCCATTATGTTCCCCAGGCAACTGCAGTGCCTTGCAGGCTTCATCTTACCAGCAAACAGGGCAAGCCCCTGCAGCACCTGCTCTCAGGAAAGGGTTTCTTTTCTGTCACTACAACTGCAGCACTCCTGTGCCTCAGTTCCTGTAAGAGTTTGTGTTTCACTGAGCAGATCTGCTCTTGCTGGTGTCTTACATAATTCTTTCTCTTTACTGGAGATAGCTTTGCTGACACATTGGGATCATGTTGGCTGTGTCACAGTGGTGGGCACAGGCTTTATGAAAGACTTCATATCCCAGGCATTTCCAGTTTGGGAAATGTTTTTGCCACCACTCGGCTTTGCCTTAGTGCAGCTGCGCATCACCCAGTTCCCATGTGCAAGGGACGTGTAAGGAAGGGCAGGGAGAAGACACTTGGATGACTGTGTTGTACAGCACTTTGATGTGTCTGTCTAAACATGGGAGCTGTCAAAGCAGGGCAAGTTGTTGGAGTCTCTGTCACTGGCCTGAGTCCATCGTGCTCGGCAATACTTGCAGAGAAGGACAAGCTGAAGCAAGGAAGAAAGACTGGATTCCTCATTTCACTGGGAAGGGTGAAGTTCAGTCCAAGATGAAGCCATTCAAGTTCTCCCCTAGGAGAAAGCTCTCAATGAGCAGATTTCATAAGCCATTAATTATTTCAGTTTGGAGGGGTGTCTGGAAGTCTCTGGTCAATCTTCTGCTTCAAGCAGGGCTCACTTCAAATTGCTTAGAACCGTCAGTTCCTCAGGGCATTGTCCAGCTGGGTTTTGAAAATCTCCAGGAAAGAAGACTGTAAAATGTATCTGAGAAACCTCATTGAAGAAGGCAAAAAAGAGTATTTGAGATGCCTCTTGTAAGGACATTCCTCAAGAGTTTCCTGTAAGGGAAAGAACTAGGACAATTTCTTGAAATTTCAGCATTGCTGGGCAGATTGACAGCCACTTAATTTATAAATTATTGGTAATTTCTAAATGTCATGCTTATTGTTTAGTGTCTAGGCTGGACTATGTGTTATGGGGACTTGTGCATGGAGAGCTGCAAGCTACCAACTGGAGAAGCTGCATGCACAAGGGAATGTTGTCAAAGTATGAGGTCTGTGGACCCTAATGCCATCTTGGAAATGGTTCAGGATGTAAGGAAATACTTCCCTGACCAGCAGAGAATCCAGCAGAGTTCTTACTAATGCCCACAAGAAGCAGAACAACTCTAAGTCCTCTCTATGACCATTTGCAAACTCTGAATCCCTGTATTTGTCCTTCTACCGTAAGACAGCATGCAGCTGGCTGGGCTGAGGGCCACATTGCACTGCTCCTGAGCATGCAGTCTTTATCTTCACCTTCATCTCTTTCTGCTGCCACCATGATGGGACCAAGAGATGTCCCTGCCACCCGGGCTGGGGGAGGACAGAGATGTCCTGAGTATGAAGCAGGAGAGGACAGCATCTTCTCACTACTATGAAGAAGTCAGCACAGTTCTTGTGGAGCTTCCTCAGCATCTGACAGGGCTTCTGCAGGTCACCGTTCATGAGATCAACTTGCAGCACATTAGGGCAGGAGAGAAGGATGGCTGGGGCTCCTTGGGGAGATAAGGCTGGGCTGGCACGGGCCCTGTTGGTGTCTGAGGTTGCTCTGTGTATGCCTGGAGCCGGTAGTGTGGGCTTTCAGAAGACAGGTTGAGAAGTGAGATGGGCTCTCAGAAGATAGACTGGAAAGCAAGATATGTTAGGGAGGGTGGAGACATGGCCTGCCAACTGCCCTGGGCAGTTGGTTGTGTGGGTAGTCATGAGCTTGGGCAAATTTCTGTCTCTCAGGCCATTAAACATCGGTATTTCCAGGCTCTCATCAAACCATTTGTGTTTGAACTGGGAAAAGCTTGGTGCTCTACTTGCTTTGGGTTGACCCTTCCCTGTCCCATGAGCTGCTCTTCAGTGTGTTGGCATCTGGGGAAGGACAAGCAGTGAAATCGTCCTTGTCCCTCTGCAGCTGGTGCAGGAGGGCAGGCACTGCTGGTCCCACCCTCGGGCAGCAAGATGGGCAGCCTGGGACCAGCTGGGTTCAGCCCTGTGGGACAGTGGCTGCTGGGACAGAGGTGGGCAGATGTGGATAGAGGTTTGGTGGAGGCATGTTGATAAATTGAAACAACACATTCCTTCAAATTCTTGACACCCATGCCCATGAACGAGAAGCATGTAATCGATTGCTGCCCTGTTCTGTAGTGTGGCTTGCCTGGTTATTTTCTTGTCTTCTAAGAGGTCACTTAGGGCTTTAGAAGTGAGTTCTGCTTGCTTTGACACCCAACACTCTAGGTGTCCCAATTCACCTAGAGCTTTTGCTGAAGCCACCCAGGGCAGAAAAACAGAAACCACAACTCTTTTTGACCTTGACCAATGATAAACATTAGAATCACAATGTTTGTCTAATTGTTCTGCACCCCTTTTGTGGATTTTTGTTTTATTCGAATTGGAAATTTGGGTAAAATTGGGTGAAGTGACAACCGCCCCAGAGTGCACGTACCTCCCACAAGGTGAGAGGGGATGCCTGCCCAGGCTCTGTCCCCACAGATTAAGAACATTCCTTTATCTAATTGAAGGGGGTTTGGCTTTTGTTCATCTTTTGTGGAGGGAAGGGCTACCTTGGCCAAAAGGTCACACCAATTTGCTGCGTTTAGATTTTTCTTGTATTGGACCACGTGCTGGTATTTTTTGGGGTTATGGCGATTGCTGTGGGGTTTGAAATCAAACTGGATACAGAAATGTGCACGGGTCGAGCCAATTAGTTCAAATTCTTGTGGTTCTTGGGGTAATCTGGGCAATTTATTGACCCATTCCCTCCCCAAAACAAGGGGGTTGACAACTGGTAGGGGGATTTTATAGGTAGTTGGGGATCGGGTATAGGAATGGAAGGGACCTTTCTTTGTGTTGATTTCTCTTTGTGAATTTAAAAGGTTCTGGGGGAACTCAGAGCACTTGGAAGGGATCTCCACCAGGCAAGTGGACAGTGGATTGGTGATTGGCTCTGATGACATGCATAGGAGGTCCTGCTTCATCGCCTGGGCAAGGGTAACCCAGACATTCTTTGGCTGGGGGACAATCCATGCTCTCGCGAGCGTTGTCAGTTGGAGGAGGAAAAGGCTCAGGAGGAGGCACCGATGGAGCGGAGGGCATGGTGTTTGGAGGTGGCTGAATGGCTGCATGCTGATGGGTGAACTGAAATAAAACAATATGGTTACCAACAATGGTAGAGTATTTAAAAATCAGAGATGTAAAGCCCTGCCATAATTGGTCCATGTAACTTAATAATAATGGTATAGGGATTAGGTTTGGGAAAAGCGGGGGAAACACATGAGGTTTGAAGGGGATTAAAGGGAAAGCTGTATTCAGGAAAGGAATGGAGGTAGGAATGAGCCCTTTCTCCATCTCCTCCCGGCAGCATAGGCTACGGTTTTTTCTTTCTCGTTGATGTTAATATGTTTGTCCTGCACAAAGGGCTTTATCCATCTGCTGGGGATCCACAGCGGCCCAGTAGGGGCTGCTATGCAAGCATAGCCTCTACCCCATGTAATTAGGGGGAATGGCCCTTTGATCTGTTTTGTCTCCAGGTCTTTGTAAAGCACTGGTGGTCTTTGCTTCTGTGAAAACTTATTCTGTTTGGTGTTAGAAAAGTGTCTCAGGATGGGGGGGCATTATTCCTCCATGGTGCAGTTTAGGAAGTTTAATGTAAACATGGCTCTGCACAGCTGGGCAGTTGGTGTGTCGACCTGGTCTCCTCCCTTTTGGCGCCTCAGGATGTTCTTGATGTTTTGGTGAGTCCTCTCTACAATGGATTGGCCCCTTGGGGAATGGGGAATACCGGTGGTGTGGGAGGCTCCCCATTCCTGTAGAAAGGATTGCAAGGACTTTGATGCGTAGGCAGGCCCATTATGTGTTTTGATTTTTTTGGGGATGCCAAGCGTGGCGAAGGCTTGGCGAAGGTGGCGCTTCTCTGTCTGTGAAGGCGACATCTGTCGCCTTCTCTCCTGCATGGGCCGAGGCGTAGATGGCATTGAAGAACGTGTCTATTGACACATGTATGTACCTGTACCTGCCGAATTATGGTATGTGGGTGACATCCACCTGCCACAGCTCTCCATTGTTCAATCCCCTTGGATTGACCCCTGCACCCAGTGCCAGCAGCTGGTAGTTCTGGCACTGAGGGCAGGTGGCAACAATGGCCTTGGCCTGCTCCTTGGTGAGCTGGTAGTCTCTCACCAAGGCGGGGGCATTCTGATGGTGGACACTATGGCTCAGTTTCACCTGTTCAAATAAATTTGGTGTTGTGGCTAATTTGACCGGCGCGGCTAACGCATCTGTCCTTTCATTCCCTTCAACAATGGGACTGGGAAGTTTTGAGTGCGACCTTACATGCGTAACATAAAACAGGTTCTCATGGTGGGAGACAAGAAATATTAGTTTTGTGAGAAGCCGGAATATTTTCTCATTGGGGACCTCTTTGAGAATAGCATGCTCCACCCTTGATACCACCCCCGCTACATATGCTGAATCAGTCACAATATTTAAAGACTCAGAAAACCTGTCGAATGCCCTGACGACAGCAGCAAGCTCCGCAACTTGTGGAGATCCTTCAACAATTTCAATGTCGTTTTCCCACTTCTTAGTTTCCGGGTTTCTCCAAGTCAAGACTGACTTGTTGGAGCGACCCGAGCCATCAGTGTAAACTGTCAGAGCATCGAGGGGTTTGTTGCTTTGGATCTTTTTAGGTAATAGATGAAAAGCCGAATTAAAGAATTTGTGTTTGGGTGTGATGACCCTAATTTGCCCAGGGTAGGAAGGGCTATCTGTAATTTGGTGTTATGTTGGAGCAGATGCTCCAGGTCCCCTGATGTAATTGGTGTGTGTTTGTAAAGTCGCACCCAGAGAGGGTCAAGATGCGTGCCCTGGACTTAATAATGAGCTGAGCCATAGCCTCCTGGGGTGTTGTGATAGTTTTTGAGAGCTGGTGTGGTAGGAACACCCACTCTATGATTATCAGTGGGTCGGCCTGGGACTCATCCCACTGAAAAATCATAGAGTGGTGGTGCAGTGGAGCACCCTGTATTATTAAGGAAGATGGCAGGTCAGGCACGTACCGGTTGGCTTGCCTTTGGGCCATCGCATCCTCTACTCTGCTGATGGCCTCTCTCGCCTCTGGTCTCAGTTGCTGCGGTGACGTGAGTTCCAGGGGCCCATGCAGGAGGTTAAACAGCGGTGCCAGGTCTTTGGAGGAAATTCTCAGGTACGGCCGGATCCAGTTCACCTTCCCACAGAGCTGCTGGAGCTCGTTAAGAGTCTTGGGGTTGGTGTTGATAACCACCTTTTGGGGGGTGATGGTCCGCTCCGAGATCTTCAACCCCAGGAATTTCCAAGGCGCAATTCGCTGTACCTTCTCCATTTGTAGCTCGAAGCAATGGTCTTTCAGGGCCTTGATGGTTGCCTGCAGGGCCAATTCCAGCTGGTCGGGTGTTTGGGCACAGACAAGGATATCGTCCATATAGTTTAGGAGGACGATCCTTGGGAAGCGGTTCCGGATTGGTGACAGGATCCTGGCGATGTACTCCTGGCATAGTGTAGGGCTGTTCTTCATGCCTTGTAAGAGCACGCGCCAGTGGAACCGCCTCATGGGCGCCTCACGGTTTACACATGGCATGGAAAATGCAAACTTGGGCGCGTCGTCTGGGTGCAAGGAGATGTTAAAAAAGCAGTCTTTGATGTCCAGGACCACCATGGGCCAATCCTGTGGGAGCATTGCCGGGGATGGCATGCCCGGCTGCAGAGGTCCCGTGTCCTCAATTACCGCATTAATGTGATGCAGGTCATGGACGAGGTGCCACTTGCCCTTCCCCGGCTTCTTGATGACGAAGACCGGAGAATTCCAAGGGCTGTTGGTCTCAATGATGTTGCCTTTGACCAACTGCTCCTCCACAAGTGCGTGGAGCACTCCTAATTTGTGTTTTGGGAGAGGCCACTGATCCACCCACACTGGGGAATCTGTGAGCCAATTCAGTGCCTGGGTGGTGCGCTCCGCAGTGGCCTCATTTAAAAAACCTGTGGTTTGGGAGGCAGATGTACCTGCACTCCTCGTTGGGACATGAGATCCCTGCCCCATAGATTGAAGCCCACCGAGGTAACATACGGCTTAATGGTGGCAGTCTGTCCTTCAGGCCCCCTGATGGTAATGGGGTCCTTACTCCTTGCTGCTATGATTGTTCCCCCTACCCCAGACAATGTGGTTTCGAGCCTTTCTAGTTTCCAGTCCGCAGGCCACTCAGTGGCTGACACCACTGTCACGTCCGCGCTGGTGTCAAGCATCCCCGTGAGGCACACGCCTGACCCATCCTTCCAGAGCTGGCAGCTGATGGTCGGCTGCTCAGCTCCTAAAGTCCTTGTCCAATATACAGCTGGATTATTCACCTCCTGAGGTCGCCAGTCTGGTATGATTATTGCTTGTGCAATCACGGTGTTGGCTGGAAGAAAGAAGGGAGGGTCGACACATCCAACAATCATTAAAGACCCCCCAGCCGTGTCCACACGTGTCACAGAAGGAATTATATGCAAGTTCGCAGGAGTTTGTTTAGTGTTGCCTATGGCGAAGATGTCAATCGCTGGTGGAGTGGGATGTTTTAAACTCACTGCGATGACCCGCTTATGATTGTCCTCGAACCGAAGTGGAGTGGTGGTCACTATTTCAGTTCTTCTCCCCGATCCATAGGACTCGAGAAGTCTCAGTGGTGGGTGGTCACTGTCCTTATCACAGTCTCTATTTGTATCTTGGCGCGGAGCTGTAATGCGCTGTTCCCTCAGTTTCCCTGTTGCGGCCTTGCTTGCTGTTGTTGCAGTCAGCCTCGCCCTGCGGGGACACGCTCAGAAATTGGGCGGTTTAATCTAGGTAATACTCGGCAATCTCTTGCCCAATGCCCCTTCCTGCCACATCTGAAGCACATCCTTTCGACTGGGTTGCCTGGGTATTCGTTGCCTCCCTCCTCTCTTGATGTGATTTCCCCGCCGCTCACCTCCATTATTCTCCCCCCTTTTTTTTGTAATGCGGGGTTGGGGGGAACACATCTCATGCATGTCTCTATCATTACATCCAAGGTTGGGGGTGGATGCAATGGTAGAGACATTATAACCTTTTGACAAGCCTCATTTGAATTTGTTCTAGCCAATTTGAGTAATTGTTTGTTTAGTAAATCCGAATCTTCAATTTGCTTTGTCAGGGCCTTTTTAAGATTGTCTACGAACTCAATGAATGGTTTGTTAGGGCCCTGACGGATTGAGGTGTTATTCATGATGGGTGTTGTTTTTGAAGGCATGGTTAGAAAAGCCTTCTCACCCAGCTCCTTTAATCTAGCAAGGACCGGTCCATCAATGAGATGGGCCTGATCCTGCGGTTTAGTGAAATCTCCCTCACTGTAGAGCAATTCAATCATCAAGGCCGCGTTTTGGGGTTGTGCAGTAATTTGGGGGAATTCAGATTCCAATTATCTCTTCCATGCCCGCTCCCAGACGATGTACTCTGCGTCCGAGAGAAGGCACGTCATAATTGTCTTTAAATTGTGGGGAACCAAAATGTTTGTTGAGAAAGTCGCTTGTAAAATGCTTTTGAAATATGAGCTTTCTCTGCCAAATTCCTTTTGAACCTTGCACAACTCCTTTAGATTTTGATAGTTAAATGGTTCCCAGGTAGGATTGCGGCCGTGGCGATTGAGGATGACCGCAGCGGCAAAGGGGGGGTAGCGGCTTCCGGGTTCTGGGCCTCTGGACCAGAAGTTCCGGCCTTGGGACTGTGGGAACCGGAAGAGCACCCGTGGGAACCGGAAGCTGGGCGGCGACAACAACCGCTGATGTCACAGGAGGCGGTGCGAGAAGAGGAGGGGCAACCCTGAGTGGCAGGTGGTGTCATGGGGCGGAGCCTGACGCAGGGGAGGTACCTGACGTCACGGGTGACACAACAGGCAGAGGAACCGAAGGAAGGGAGGAGCTTGATGGATGGGAGGAGCTCATGCCCTCCTTTTCCGGGAGAGGGGACAGGAAAGGACATGGGGGAAGGAGACACACAAGAGTATGGGGAGAAGAAGGGGGGATGGCATACCACGCCACGTGGCGGGAGCCATCTTGGGACACAGGGGTAGAACGTGGGGAACGGCCATTTTGGGTAGCATAACTGAGGTCCGAAACTGGGTCTGAGGGAGAGGACGAAGGGGAAGGGAAGGACCGGGGAAGATGTGGCCACCAACCTCCTTGGCAGGGACAAGACGGACTCAAGAGGGGCCAGGGAGACGGCCATCATGGCGGCTACCCTGCACTCCACGGCGTTCTGCCCCCATCGAGTCACCCTTTGAAGGGGCAAGGGGTTCAGGGACACAGGGGGAAGAACATGGGGACGGGTTATTAACTTGAACCTGAACTGGGGGAGCTCATGGATTTTCTGCCACCTTCCTGAGTCTCTGCAGGGCAGCAAAAACTAGAATTTGGAGTGGGAAAAGCCTTTTTACAGAGCCATCCCCAGCCCGTTGGATCAATGTCAATTGGAAGCCCACTTTGTCCCAAAAATCCAGGAAGTGGGCTTGTGCTGTGGTGGCGTTGGGAAAATGGGAGAAAATCCATTTGACGAATTTCCACAGCAGAGGCCTCGAAAAAGAGAGCTCTGCTGCGGTAAGGATGCTTTTAACTTGGAGGTGGAACTCCCTCTGGGGTCGAGACAGCCTGCTGCCTATCTTTAAAAGGGTTGTCTCTTCGCACAACCTTAACCCACCCAGGGGCAAAAGGGAAAACTTAAAAGAAAACCCCAGGGAGCCTCAGAAACAGTAGAGGAGGACACTTTCCTCTAGAACCTCCTCTTAGAGGGCCCAATAATACTCACCTGGACTTTTCGGGTGCACCGAAGTCCGCCGAGGTTGTGGAATTGAAATCCCTGGGCGAGTTCCCGGTAGCAACCCTTGGGAGCACTGCCGCGCAAAAAGCGGTGCGCTGCAACCGAGGGGAGTGGCTGCCCTTGAGTGCGTCAGAAGGGATCAGACCCACACCACGCAGGGGAGTCCCACATCACGCGGGGGAGTCCCACACCACGCAGGGGAGTCCCACATCACGCGGGGGAGTCCCACACCACGCGGGGGAGTCCCACACCACGTGGGGGAGTCCCACACCACCCGGGGGAGTCCCACACCACGCGGGGGAGTCCNCACGCTACCAGCCCCTGCGAAAGCAGCCTGCCTGGAGAGCAGGGTGTTGCCGCGTTGCCGGGATAAAAAGGAGAGGGAGAGGCTTGTGCTTGCTGTTCCAGTGGCATTTATTTGAAGGGAAAGTAGAGGAGCAGGGATGCACACTGGAGGGAGGCAGTGGCAGAAGCCCCCTAGGGGGTGGTAACAGTAACTTTTATCGTGGTAGGGAAGGGGGTGGAGAGAGCACAATGAACCAATAGTGGAGAAGAACAGGGGAGGAACGAAGGGTACAACAACCAATGAACAGTAACTAGGGGAGGGTACAGAAAATTGACAAAAACGTATACCAGTGGGGCATCGAGGAACTTAGAACTTTCCAGAATCTATGAATATGGAATACAGGAACTGAATATGTATAAACTTACTGTAACAAAACAGGGAGGCGGGAACTTGTGAGTGACAACTTAGTTAAAAGATGAGGGATAGAGGCTATGCTCTAACCCACCAACGGGCGTTGGTGCTTCTTTCTTCACAGTCCTGGGCAGCTTCAGCTGCTGTTACCACCGCCACAGAGGCACTCGTCGAAGGAGGGAACTTTCCTCAGCACATTCACCCTTCAATGGCCATTCGATAACCTTTGCTGTCAGAAAGAAATGTCCAGTGCTGACAAAACCAGTGGCCTTTTGTTCCATCGGGTTAGTCACTGAAACAATAGGATGGTTGATAGGACTGGCTGTCCTAGTCCTGGGATGCTGGCAGCGCCCACCTCTCTCTGCCCTGTGCAGCCTGGGGGCTGCCCTATGTTCACAGTGAACCTGCAGGCACCGTGTCCCTGTGCAGGACAGTGCTTGAGCCGCCCACGTGGCATGAGCACAGGCCTGGGAGCCCTTGCAGGCTCTGTGGCAGCCAGGGCAGTGTGAGAAGGGCAGCAGGACATCCAGCCATGTTTTTGACTCCCTCTCTTCATCTCCCACTGCGAGGGCCAGGCCGAGGCCTCCAGAGCCCCCGTCACAGCAGCCAGAGGGAGGAGGATCTGGAGGAGATGCAGGATGGGGGCCTGTCCTGTCCTGTCCTGTCCAGCTCAGTGAGGAGGGGGTGCAGCAAGGACCATGCCCTGAGCAACCGGCCCCTGGGAACAGCCAGGCTGTGTGTGCTTCCCACGGGCAGGATTGTGCACTTGTGGTTTTAATGGAAAAAAATAATCAGTGGAGACGATAGCCCATCAGCAGAGCCAGCTAATGGGAAATAAATCTGGTAGCAAATGTCACTGTTCAGAGGGGCTCTTTGGGAGATGTTTCTGTTGGGCCTGGTGATTGCCAGGCCTGTCTGTGTTTTGCAGCCTAACTTGGTTTCTATAACTGTATGTGGACCAGATGTGGTCACTGACAGGAAATTCTGGAAGACAAGGAACTAAAATACTTTTAATTTCAACTAAAAATACAATCCAAAAATTGTCATTATCTTTCTGCCTCAAAGACTTGAGCTGCAAAACATTTGGTTCCCATCAAGGGTTGAAACAAAATGTGCATTCAAATTAATTTTCTGGTGCAAAATCATGTGTGATGGTGTGTGAGGATAGGTACAAAGCTGTCAGCATGTGCTGGAACAATCAGAAAGGTAAGTTGTGCCCTACAGAGAGCAGGGCACATGCCAATGGCCTGAGTGTTCACTTAGGAAGTCCTTGCCCTGGGTCTGGTACTCAACTGAGAGCAACTTGTTCAGATCCAGCTCAGAGCTAAAATTTTTTATAGTTTCATGTGGGTTGAGTTTGTGATAAACCAGCATTCCTTATGAATGGGGACATCCCCAGAGCTGAACTAGGGCTGGCTTGGCAGAGTTTTGGCATTTGGAGCTGTAGCCAACAAGAAACAGCTGCTGGTTCCTGCTCTGGGGCTGTGTCCTGGAAGCACATCCTGCACATCCTCCTTTTTGTCTACATCTACAATCCAGAGTGGCGGTATTCAAGAGAAACAAAGTGCAAGGAACATGAATCACAGCCTTCCCCTGAAATCAAACAAGATTCATTGCTGCCAAAGTACTCATTTCTGCCAAGCATTAACCAGCCAGTGGGCAGCTGAGCCCAAAGCTCATTGACAAACCTGTTGGTTACAGTCACTTTTTCACTGTTTCCGTGTGAAAACACATTTGAAGAGGCTCATTTCATGCTTGCAGGATTCTCTCATATTCGTTCATCTTTCTCTTTTTATCTTCACTGCTAATTTCAAAACTCCTGGCACCATTTTCTTGGTTCCTGGAGAAACCAATTAACTTTTTAACCCATTGCTCTGTGCAGATCCCAGCTGCTTCTCCTTTTGACACATGCATGTGACACTGAACTCTCTGGTTGCATCTTGATTTCGAACCCCTTTCCTAGTTCTCCATCAGGATGTACCTAAGCTTTGCCAACAAAAAGCAGAGATCAGTTTTGATGTCAGTCCCAATAACTGTTTAATCTGCTGCATCTCATGAATTCTGCTATTAAACCCTGGAATTCAGCACAGAGCAACAATCCCAGAGTCTCGGGTATGGGTAACCCAACCTGATTCAGTGTGGTTTTCTTGCAGAACTGCTTCTCTCAGACAGCATTTATTTCAGACACAGTTTTTACAAAGTCTACATGACTCAGCTGTTGTTCTGGTGTATGGTTTCACCAGGCCATCTTGTCTACTCGTAAAGCCACTGCTGTTCCCCAGGATGGCCATTTTATCCTTCTAATTTCCTACATTTCTCTGACAGCTGAGGACCAATTATTTTCATGGCAC
The DNA here is from genome assembly GCA_013398015.1 of Oreocharis arfaki. Classification (NCBI taxonomy): domain Eukaryota; kingdom Metazoa; phylum Chordata; class Aves; order Passeriformes; family Paramythiidae; genus Oreocharis; species Oreocharis arfaki. The sequence continues at coordinate 51,646 of VZRR01002340.1, read as the reverse complement.
CAGGGAATTTTTCCCATGCATCTATACAGTTCTCATGGTTTCAGCTTGAAGTTACACAATTTATGGCAGGATCAGAGGTTTTTTTCCCTGGCTTGCTCCTGGAGAGGTTATGGATATTGATTTTTGTGCTGGTGCCACTTTTGATGTCTTAGGGACCAGATGATGCCACGTCTTGGAAAACACAGGAATATTCTGAATTCTTGGAATCAATGGCTCACAGCAGCGGTGGCTGGGAGGGACCTGTGGGGATCTCCAGTCCAGCCTCTCGCTCCCACTGGGCCAACACTAGTCCATGTTTCCCGAATGTTCCTTGGGACAACCCACTGCCCTGCTCTTATTTGCTGTTGTTTACCTAGTTACTGTGGCTTTTACATCATTTCCACTTGGGACAGCAGGGACACTGACATAGAGAGGTGCTGGATGATGCTCAAGGCTGGGGAATGGTGAAGTGTCAGGACCAGTCCCTGGCCTGCTGGGCAGGGAGGAGAGGATGGAGAGGAGAGTGGGCAACTGCTCAGGTGGGGCAGGGTAGACTAAATGCCTTGTTAGATCTAGGGACCAAGCTCATGGTTGTCTGACCACCAGCTTGCTGTCACCTGCACTGAAGGTGGATAACTCTTGCCCTGTTCTCTGTTAAAAACGATTTTCAGCTTCTCTGGCTGGAGAAATGGGTCTAGGAAATGATATCTGTAAACACGCATTTGAGACCAAAGCTATTCTTTGTGTCACTGACACTGGAGAGCAAAGACTTACAAAGCTGTTTCCAAGCTGATGGTGCTGCCAGCCCTGCACACTTGCAGCCTTCAGCTATCACAGCTGCTCCCCTCCAGGGGCATGAGGCAGGTGGTCTTCATCACCCCATGCTGATCATTATCTTAGGAGGCAATTTTCTCCTCCAGTATAATTAGGAACCACTCATAAAACACAAATATCCCCACTTTTCCCCTCTTTTCCAAACCTTTCAGAAACAGGAAGAAATTCACACCGCAGGAATAAGGAAACCCAGTGAGGCTGATGGTCCACTTAAAAATGATCCAAAACTTCCTAGGCATCACACCATGCAATGGGTCCAGCTGCAAGAGCTGCCAACCTCTGCCACCAGTGCCAGCACACTCGTGTTAGTGGCAGCCAAGTCTGACGCATCTGCACATTCACACGCCCCGACTCTCAGACACTCAGTGCAAAAAAGGGCACATCTGAGCCTCCCCGTTCTGAAAACGCTTTCACTTGGAGATCCCTTAACCAGTGCATCCTGAACCCTTCCTTAGTGTCCCATGGGGAAACCTCAGCTTCTCTGAGATAGGAACAAACCAGCTGCTCGGGGCTGAGGGTGAGTCCTTCGGGTGGGAGCACCCCCTTCTCTCCTTTCTGCTTGGTGCCCTCCAGGAGGGATCAGGTCCCCACTGTACTTGTCAACAGATGCTCTCCAGCGTGGCCACCTCTCTGCATGGGACTTTACTTTTCCCGGACCTTGTGGCTTTGGCCATCTTTAGCACCCACTGAGCCTTTCCATCCCCCATTTCCATCTTTCCAGGGTATCTTCAAGAGAGCTGAGTGTTTCTGTGCTATGTCAGCAATATGGCTTATCCATTGCACCCAGGGGTGGGGGCCATGTGGGTTTGCCAGGGACACTCTTCACTCTGTTTAGAGTCATCCACACCCTCGTGCTTCTCTCAAGCTGTAGCTTCAGGGACCAGGCGTTTTCAGAGGGCAAGTCCCCCTGGAGACTGAAGGTGCATCAGACCCCATCTCTGAACTTCTCTTGGGATTCACATCCCCTGGGAACCTCTTTTATAAATTGCATGGAATGGCAGCCTGCCCTGGACACATGAAGGGTCTCCACGCACCCAGGAGAAGCCTTATGCAGCCCACTGGTGGAAAGGGAAAGGCACCAACCTGTGCTGGCCATTGCATGGGTGATGACCAGCCAGTATGTGACCTACAGGTGCCTGGGATGCCTTGGAGGGCTGGGATGCCATCAGGGTGTCAGATCATGAGGTTTTCACAGGGAAAAGTGGCTTTAAGGATTTTCCACCCCCTAGCTGCTCGTTCCCGCTGGAGTTTGGTGTCCTCTCTGCTGCACAGGGCTCCTTCTGACCACACTGCTGACATCAGCCAGTGTATACAAATACTTCCTCCCAATTATTGCCCGTGTGTGCCCATGCGAGCCATCCCAATTTCCACACAGCTCCCCAGACAGCTGTATTGACACAACTGAAGGGGTGGGGGCAGGAATTTCTCAAACTCGCTTTGCCACTACAAAAATGTTGGTAGCACCACACCCTCCAGCTGCCTGGGAAAAGAGTAGTTGGGAAGGTGGCAACTCAATCAGCCGCCTGGCAGGAGGGTGAGCCTGGTGTGAGCAATCAGCATATCACAAAGGCTTTGTGTATTCCAGCGCCTGACAAGCTCCGGCAGCGGTTCATTTGCATTGCCACAAACAAGAGATCTCAAGCTGTAAATACCTTAAATTTCCTAAACTGATTAGTTAGAAGGAAGGAAAGGGATGGGGCAAGGGAGGTTGGGCTGCTTTGAGGATACCCACACAGTCAGGGCTGTCTGACGGCCCTGCCTTGTGCCTGGAGTTACAAAGACCAGGGGAGGGTCCGTACGAGGGGCCAGCATTAGATGGGATGTGCCTATCTCGCACAAGGATTGTCTCTGATAAATAAACATTAGTGCTGATGTATTTATTCAGAAATCTTCTACTGAAGTGCTCTGGAGTGGGGCTTGGTTGCATAACCCCACATTGCCATATGCAAAATACACCCAAGTTTTGCCAGATGCATTTGTTTTCCCGCAGGAAAATGCAGATCAGCGTGTCCTACCTGGCTTGCAGGGAATGTGCTGAGGGTGCCTCCTTATCTACTTCAGTGACTTTCTCCTAAGGAAATCTATGCATCCCATGATCCTTCCCATCTGTGGCATTCCCAGTTTGCAGACCAGTGGCATGTTTTCTCTCCAGAGATTGGAGCTATGAGCTGAAGCCGTGCCCATCAGATTGTCCATCCAAAAGCAGATGCTTTTGGTTCTCTATTTATTCTTCCTTCGAGTCAATTTACAAGGCACTGAACTAGGTAGTTTCTCCTCCACCCGCCCTTAAACCCAAAGGACCAGGGTGAGCAGTGAAAGTTTGATGCTGGCAGTGGGACATAGAATTACTGAATCATGCATAAGCTGTCTTTTCACTGACAGTGTTTGAGGCTTGGATATGCTGGTAAAATTCCCCTCTAGCTCACACCTAACTTGTTTTGACGGCGATAGTTAAGGATTTAGAAAGCTTCACTATCACTTCTTGTTCCCACCCAGTATCTTGCTCTGGTAGCCCCAGGCACACTCAGTATCTGAAGACCCAAACCTTGTAAAGCCAGAGGTGCCCAGAAGTTTTGCTGTAGTCCTACTGCCCTTCATGAAAGCTTCCTGTGGCCCCATCCAGCATAAACAACCCTGTGATCCATATCCGCATGTCCCTAAGGAGTTTAAACGTTGGCAGTGCTTATATCCGACACTACTGTGTGCTGGGAAAGGCAGGAGATGCGTTGCAGCCAAGGACACAGCTGGCACAGTAATGAAGAAAACCCAACTTTGCATCACACCCAACGTCATGGCTCTTCAGAGCTCCTCTTACAGGATGGGCAAGTTGCTTTCGGATGGTGCTGGTTTAGGAGAAAGCCCAGATGACAGGCTTCGAGCTGGCACCTGCTCAAGAGGCTAAGCTCAGGTGAGATGGGCACTGGCTTTAAGCCTTCAGTGACCAGACCTGGTGTTTGAGGTGTTTCTGTCACCTGCCACACAGGCAGCATCCTGTGCCCTGTACACTCCCCTGTGCTGCAGCAGGGGTGAGTGTAGCCTGCCTTGGAATGGAGGAGCAGTGCTGGCATGGGAAGGCGCCTGGCAAAGGACAGCACAACTGACTTGCTGCAAACTTCCACTCACAAGGGTCTGTCACCTAAAATTCAGCCCATGGCTCACAGAAACAGCATTATCCCACTTCGGACCAAAACAAGCATGTGATCTACCATAAAAGCTGCTTCACCTTTATCTGGGGTGAAGGGAGTGGTCTGGTGTAGTTGTGAAGGGTATCCCAGTGTCATGGTTTAACCCCAGCCAGACCCCAGCCTGTTGCAGCCATTCGCTCACTCCCCCTCCAATGGGATCAGGGAGAGAATCAGAAGGGTCAAAGCTGGAGAACTCATGGAGATAAAGACAGTTCAAGAGAGAAAGCAAAAGCTATGCACCCAAGCAAAGCAAAACAAGGAATTAATTCACTGCTTCCCATGGGCAGGCAGGTGTTAATCCATCTCCAGGAGAGCAGGGCCCCATCCTGTGGAACAATGACTTGGGAATGCCATAACTCCAAATGCTACCCTCCTCCCCCTTCTTCCCTACATCTTTATATACTGAGCATGGTGTCATGGTCTGGAACATCCTTTTGGTCAGTTTGGGTCACCTGTCCTGGCTGTGTCACCTCCCAACCTCCCATGGACCCCCAACTCCCTCCCCAGTGTGGCTGTGCGAAAAGCAGAGAAGGCCTTGGCTATGTGCAAGCTCAGCAATAACAAAATCATCTCTCTATCATGAGCTCGTGTTCTGCACAAATCCAAAACACAGCCCTGTACCAGCCACTGTGAAGAAAATTAACTCTACCCCAGCTGGAACCAGCACACACAGATGTCACTGGCACAGGTTGCCCAGAGAAGCTGTGGCTGCCCCATCCCTGGAGGTGTCCAAAGCCAGGTTGGACAGGAACAACCTGGTCCAGTGGAAGGTGTCCCTGCCCTTGGCAGGGGGTGGAACAAGATGATCGTCAAGGTCCCTTCAAACCCAAACCATTCTAGGATGATGATGATGATGGTTCCATGATGTCCTTGAACAATTATTGAGGACAATTAATAACAATTAACCTGCAGCAGAATAAAAGGGTGTTCCCAAGCAGCTCTGCTGATGCTGCCTTTACACCAGAGGGAAGAGAATAAACTGATGGTGAAGGACTTATCACACTGGTATGAGAGTGCTGTGGGATTTGTCCTGCCCACCATACTCAAAAGGGGCTGAATACATACGAGGGATCCTGCAGACCCAGGTGTACCAGGAATCAATGTAATAAATACATTAGCAAAGTTCAACAGTGGAAAGTGAGAACCAAACATTCTGAGACCAAAAGTGAGGCAGGTCTTTAATTACAGAAGTAATTAGACCTTGGAAGACATTCACAAAGACTGTGGCAGACTCTGTCAACAGAGCTGTTAAAGCAAGAGCCCGTGTTTGGTTGGGACATCGGAGAGGTGGAAAGATACTGATAAGAGAAAATGCCAGGCTGTCTGGCTTGTGCAGAGGGCTGGAGGCAGAGTGTGTGAGGGCTGGCAGCCCCTGTGCCACAGCTGGTGCTCCCCGTCCCAAGGAACACTGCACCCCATCCCTGCACCCCAACCTGCCCTGGGGGTGCGGGCTGGCCCCCAGGGTGCTTTGGGTGCTTGTCACCTTTGCCAACATCTTTTGTCACCTTCTGCTCGTGGATGTCTCTCAGTGTCCTCTGTGTCCCGACCATGAGCTCTGTGTGATTTTGCTTCCTGCTCCTGTGGTCTTTCGGGTCCCCAACATCTCCATATTCTCAGGCCCAAACACAGCTTCAAAATGCATGGTCAGAGCATGATGTAAGAGCAGAAAAACCGTAGAATCATAGAATGGATCTTAAAGATCGCCTGGTTCCAACCCCTCCATCATGGGCAGGGATGGAGGACTGTGATCAGTAGGATCAGAGTCAGCATCAGACATCCTTCAGCCCTGATGTTTGGGGAGATCTTGTCCTTTCCCTGCTCACTACCTGGATGTCCCCTGCCCCAGGGAGCACATTTCCCCCTCATCTGTATTGATGCATGTCCCTGCTCTGCAGAGCTGGTCCAGGTGCAATGGTTGTATGCTGTGAGGGTGAGGGTCACACTGGTCAGTGCCACACTGGTCTGTGCCACACTGGTCTGTGCCACACTGGTCAGTGCCATGCTGGTCAGTGCTCTGCCCGTGCCGGTGAGGCTGCCAGGGACTTGTGTGCAGCAGCTACAGCAAAGTGTTGCTTTCTTTCCTACGGATCCTCTTGTACTTAATTTCTCACACTTTTGAAACAGGGACAGCTCAGAAGCAGGGAAACAGTTTCTTCAGGAGGTGAAACATCCACGTAATGCCTTTGTAGAGACACAACATAGGGTCATTTTCCTGCTTCTTGGAAAGCGGAAGTTCACGTTGCGCAGACAGCTGAATTGAAACCGTGTTCTGTCATGTCTTGTTGCTCTTGTGGTTCAGTTTTTCCCTTGAATGCAACTGTTCTCTCACTGACATTATTTTGCACTTCTGAAAATGCTAATCTGGCACTCTTTTCCCTGACGTAGCACCAGAGAGTGTCCAGCTGCAGGGCTGGGGAAGGGACACAAGAAACAAGAAGAGAAAATTTCAATGCCATTTGGGAACCAGCTGCAGCCCAGGCAGAGGAATATACTGGCAAACACCAGGGCAGACAGAGGCAGCGAGGGCAGCGCTGGAGCCCGCTCCTGGGGCTCACAACTCAGTGTGCCTGCACATCTGATCGGATAACTCATCAAATGATACAATATAAAATAAAATAACTACTCCAAAAAGCATGGATTGCAGCAGCTACTCTGCAGTTACTCTGCAGTGTACCCTCAGCAAAAATGAATTTAACCTGAGCTCATCTTCTCTTGTTACGTATTTCTCATGTGATCTTTAAAATAATTTTAGCCTGGAGCTTTAATAACATCAGAAGGGGGTCCATGCAGGTCACATGCCCCCTGATTTTGCAAATTTTTTTTGCATAAGGGCATGTAATGAGTAGCATTCAAGAGTTCTTTTTTAAGATTTTAAGATTAAATTTTTAGGATTTAATACCATTAACAGCTTTGTCTTCATGGTCATGGTGGAGAAATGCAGCAAAGGTATTAGGAATTACAGAAATAAATATACATAGAAAAGCTCCATTTCTTCCCCACTCAGAGCCTCAAGGGTTTTTCTGTACTCCTGATCCTATCAGTGCTGTCACAAGTGCTCCAGTCCTGAGCACTTCTGGGCCAGTTTCTTCATGCATTTTGATTGTTATGGAAATAGGCCAGTGTTTCATCATCCAGGGAAGCAATAACACAGGTGGAGGGGAAGTGGATTTTATGCAAATACTTTGTTTCTTGTTTGTAGAAGCCTGGGCATATCTGTAAATTCCACCTGCTCAGGGATCCCAATGGACCCGGTTCCAGCACAGTCAGGTCTGTCTGTGGTTGGCTCCAGCCACAGGGAGAATCCCATTTGCTGATGCCCACGAGACAAAGTTTTGGACATCTCCTAAGAAAAGGAATTGAAACTTGGTTGGAAAGTGTGATTTCCAAGGAAATGAATACTTGGGGTAGTTGAAATTTGGTTTCAGTCTGAAATGGGCTGAAACTTTCTAAGTTTCCTTTGAACAGGGAATGTTCCAGATGTTTCCAGGGCTCCAAGACAGACAGCTGTCAATCAGCATCACTGCTAAGAACAACAGCTGCCTAAGCTGTTTCCCAGTACCGGGGGCAGTCCCAGTGTCCCCAGTCAGAGGTGACTCCGGTGGCTGCAATGGGGCCAGAGCTGCCCAGGCGCTGCTCTCACCGTGCCTGCAGCTCTGGAAGCCCCAGGTCCAGGTGTCCCCAAACTAAGACATTTCCAACAAGAAAGGTGGGGCTTTGTGAATCAGTGTTTCCCAGCTCACCTGAACCAGAGCAATCAGCAGTTTCATGTGCTAAGAGGCCATAAAGCACAACCTGGAGCCAAGACCAAGCCTCGCCCCTTCCCACACACAGCACCAGCAATCCCTTGCAGCCAGCTGGTGCCACCATGGACACCACAGCCAAACTGACTGAACATGCTCCAAAAAGCATTACAATTTCAGCAGGATTCATTTTGACTTTCATAGTTAGTGGTTTCTGCCTCATTTAGGAAATTTCTCCCATTTCTTGTCAGCTTAAATTATTTATTTTTCTGTGAAATATATTGTGTAATCAGCTGATTTCAGATAGTTTATTTTCTCTGCATTCTGTAGCATTTAGAGAGATGAAGTAATTCTTTGAGAAAGATTGAATTACCTTTATTTTCATAGATGGTGCTTTATGAAGATATGGAGGATAAATACTCAGTTCCCAAGTATTGCAATGAATCTGCTGAAGATCTGCTGAATCTCTCAGTGGAGGACATTTCTGGAAGACCTTCATAAACAGTAAGACCAGCAGAGATGACTCCAGTTCCTTGTGCGACTGCCTGAATATCAGCTCATAGATTCCTCCACTTCTTTCCCTGAGCCGAATGCATCAGAAATGCTTTTTAAAGCCCTGCAATCCTTGTATACAGGTATCACCTGCTGGAAAATGTATCCCATGCCAAAATCAGGTGCTCCTGCCTGAGCAAAGGTTCCTTACTTGCACTCTTAATTGCAGCTTACTTCCACTTTGAGTTTTTCCAGCATTGGCCCACAGGCAGATCTCGGTTTCTCTCACTTCCCAGCACCCTTGGTTCACCCTTGAGCCTGATCACAGATAAATTAAACACACTGACCATCTCACCTTTTTCACCACGAGGCAGATTTTCTGGACCTTCCTGCATTCTTTTGAAGTCCCCATTTACCCGCTGTTTTTAACAATGGGACGTGACCACCTCCCCAGCATCTGAGTATGTGACAGCCATTCCTTGAGCTTCCCAGGTGTTTATAGCAGGGTAACAGCTCCCTAATTGCCTCATGACTCCCCGCTGCTCTTATGTGGAGGCTGCCACAGCATTTGTTTTCTCCCAGCCTTGTAAATGATTCACGGCATTCCCAGATTTATTAAAAATGTCATCATCCCATGAGAGCACCCCCTTCCAGACCCCTGGTTTCAGGTTATTGGAGCTGTTTAACTTTGAAGTTTCTAAGCAATCAGTTAAACTTTGTTTTTTCTGATTGCAGTTTAACACTCTCCTTCTCTTGGGGGTGGAGCAGACACTTGTATGTTATCTCAGCTTGCTGAGAAAGCGTCTCCCACTATCTTTCTCGATATTAACAAAACAGTTAGTGAATTCCTTGGAGCTGTGTTAATCCCTGTAGACTGCAGGAGACAAGCTGATCCTTTCAATCCAGTGAAGGGCCTGTGACATCTTCAGCCTGTACATTTGCTTCAGATGTATTTCAGCAATTCCAGGTCTTTGTCTGTTCCATCTCCATTTGTTTTGTAGTTTGCTGAATGCATTCTCATAATGGGTTTTATTTTCAGTCCACACTGTCATTCCCACACCCATAAGGTGTTACCAGTACCCAGGCTGAAAGCCAGCAGTCAGCTGAGATTGTTCCTGATAAGGCAGGGTTCCACCAACTTTTATTTCACGCTTGATTTTGGGATGAGTTTTTCAGGCCTTCAAGCCCTTCTAAGCCACCAAAAGGACATAAAATTTGCATTTTTAAACTAAACTGTGGTCATTCCAACATTTGATTGTTGAAATTCAGCCAAATTTACTCCTGACTAAAGGAAACATTTCAAACCTACTCAAAGCTTACCTTCAGTGGAGAGCCCAATGCTCCTGCTTATGTGAGCTTGTCCAGTCAAAGTCCCTGCAGAGTGACCCCACCTGATACATGTGGTGGGGTATCCTGTGAGGACACATGGTGACCTGACACTCCCAGGTCTTCTGAGCAGTGTTACCCCAAACCTTCATCATTCAGTGCTCACTGACCACCCCAGCTTGTCGCTTTTGTCCCAGGTCTCCCCTCAGGACCAAGCTGTCCTGCAGACCTTGCTGACTTGCTCTTCAGGGCAGAAGGGAGAAGCAGAACCCCGTGGGGTGTGTGTCTCCTACCTGTGCTCTGTTAGGGGACACGGAGGACACCAGGCAGTGGGAGGGGGCAGGAAAGGGATTTCTTATGACCAGAGGGCAGAGCAAATGTTGTCTCAGTCCAGCAGATCTCTGCCACTGAAGCCATCCTCATGGGGGGCAGTCACTGTGCCAGGTCACAGCCAGAACATCTCAGGGTGCACACAAGACCTGCACACAGCCTTGACCTGAGCTGCCTCTGCCAAGGACAGCAAGGTGCAGAGTCATTCCTTGGCCAATATACACCTTAATAAGAAAAGTACTGTGAGTGGAGAAGGTACAGATGAGCACCCACCTCTCCAGCTGCCAGCTTCCTCCTGGCATCCCATCCCAGCACAGTGCCTTGCCCTCTCCTTGGGCCAGAATGACCGACCTTAGGTTGTGGGATACCAGGACTGCAGCCAAACTGATAGGCTTGATCTAACCCCCCTTCTCTGGGTGGGTCTCCTGTGTCCATCTTTTCTGCTTGGATCAATCTCCTAACAAGATGTATCAGCTTTCTGCACAGTGCCCAGACGTTCAGCTTCTATTTCTCTGCAGCCTACAAGGCAGCGTGAGCTCTTCTCATACAAGATGATCGTCAAGGTCCCTGGGAGTCATTCCCAGGGCAGGCCTGGGAACATCCTGGTGTGAACAGACAGCAGCCTGGGCTTGTGGGTCCAGGGGATCCCTGTCTAGGGGCTGGCACACAGGGAAAGGCTCTGTAAGTCTTTGGCCTCCCTTACATGGTTAATTTTGCAGAGGAAAACATTTGCCCTGTGCCTTAGCAAACGTGTTTGTGAACAAGGAAGAGAAAGGAGTGAAATACACTGAATATATCCAGTAGTCACTGTTGGTACACACCTGCACTGGCAAGGTGACACCTCACAAACACAGATAAGCTGCACTCACTGCCCCAGACACATTTTGCCACTGTTTACCCTGGGATTAGTGACTTGACTGACCTTTCCTGCTGAGCAGTGCAGGGACAGGGCTCGGCACTAATGCCGGGACTGGGAGAAATCCCCCTGTAAGGGTCAGTTCTGGGATTTGAGCATGCTGCAGAGTCTGTGGCACAGAGAAAAGCCAAGTTTATTTCTCTGTGTCAGTGTGCAAATATGGCTTCCCTTCCCTTCCCTTCCCTTCCCTTCCCTTCCCTTCCCCAGCTCCTGGCCAAGCAGCCCTTTGCAGGACCACGAGCTGGTTCACAAAACTTTAACACAACCATTCAGAATTAAATACCAGGCAGATTTAGGCTTCCTGATGTAATGAAAGGCACTGGAAATGCCCTGTTTAGACTAAAATATCTCAGAACTGGTCTGTTGTAGCTGTTTCTGTGGCTGCCGTGATGGAAGTGGGTTTGGCATCCTTTACATCTATTTAAACTCCACTCTGTTCCTCAGAGCAGCTGGACCCTGCCCCTTGGGTCCTCAGCTGTAAATCAAATGTGGACACTTCTCCAGATTATCAAACCTGAGCCCAGAGCACTCAACATGGGCCGGGGGGAGGTCAGGCTGGCTGGCCAAGCCTGTCTCTTTTGGCCTTGCAATCCACGACTACATGAAGATAAGAGAAAGCCACGCTCATCCTGCAAGTACCTCCACTGATGTGAAGTATAAAGGGAGATGTCCCCAGCCGTGGCAGAGCCTTTCTCTGTGTCACCAGCAGTGACTCACAGCAGTGCAGACACGGTCACGCTGTGGCCGGTGCTCTGGGCACGGTGTGACGTATGAAGTCATTTTGGTCCCCTGACTCAGACTGAGGGTGCAAGGGCACTGGCCAGAGCTGATGATTTTGTGTTTCTCCGTGAGATTTCATCACTTCAGACATTCTGTGTCTATTTAAAGTTCTGGTTCCTGATTTTTTTCCAAGTATTTTATCTCTTAAAATCAGACTCTGACTTCCTAAGAAGCTCTGAAGTAATACCCTGCCAATGTGGAGGCTCTTCCAAGTGAAGCAATATCCTCCCAAGGGTGACACTCCCACCCTGGCTGTGTCACCACGCTGTGGGTGTGGGCTTTTCCTCGATGCAGCCAAAGCCTTGCGGTGCTTTCCATACCCACAGATGGCAGCAGGGGCAGGCATGGGAAAACACAGGGGGAATTTACAATCCATTTCATGGTTTTGCCACTAGATTTCTGATTTGGAGCCTCTGAAGCTGCCATAGCCACTGCTGATCCTGAAGACCCCATGAGGTACTCCAGGCATGAGTCCTGATGGGGGATTTGGGATCACGGCAGGCTCTGCATCTCCAGAGTAGAGGCCCCTGCCTCTCTAGGTTTCCTCAGTAAAGACATCTGTGTTTCCCAGGGTTTGAGTGGGCAGTGATGAGAAGGTCCTTTGTCACACGAGGGAGTCACAGTGAAAAAAGGGGGATTTCACAGGAGCTGCCTGGAGGGGGGCAGATCCCTGATTCCCGGTGCATCCCTCGGGTCACGGCCACAGCTCTCCATCAAAGCTTTTTGCTAAGGTAAAAATAATCAGAGTTTTATGAATTCATTGTCTTGGCTGAGGTATAAAACATGAAAAAATAATTTTGATTTGACTGAATACACAACAAAAAAGCCAAAAATAAAGCAAAATAAGAATTTAATTTCAACCAAACAAATCCTTGTATTCTCTTGAGTTTTCACATGATTTCTCAACTTAAACAGACTGATGAATCCACAGATATGTGCAGGCATATGTGTTTGGTGTGTTCCATCTTTTCCAGCAGCTGAAAGCCTGTAGCTCACAAATCCTTGGAGCCCTTGAGGTGGTGCTCAGAGAGGCAGGTGGAGCTCAGCTGGGGGGTCACTGTGGGGTCAGGGCAGGGACACAAACCAAGAGTGAGTGGTGCCTCCTTCAGCAAGAAGTCACGGAAGGGAGTGAGGGAGGGACCAGCCCAGGGTTTGTGCTGGGTTATCTATGCTAAAAAAACCTCAGTATGCTATTTCAGAAGTTGGACTTGATCCTTTTGGGTTCCTTCCAAGTCAACATATTCTATAATTCTATGAAATATTTCTCAATTTGGAATCACTGTCAACTGCTTGACACAAACCTGAGAGTCTCAGGGGTGAATGGAAAGAAATGGTTTATTTGACCCCCAAAAAATCATTAACTTTTTTTTCTCTTTAGCTTTGAAGAAAAAAGAAAGCTCAAATGTGTTCAAATGAGAAAGTGCTGTAGCTGGAAGAGCTAAGTCAGCATCCTCTTAATTGTCATCTTTTCATTCTTGCAAGGCTTTTTCCAGGCCTTTCTTCCTCAGGAAAAAAGAATGGGGCAAACTTTGATTATTTGTTTCCTATCACAAAAGACCTGCAAAACTCTTCAGTGCAGGAAATTCGATCCTGGGAAAGGCTGGCATCTGGTGGGAAAGAGCCGAGCATCCCAGCAGCAGTGAAGGTGCCATCACAATTTGTCTCCCCCAGTATTTATTTACTTCCCGCAGGCCTGAAGTTGTGAAGGATTTTAGACAGCAAACTAATCCTAAACTCTGCCATAAAGGACATAAGAGAAATGCTGTTTGAACTTCTTAATAGGCTGCTGAGTTGAGTTGCTGGTGCTGAAGGCCGTGGTAAACCCAGTCCCCCATCAGGGCCATGGGCTGATATGGCTGTTCCTGCCTTGTTCCATTGCTCTGCCAAGTGTGCAAACATGGAGCATCTGTTTCTTCCAGTACTTTTTTTATCTGGACCATTACTCTCTCTTTGATCAGGAACTTTCAAATTCCACTGCCAAATTATATAGCCATTAATTCAAAGCTCTTTTTCTAGTTCACTGCTTCTCTTTACCTCAGAAGAAACACCTTTATTCCAGTGAATGGAGTTGTAGATGGTGTGGGTGAGCTGCTGCATCTGATCTTTTATTCTTTGCAGTGTTTAGCCAAAGACTTCACAGGAGCACATCTCCTGAGCAGGACCTCTGCTTCCACAGTCCCGTGGTGGCTCAGGGCTCAGGAGCTGTGCCTTTGAACCCAGATGGGTGCAAATTGTCCACAGCTCGTGCAGTGCTCACACACAGGATTTGGGGGCTTTATTTGGAGCTATTATTGCATCACGAGTCAGTTCAGAAGCCATGAAGCAGGTTTCAGGGGAATAAGGCTTTTGGGCTGAATTCTTTGGCAGTAAAATTAATTTTGATAGCAAGCACTGGCATGGTTTACATTAGATATTAGATTTTTTTTTTCATGGAAAGGGCTGTCCAGCCCTAGCACAGGCTGCCCAGGGCAGTGGTGGAATCACCATCCCTGGAAGTGCTCAAAAAGTGAGTGGATGTGGCACTTGAGGACGTGGTTTACACACAGTGGTGAACATGGTGGTGGTGCTAGCTGATGCTTGCCCTTAATAATATTAAAAGTCTTTTCCAATCTTAACGAGTCTGTGATTCTATGATTTTCCAACAGCTTCTCATATTTACTCCAGGCTGTGTCTCTGAAGTTGTCTGTGCTAGTGGACCTTTAGCTGTTTTCAATTCCTGCCTTTCAGGTGCCTTTTAGCTCAGCAAATCCCATCGAAACCCTATGAACATCAGAGAATTAGGAAATCAGGAATGAGGGGCCTTCATGGTTTCTCTTTAAATCAGCCTCAAGGAGCAGAAGCAGCAGGAGGTGGCGAGAAGAGGGTGATAGAAGAGCAGAGGGGAGTGGAGAGGACATCCTGCTTTCATCTGGACATCTGGATTTTCTGAAGGCCAAATCCTGCCAGGGCATCTGGCTTCAAACTCTGCCTGGTCCTTAGCATGTAGCTGCAGATGTTTGGGTGGGGGGACTCAGAGATGTTGTGACCCATCTTGTGGCTCTGCTGGCTCCCTGCCTGGCACTGAGGCTGCAGAGGACATGCTCTCCTCTGGTCCATGCCAAGGCTAGCTCCAGATGTCAGAACAAAAGCTGCTTTGGGGTGGCAGGGGATGCTATTGGCTGTGTGATTAGGAAGAAGAGCTGTGAATGGGAATCTCTTGGCTTTGTAAGACCCAGACCTGTGAGGAGAAATGCTGAAACAATAGGGAGAGTCCCACATGCCTGGAACAAAGTTTCACCACTTTCCTCTTGACCTCAACACCTGAGTCCCGTGTGTGCAAATAAACGTGTGATGTCCGTGGGCCTGGGGCACACAAACAGGCTCAGGTTGGGCAAGTGTGGGCCAGAGCAGTCTCCCGAGGAAGGACTGTCAGTTTAAAAGACAAAAAAGTGCAGATGACACATCTGAGAGTATTTACGGCCTCCTTCAGTGTTTGATGGTTTCCTTATTTCACAGTTCTTTCTTGCCCAGGTAGTTCCTACTGTGTGTACCTGAGACTGCCCCTGTTCCACAGCGCCCTATCCTGAAGAAACAGGCTCATGCACAGGTTTTGGAGGCAAGAGAAGAAAAATGATCAGTATTGGGGGAAAACTGGAACAGAACTTAAAGGTTTTGTAGAGGTTTTCCAGTTTGTATTTTGAGCTGGTTCATCTCAAAAGCAAATTCCATGCCTTTCTGGGGCTGCTGGTTGCAATGACATGACTGTTCTGAGGCTTCAAAATACAGCCTGTTGTAGACACAATTTGTTTTTCAGAAGAGAACGAATCCAGAACACATGAAATCTGTCAAGTTTGTTTTCAGAGTGAGAGGAGCCACTTGTGGAGGTAGAAGTGCACCCAGGCTGGGAGCAGAGGCACAGTGGCTGCCTGTCCCCCACTCAGATACACAGCTTTCAGCACATTAGGTGAATTGTCAATAAAGGAGAAAAAAACACCCTTGGAAATAGGGTGAATCCCTTTAATGAATAAAAACCTTGTACAGGAGAAAGTAAAATGTTGTTTAATGAGCCTGAGGCCCATTAAAGGAAGAAATCTGCTATTTACCTCTCTCTGTACTGTGAAATCTCTCTTAAACAAACACCTGCTATAGGCATAAAGCTGCTAAGTATTAAATTGGCTGCACATTATACCCAGACTACTATCACAGGCCTAAGGAAAACATTGCCTTAGAAAAACATTTTCAAAGCTTTTTGCTGGAGACTAAGGTAGACAAGAACTTTATTGTTGGCTCTGTATCACCAGTTTTACCCTGAGGTGTTAATGTCCACCTTTCCTATCTGAAAAGCTGAGATTTCCACAAAATACCACAAGAAAAGGACTCCTGCTGTGATTACCTCTGATAGTGAGACCACCCATCCCAGGAGATGAAGTCTTCCTGGAAAACCTGTTCAGAGGTCAGAGCTGGGAGTGTCTTGGGGGCAGGTTTGCAGAGCTCTTGTTGGTTGGGATGTGCTCTGACACAGGTTTGTGAACTCTCAGGAGCCTCTCCAGTTCAACATAAAAAAGTCAATAATTGGTGTAAAAGGCGGAGGGATTTCCTGTTCCTGTGCCAGGGCTGGCAGGGAAAAAACAGAGTGGAGGGTGGAAATGCAGAAAAAGATCAGGTCTCTGCCCTTGATGGTGTGTGTGCTGCCCAAGAGCAGCGGGTGGCAGGTTGCTGTGGGGCATCCCACAGAGACTGCTGTTAGAGCAAGATCTTTGTGCTGCTGGATCACTTCCTGGCTGCTGCCCAGCCCAGCTGTGGCACACCTGCAAGCACCACAAGGGCCCAGGCAAAGATGTGTTGGAGGGCAGTGAGTCCATGCTCAAGTGGCATTGGCCACTCTAAGTAGGATCCCCATCAGCTCAGGGGTGAGTGGTGGAGGCTGGCAGGCTCCAGAACCCTGCTGTGTTATCAGCCCCCACAGGGCTACTTGGCCTTGTTGAACCTCATGAGGTTCCCATGGGCTTCCTTCCTGTGCTTGTGCAGGTCCCTCTGGATGTCATCCTGTCCCTCAGCTGCACCACACATCTTGGTGTCATCTGTGAAATGGTGAGGGTGCACTTGACCCCACTGTCTGTGCCACTGATGAAGCCATTAAACAGTACTGGTCCCAGTACGGACCCCTGAGGGACATTGCTCATCACTGGTATCTAGCTGGACATGGAGCCATTGGCTGTTACCCTCTGAATCACAGATCACTGAGGTTGAAAGAGACCTCCGAGATCATTGAGTCCAACCTTTGACTGATCAGAGCCTTGGCAACCAGACCAGAGCACTGGGTGCCATATCCAGTCGTTCCTGCAACACCTCCAGGGAGGTAGTTCAACCACTTCCCTGGGCAGTTCGTTCCAATGTTTAACCACCCTTTCCATGAAGAAATTCCTCCTGATGTCCAACCTGTCTCGCCCCCTGACCTTGAGGTCATTTCGTCTTGTCCTGTCACTTGTTCCCTGGGAGCAGAGCCCAACCCCCGCTTGGCTGCCCTCTCCTGCCAGGGAGTTGTGATTTCAGGTAGATGTGACCATCCAGGCAATTCCTGATCCACCCTTCAATCCACCCACTGAATCCATCTCTCTCCAATCCAGAGAGAAGAATGTTGTGAGGGACTGTCTTAAAGCCCTTACAGAAGCCCAGCCCTTCCCTTGTCCACTGAATTCATTCTTCAAAGCTACAAATCTCAGCAGCAAGTACCACACAAATCCTTCACATCTGCTGCAGGCACAGAGGGGAAGCTCACAGGCTGAGTGTTCCCAGGCTTGTGCTTGCTACCCTTTTAAAAATGGGAGCAATGCTTTGCCTTTTCCAGTCACCTGGGACTCCACCTGTCTGCCGTGATTTTTCAAATACCATTGAGGGATTCTTGGTAACTACATCAGCCAACTCCCTCAGGACTCTGGGATCCTTTCTGCTGTGTCCCATAGTCTTGTGTATGTTCAGGTTCCTCAGGTGGTCTTGAACATCCAGGGCACTGGTCCTGGACATCTCTGAAGTGCAGAGGGTGCCTGGGGCTGGATGTGCACCCTGCTCTAGGCCCTGCCAGATTTCCAAAGGGAATATCAGGAATATCAGCACAGTAGGGCTGTACTATGACGGGCCCTCTGACTGGCCCTCAGTAGGATTCTCCCTCGGACTGGTCAGTGCAGTGGAGTAAGAAGATCTGGCTTGGACAGGAGTAGGATACAAAATGCAATTCTTACATCCACATGTCCAGGGAAACTGTGAGTGTGTTGAAGACAGCACCAGGTTATGGACGTCCAGAGCTCTGTTCCCAGCTCTGCTCTGATGTCCTGAATGAGTCACTTGTGGCATGATGCACCAGCCTGATGGGCAGAGCGGGGCTGCCTGAGTGCTGCACTGCCCCAATGGTTATGAAATCAAAATTCATATGCATATATGGTGGATTATCATTTTATAGCCAGAAAGGGGCAAGTTCATTTCTATAGTGACATCGATGTGTTTGAAATGTTCAGAGAAGACCAGCAAACCCGTCTGGGACTCAGAGGCAAAGATGAAAAGCGTTAATATTTTTAGCACAGCAGTCTCTGCTTCAGCAAGGTCATGACACCAGCCCATTATCATTTGAAAAGTGCACTCATGAAAGGGGAAGAAGAACTGGTTTGGAGCAAGTAGGTGCACTGGGATGAAAGGCACAAAGCTGCATTTCAAGATGAGAGCAGCCACTTCCAGGCACTCAACTGAGAACTGCAACACCCAATTTCCTTCCTACCGCTGCTACTGCCCGGCTTTTTCATCTGCCATTTCTATTATTCAGATGGGTGGAAATTACTGCAATAAATATTGATGGGCTGGTGCGTGGGAATGGCTACTGAGTATTGATGGGTCACTGGGCAGGCACATTGTGAACTGCTCAGGAATAAGGGACTGGGAGCCCAGTGTGCTGTGCAGACAGTGTGGAAGCGGGGTTGGGGGTCTCCAGTCCATGCAGGGAAGGTGAGGTGATGAGAGAACCCTCTCTGGGCCTTCCCAGCTACAGCTGGTACAGCACTGTTTGGAAATTATGCACAGCTTCTGGTTTTTTTCTGGGAGAAACCAGAAAATCAGAGAGGATCTTAATTGCCCTGAAATTGGGTTGGCTCCTCCAGGACTCAGTTTTCCAGGTGCTGCAACCCCCTGGCATGGGGGGCTGTGCTGGAGCAGGGGCTTTGCATATTCAGAGGAGACAGGGACCAGGATTCCATATCCAGTGACCTCGAGCTCCTCACATGGCTGCTGGGAAACAGGAGAGTTCCTGTCCATGACGCCAGAGAGCATCACCAAAATGATGCTTGATAATTTTATCTGTCTCCAAAAAGCCTTTCAAATTAAATGCCCAGAAATAAAGACTCTTAAGCACTTAAAAGTATTCAGGATGTTAATTAATTTTGATGATTTGTATGTTTTAATTATTCATTGACACTGTATTATTTTTCAAGCAGAAAAGGAACTTTTTAAAGTGTCACTGCCTCTGCTACTTAAAGCAAAGAAATGGTGTTTAATTAAACTGAGACCAACAAAGCTCTATTGTGTGACACTTGCAGAGCAGCCTGTGAAATAGGAAATGTCAAAGATTAAACAAACCTCTTTTAGAGCCAGCTAAGGGGAGAGGTGCCACTGTTTATAAAATCAGAGCCAGGAAAAATATAATAATTAGAAAAAAACAGGTCATATGGAAAAACAATATCCAACTTGACAATCTTTCATGCAGATATGGTTTGAAGTTCATTACTCATTGTATTCCTGCACAGAAGGCTTTTTGTTATTCTTTGTGCTAAGTCATTTTTTAATTTAAATGGAGATGGAGATGTGTTCAAAGGAAAATTTTAAACAAATGAACCCAGATGCATTTCATGTCATTTTTGATATAAAGGTTGAATGAAGCTGCAGGGAAGAAAAACTGCATTTAATTAATTTTTTTTCATAAATAGATCTGTTTCTGACCACTTTCTTCAACATTCATGTGTGGTTGCTGAGCAGGGACTACATGAGGTTATTTCCTCATTTGAAATCTCGTTTAATTACATTTGAAAAAATGTAACAGTTGAAATTAAGCTCTAAAACATAAAT
Organism: Oreocharis arfaki; assembly: GCA_013398015.1. NCBI lineage: Eukaryota > Metazoa > Chordata > Aves > Passeriformes > Paramythiidae > Oreocharis > Oreocharis arfaki. The sequence continues at coordinate 31,979 of VZRR01002340.1, read as the reverse complement.
ATGTGTATTAATGTAGAAGGAGATGATGGGAGATTTTTCACTGGCTGGATTTCCTCACATGGACCCAAGTGATACTGTAATCTGAGATGCTCATTCAGACATAAGACACATATCATTAAAATGCACTTTAATTCTCTTCTTTGGTGCTTAGAGCTATTTTCCACCCCAAAAGGTTGCAGTGTAGAATATAAAAAGAGACAGTTCCCTCCTCCCTCCCGCTCCCCATGGCCGGGTGCAGTGAGATGAGGCAGAGCATCACTCCAGAGCCAGCCCTGCCAGGTGTGTGAGGTCCAGCCAGCCAGCGGGGCCCCTCTGCCACCCCCCTGGCACCCGCACTTGTCCCCAGTTCCTCCCCCAGTTTGGGTGATGTGACCTTGGATGAAAACCCAGCACAAGCCTGATTCCGGTATCCCAGAGAGTGAGGTCCGCAGCCTGTCTTGCACAGCACCCTCACCAAAAGCAGACCCCAGGCTGCAGCACCATCCAGCCTGGGCAGGGATCATGGACTCTTTCCTTGCTGGGGAGCAGCTGAACGAGCTGCTCTGCTCGTTTCTCCCCCACAACCCTCGTGTTCAGCACCCTTAGACAACACCATCCTCTTCAGGCCACCAGGGTGATTAGAGGGCTGGGACACCACTGCTGTGAGGAAATGCTGAGAGAATTTTTCATCCTGGAGAAGAGAAGGCACCAGGGAGACCTTTTTGTGGCCTTGCAGTACCTGAAGGGGCTCTAAGAGAGCTGGAGAGGGACTTTGGACAAGGGCCTGGAGGGACAGGACAAGGGGGAATGGCTGCCCACTGCCAGAGGGCAGGGCTGGATGGGATATTAGGAGTAAATTCTCCCTTGTGAGGGTGGAAAGGCCCTGGCACCGGGTGCCCAGAGAAGCTGTGGCTGCCCCATCTCTGGAGTGTCCAAGGCCAGGCTGGATGGGGCTTGGAGCACCCTGGTCTAGTGGAAGGTGTCCCTGCCTATGGCAAGGGGGTTGTATCTAGTTTTTAAGGTCCCTTCCAACCCAAAGCATTCTGTGATTCTCATGCTGATAGATTTTGGCCCTGGGGCAGATCAGTGCTCAGTGGCCAAGCTTTGGGCAGACCGTATTTGCCTTACAGTGGGTCATTAACAAGCCCCAGCAAGGAGATAAACATCTGTACTGCTTTGCTCAAGGAGATGCTTGGCCTGAATTAGCTCACTCTATACTCTCTAACATGCCATTGAGTTCAGCTGAAGCAAAATACAGGAAAATAATCCACATGTTGGGATTCCTGATTGCAGAAATCTGTCCTCCTTATTAGTGGGTATGCTGGAGACATGAGTGCACAAAGCAGATACCTCTTTCCATTTGGAAGGTGTTAGATTTGACAAGGGTTTAATTAGAAGCCCGGACCTGGAAAAGACTCCTGGGTGCTTGAGTCCAGCCCTGAAGTAGCACTGTGCCTGTAAGCCCTTCCCTAGGCTGACTTGGATAACTGGCTGGAGGTGGAGGGGCTTCAACCAGTTGCTGATGCTATTGAATGTGAGGCCAACAAATTGACAAATGTGGCATAAATGATCATGAAAATGGCAAACAAGAGCCCTGTGGCATGGCAGCAAATGTGAAATTGCTGCAACAGTGCATGGCACTGATCTTCACTCAGTCTTGAGTGATGATGATCTCCTTGTATGTCTAAGCAATCAGTGGATTGATCGATTGATTTGTCCACTCACTGCACGCAGAAAGTATATTTTAGACCACAACTCTCATGTTAGCCCATAGCTCTCATTTAAAAATTATTCTTAGAGTATCTAATGGCAGAAAATGAGTTGTTGCTTCCTCTCTAGGATGAACCAGGTGCCAACCCCCCAGTACTCACTTCTACCATGGAGCAGCAGACCATGGCACACATGTGAAACAGAGCCAGGGCCTGCCGGGGTGAGACACCCAACTGTCAGACAGGGCCCTGGGCTTGGGCTGGGCCAGACAGCTCACTCCAAAGCCTTTCCTGGACACAGCAGCTGGAGCCTTCCTGGGACTGTTTTCATAGAATCACACAATGGGTTGAAAGCGATCCCAAAATCATCTAATTACAACTGCTTTGGATGGGTTTATCCTGCTGCAGGGACCAGGAAATTTCATGAGACAGTGTGGGCTGATCACAGCACCTGGTTCCAGTGCCTGAACATATTTCCAGAGCTATTTAATGCACTGCTCAGATGTAGGCCTGAGGTAACAGTGGTATTTGAGATGTTCTGCCTGTTGGCAGCTGTCGCCTCAAGCTCCAGTTGTTTGAGCCCAGTGTTTCCCAGAAAACCGCTTTGTTCTTGTTCCACTGCCCTTCTCCCTTTGGTTCCTGTAGATGTGCTGCTCTGTACGATGCCCTCTCACTCCCAGCAGACATAATTCTCTCTGGATCCCAAGAGTGCGGATCAGTCACCTCCAGGAGGTCCCTTCCTGCAGGGAGCTGTGGCAGCTCCAGCACACACCTCACCTCTCCTGCAGAGCCATCCCGCATGATCCAGCATTACACCCACGCTCCCTGGCAGTGCTGTGACAATCCAACTTTGGGGCTACTGCTACCCAAAAAACGTCTTGGGACTGGACCATTGCAAACCTGGCACCCTAGACTTGGGTTAGGAAAATATAGATCTGGTGGCCCTTTCTTCTCCTGGGCCATGCCTTTGTCCAGGTGCCAAACCTCTCTATACCCTGCGTCTCATCAGCATCCTCCCTCTGTCCTGCATTTCTCTGGAAGGTGTGTTCAGAGCCACCCAGCTGGGTTAGCATGGAAAGAAAACAGCCAGAAAGTAATGTGTTCCTCACTAGGACAGGCTGGTGCTTTGAAACACTTCAGTGGGTGTCCTACATCTCCGAGGCTTCTCCAAGAATGCAGCTGGGATTGAAAGGGCTCTTCCCTCTTTGCTAGGGGCTGTTCTCTTGCTGCCTCTTAAAGCAAAGGCATTTGGTCATGCCAGCGCTTCTGCATGGCAGGGCTCCGTCAGGGCTTTATCGTGCTGGAGAGACAGCTGAACATTTTCCATCAAAATTATTTTCAGCCAAATCTGATCTTCATCAACACAGAAAACTGTGTATATTTCAGGGGAGGGGCGAATTTTCAGAATCTCATTATGCAAATGAGGGGGGAAAAATAAAGAAGGAAAAAAGAAATCTCACTTTTGGTTTTGATAAAAGCCCGGACAAATCTTGCAGAAAATCACCAGCAAAAATATTTGCTGTGAGTCTGTATAAATTGCTGCTGTGAATGTACATTGCCCTGAATGCAGCCAGCTCCGGGGGAAGGGGTGCACAACCCAGGTGCTGGCAAGCCCTAATAGACATGTTTCCTTCATGTTTCCTTCGTTTGTTTGCTTGAGGCGCCCTGGGGCTGTCCTGGAGGCAGAGGATACATGGACATAACACACAGATTCATTAGTGTCCCTGCTCATTAACTGAGACCTCTGTGTCACTGATGTGGCTCCTCCAATTTGTGTCAGTGATGCAGGGGGTGAGCAGCAGTCCTGCTGCCCACCCAGACCGTGACACAAAGCTGTCACTGAGTCCTCGAGGGCAGCTCCTGCCACCACTGCCCATCCTGCCAGCCGTTCCAGGGGCTCAGGCCTCCTCTCTGGCCCTGGCATGATGTGTGCCAGGGCTGTGCTGACCCATGGGGTGCTCCTGCTCCAGGACAGATGCTAATGAAGGGGGTTTGGTGCTGGGATGAGGAGGAGGAGTGAGGAGGCTGAGCATTAAATCGAGGACAGGAGTCAGGGGCTCCCTGGGTTTAGGAAACACAGCACCAGATGTTATTTCGCTCTTGTCAGGCAAAGCCCTCAATCCGCTCCCCTCCAGAAGAAACCAATCCTCCTAATCAGAGGTGTCTGTTTGCAGGGATTAAGTGAAGATCAGGCCGTCTGAGGTCTTTACTCCCTTTCCTGAAGAGGTTCTGGTTATTTAAAGAACTCTAATTTGCTGTCCTCATTACCGGGGCTGCACGGTGCTGTGCAGAGCCTGTGCTGTGCTGCTGGGGCTGCTCTGTGTGTCCTTTCCTCGCCCAGCCCAGGGCTGACCCCACTCTGGGGTCAACACTTCCTGTGCCTGTGGCCGTGGCAGGGAAGGGGTTCCTCTGTGCTGGCTGTTGGATCACTTCCAAAACTTCAGGGAGACTGTTAGCCTGAGGCATGCAGTGCACAGCCCTGCTGGGATGCAGGACAGGTAGCCCCAAACACCTTTTCCCGTTCAGCTATTCTGTCACTGAGCTGTCACCCAAAGGACAGTGAAGGGCTGGCTCTGCCTGTGCTGCAGAGAGAATTTGAATCACTCCAGCATGAGTTCCCCACTGATTCCAAAGCTCCCTGCCGAGACTGGGTACCCATGGTTGAAATATGTTCCTGGAATGCTCCCTGGGAATCAAGGCTTTCCTGAAGTGTGTGCTGCTGCCTTTTTCCTGGTGCCTCTGCACCAGCTCCCATCAGCCTTGTGTCTCTACAAGGAGCACTGAGGTTGTGAGCTCCCAGAGCTAAACTCCCAGTTCCTGACAGTCTCCCCCCTCCAGGCACACTCTTGCAGCTGAAAATGGAGACCATAGAATAGCCTGAGCTGGAAGGGTCATTGAAGTCCAGCTCCTGCAAGAGGCAAGTAACTCCCTCATGCTGGGTCCTCTGCAGCAACCCCTCCTCACCTCGCTTCCTCATGGCACAGAGTTTGTAAAACAGTAACTCAGTACTGACACCTTCTGCACTCGGCTGCAGGGACCAGTTCACTCTTCCCAGAGCTAAGAAATTCAGAGGCATGTCCTGTTTATTAGGATGCTTTGGTCAGATTCCCTTTATCCGATGGGGCTGTCCAGGGCACAGAGTACAGAAGGTCATGGGGAAGAGGGGTCCTGCCTTTTCTGCTGATGGGAGCACTGGAGGTCCTGTGATGCTGTGCTGGTGCTGGATATGATCCCTGCTGTGCCCTCAGGAGGAGGTGAGACCTGTGGGACTCTCCCCGTGGGACAGGGATACCCACAGCCCCACAGTCCACAACCCTGGCAGGACAAGGGAGAAGGGCTTCAAAGCGAAAGGGGGGAAATTTAGGTGACACATACAGAATGTTCCCTGTGAGGGCGGTGAGGTGTGGCACAGGGTGCCCAGAGAAGCTGTGGCTGCCCCATCCTTGGAAGTGTCCAAGGCCAGGTTGGATGGGGCTTGGAGCACCCTGGTCTAGTGGAAGGTGTCCCTGCCCATGGCAGGGGGGGGAATGGGATGGACTTTTATGTGCCTTCCAGCCCAAATAATTTTGTGATTCTGTGATTTCATGTTTCTATGATTCTATGGTTCTGTGATTCACCTCCTGCAGCTTGATCTGTGCCACAATGTGGTTAAAGACTAACCCTTTGAGGAGCATTTGCTGTCCCTTCATTTCCCACCATCAGCCCTTTCTTCAGCCACAGGCTCTGCTGTCACGAGAGGCTCCCCTGCAGGTCTCAGTAAGCTTTTCTGAAGGGTGACTGTCCCCTCCCCATGCACATGGCACTTCACCTCCTGGCCAATGGCAAGTGCTCCACTGCTTTTATGGCAGGGACATCCCAAAGAGCCATTGCACTGCAGCAGCCAGAGGAATTTTCTTATCCCTCCAGGCCCTCCTCCCACTGACTCCTTGGACTTTTTGGATCAAAGAGTGTTGGACATGCATCTTCAGTAGACAGGAACACAGCCAGGGTGACTGATCAGTGCTGGAAATGGTCCTGCTCTGAGTGGGACGTGGACTGGAGGCTTCTAGAGGTCCCTTCCCAACAGCACAGGGACAATGAGAACCATGTAGTGGGAGAGAAATGCTGGAGAAGGGCCATAGTGCCCAGGCTCGTCTTCTAGTGCTTCAGTGATAGACACCATAGAACCAGAACAGTCTGAAATCTGTGCAGGACAAGGAATGGACACGTTCAGCACACAGATATCTCCTCCCAGCTGATAGGTGTGATTGATGTGCTTTCACTTCCTTTAGACAGCACCTGGGACTGTGGCCTGTGAGGGCTGGAAAGGTTCAGAGCTGGTCTCAGTCACCAGCGCAGGTGAGCAGAAATAGCTCCCGTGGCATCTTCCTCCAAGACTTTATTTTTCCCCCTGTGTGTAAATGATTAATGAAGGATATTGTGGGAAGCAGATGTACAGTTACCACAGTAACTTGGATGAGTGGCGGGCAAGGCTTGCGCACATGGTGAGTGCTGAAGTGAGGAGCTTTGTGCATGCTGTAGTTATTTTAGCCTTCATAAGATTCTGGTTAATTATTAACACCTTAAGTCCAAACCTGGGGGAATATTTATAAGTGAGGATAAGTTCATAATGAATCTCTTTCAATTTTCTGTCCCTGTTGCCCTCCCTTCCTGGATACCATTATAATTTTATTTCCCTAAAATCTCCCATTATCTCACTTTCCACTACAGTAACCTATTACCATCTTTAATTTTTAAAAAGGATAATAACACAGAAGAAAATGTGAGCATGGGGATTATTCACGGTCACTCACCTGCAGTGGCATTTCCTTGCTGTTTTCCCTGCTGTTTTCTTCCAGTTTCCAGGACTTTTACAGAAGCCGTGTCCCAGGAGAGGGAATCTGGATTTTGCTTTTGACTCCCTGAAGTGACTTTGCTGGGAGAGAAGCAGAGGGGTTCATTTGAAAGACCTAAAGGAAAAAACAGCTACCCCTGCCCCACTCCTCTGCTGCAGGGCCCTGGTGCTGCTACAGGCCAGAGGCAGGGCCTGGTCTCACTGCTCACCGTGGTGAGCTGGCAGGTCTCAGGGAATTGTCTCAGTGACAAACCCAGACCTCACCTTCTTCCAATAAGGAGGGATCTTCCATCCTGCAGCATCATTGTCTCCTTTACTGTCCCCAGGCAGCTCTCAGGGGTGGGCTGGGCTGCAGCTGCCCCTGGACAGGGCTGAAGAGGAAAAGCCCTGTCTGGGCACCACTGGGCTGGGGGGTCACCCCGTTCTTCTCCCACCCCTGGAGCTGACAGGGAGGGCTGTGCTGGGGAGGTGTCAGTGCAGGCACTGCTTTATAGGATGAGATTCTGAGGCAGGGACAAGCAGTGCTTCCTTCTCAAGGGTACCTCAGGGCTGGAACTCTTCCTTCCCACTGGAATCACCAGGACTGGACACATCCACGGTGCCAGTGAGAAGGCAGATGCCTGGGAAGTCAGCAGAGGCCTTCCTCTGCTCCCACACCTCTGCACCCATCACTAACCCACAAGCATCACTAACCCTGACAAAGCTGCCACTGGCCTTTCCCTGCCTCAGCCCCTCCACCTCCTCCTTCTCCTCGCTCTGTGACTCCTCTCACCCCACACTGCTCCAGTGACCTGCTCCTCACCAAGCCCTCTCAGAGCCTGCTAGGCCCAGCTGGACAGAAGGCAAAGGCCTCTGTGCCTCCTCTTCCTCCATTAGGGTCCTCCAGCCTTGCCCACACTGTACCCACTGATGGTCCTGTTGGCTTCTGCTTGTGAAGGTTGGGTCCACTCTGAGGCACCTTCTGTTCCTTGTGTGCTTACAAATCCCATTGATGCCTTCAGCTGATACTTTTATCTGGAGCAGATGCTTTTATCTGGAAGCAGTACTCAGCTTGGACTCCCAAACCCATTAAATGAAGGTTGAGAGGGAAAAGTGAAGAGCATGTTGGCCGGTCACAAATGGAGGGTCTGGGAGTGCTGCCAGCAGCAGAGGGGCTGATAACATGGCCAGGCTCTGCCTTGCATAGTGGTCAGGGCAGGACAGACGGCTCGGGAGCTCCAGGCTCCTGGTTGATCTTGCTTACAAACCTCAGTGCTGCCCACCTTTCTCCCCAGAACACAGATTCTGGCCTGCAGGACTGGCAGCAATGGGAGAGCAGGACTGTGTGAGACCAAGGCTGGGATGGAGGGAGGTTTGTGGCACTAAGGGCAGCAGTGGCTCACACTACACCATGCCTGTCCTGCTTAAAACGCTGAGAAAACCTCACTGTGTGATGAAAAAAAAAGCCTTTCAAAAGGTGCTGCTCACCGCAGTCCCACCCAGGGCTGTGTAGAGGGAGTGTGTGTTCAGCAGGTGAGCGTGTCCCATACCCACCTGGGGACTCACCCCTGCATTTGCTTTTTGCCCATGGACTCCCTGAGCTGAGAACAGCAGCAAGCTGTGCTATTACACCCATGGTCCTAGTCAGCGAGCACCAATCTGTCCAGGAAAAGGAGTCCTGCTGTCCCTAAGCCTTCCTCTGAGGGCTGTGAGGACACTGGAGCTCCTCACACAGAGCAAGTGTCACACACATGGCCTGGCTCCTCCAGGTGACAGTGGCCAGAAAGTGCCAGAGCCCCCCAGCAGCAGATGCAGGACATTTCCTTCTATGTCAAGCACAGTCCAATCTCTGAAGATCAGCTTAAACGAGGTTGGCTTAAGCCCTGAACATCCCTGCTGTGTTTCTCTTTGCTGTCTGTTATCACAAGAGGGTACTCCTCATGTGCACAAAAATTTACACTTCCTTTTATGAATCTTCCTGAACTCTTGTTATCAAGGATAAGCAAGATTTAAAAGGGGATGGGATTTCTAATGGCTTGCAGAAAACTGAAGAAGATCAGAAATAAAAACAAAACTTCTCAGGACGGGACCTTTGTTAAGATGAGGCACAGATAATGCAAGATGTGCCTCTTTTGTGAGTGATGTTAAAATTGTGGTGGGAAAGGTCACTTGAAAAGACACACACAAAGGGGGTATCAGAGGAATATTTTAAACCCTTCACCACTTGTTCCTCACTTCTGCATGAAGGCATTGCCAAGCTGGGCTCAGGCACCAGCACAGGATGTGTGGGTTGCCCGTGGATCAGCAGAGATCAGGCTGAGGGACCTGCAGCAGGAAGAGCTGGGAGCTCTAACTGGCCTTTGCTGCTCCAGCTGCAGCTGTATTTCCAGGCTGTGAGAAGGACGGATGGACCCCATGGATGCCTGGCTCGTCCCAGTTCAGCAGGCTCCAACCTGTACGTGTGTCTCTTGCACCCGAGCAGCTTCGCCTGGAGAAGGACAGACTGCACCCCAGGGGTGTTGAGGGCTCGGGTCCTCGCTGGCTGGGATCACTACAGGCACCACGTATTCCTGGCTGGTGTTCTGACCCAGAGAACTGAGTGCCAGCCAGGCTGATGGCTGAGGGGGGCACAGGAGCAGCCCTCTCCCCACACTTCGTCCCCAAAAGCATTTACATAAACAACAGAAAAAGGCCCATCTCTAGCCAGCAGGCAGAACCAGGAGCAGGCTGTCAAGATGTCTTTTCAAAGACCATTTTTTGTCACAGAAAATGTGATTTCATCAGAAAAGCCTTTTCAGAAAAAGCCTCTTTCCTAGAGCTGTGCAAGAGTGCTGGAGAACTTTACACAAAAATTCTGTGCTTTAAACCTAGACAAGAAATTGGCAATTTGATAATCTCGTCTTGTCTCTCACATAGTTTTTTATTTTTCCAAAACTGTCCTGTTTTTTCTCACTAGAAAAATGTGTCTCTGGGGTGTGTTGGAGGCAAAAAACAAGGAGCAGGGAAAGTGAAGGGAGTAAAAAAAAATACGTTAGCAAAAGCAGTATTTTTAAATATATAATGCTTCCTGAGGAAGTAGCACATTCACTTTTCAATAACCATGTACTTACTTTAAACTGTGTCTTTAAATGAGTAAAAGTAAGACAAAGTACAGATCTTTTCCTAGTTAAATAATTAAAATGTGGTGAGAGACAGTGTTGGTCTTTTAAACCTCTCGGTTCAAGCTGCTCTTCCAGTGGGAATAGAATATGATCTTAAAACGAGAAAAACCAGGAGTTTCCATAAAAAGCCCAAAGCAAAGGAATCCACCTCAGGAGTGCAGCTAAAAGGGGCTCTGAAATGCTCAGAGAAATTGAGGTGAACCCACAAAGCCTCTGGCCACCATGTCCATGGTTCTCCCCAGGGGATGGGCAGCTGGGGACATCATGTATTCCCTGAGGAGGGTCTGCCTCTGCTCTGTCCCTCCTCGAGGAGGTTTTCAGCCTGCACCCCTTACAGCACTGCCAGGAGGAGCTTGGGCTCTGCTGAGGGGCTGAAGCCTGTGTCACGTTATTTCACCTTTCAGAGACACCCAGCAGTCCCTGTCTCATGCCAGCTGATGCCAGGCCGGAATCCTAAACGCTGTGGGCTGGGCTGAGCTCAGCTGGCACCATGGAGCCCCATGAGCAGCCTGGTGGGCTTCCCTGCTGCTCCTCTGACTTCCAGCTCGTGCCTCAGTGACCCTCCCTCCTGATGTGCTCCCAGACCAGAGCTGGGCTCCCCTCCTCGCCCACCCAGCTGCTCCCTGTGCTGGCAGAGGGGACAAGGAGGAGCCCAGGGAGGCAGCAGGTACATAACATTGTGGGAGTGCCTCTTTGAGCCAGAGGAGCTGCAGATTCCAAGCCCAGGGAGGGCTGGAGATGGGGTGTGGAGAAGTTCCACCTGGGATAGAAATCCTCTGTGTCCGCATTGCTGGGTGAGGAAGGACACACAGCTCTGGGAAGAAATCCCTTGGGTGATGCCATCAGTTCCTGCAGCTGACGGTTCATGTCCAGCCCATCCATGGGCAGAGCCATGGCTGATCCGTGATGCTCCGTGGGATCCGCAGGTGGGATGGGAGCAGGTCCTGCCAACAGCAGGTACCATACTGGGGGCTGCAAATACCTTCCTGTGCTGGAAATACCTTCCTGTGCTGGTGCTCGTTGCTTTGGTCTCAGGCTGGCCACAGCTTTCTGTTTCTGCTGTCAACATCTGGCCTCAACTAACCATGGGATTAAAAAGAGCAGAATTTGTTCCTTAGGTCTCAAATTGCCAAGTTTAGTGTGTCTTGGGTCCTGCGTATCAGTGCTGGCTGGAAGCTGAGGGATGGCACAGGAGGGATGGATCTGGCTGACTCTGAACTCCAAGTAATGTTATCAAATATTTGCCAAGACAATTCTTCTACTGGCTTAAGGGGTTTACGCCTGATTTGTACTATTAGGAGGAGGAATTAGAAAGTTACCGCTGCAGTGGGGAGATGGTATTATGGTGGCTATGCAACATCTTGGCAGAATGTCTTAGGCCTCAGAACAATCTTTTGTACACACTTTCTCACCAGACCAGCAGCTCTGATTCAGCTCTTCCCAGCTGTGGCTTTTAGGAAAACAGGCCAAATGCATGCCCTTCCCTGTCAGAATACTGCAGCATCAAACTGCTGAGGGATAACAGCATGTCTGGGAATTAGAAGAGAGAAAGGAAGAAAAAGGAAGAAGGAAGGAGTCAGGGAGTTATCAGTATCCCCAGCCCGGCTGGAGAAAAGGCACGAGAGACTCTGAGAATCCCATGAATCTGCCCTTGTTCCCTTTTCCTGGTGTGTCAGGGCTGGAATTCGAGGCACGAGGCATGTTAGCACTGCAGATACTGGAATGAAAACAGGAAATGTGGAGAGGCTGCAGGCACTCAGCATGCTGGAGAAAGCCCCTGCAGAGCTCTGAGAGAGAAGGAAAAGAGTCATTTGTGCAACAAAATGTGCTCTTCTGAGGGGTTTTCTGCCTGTGGTGTGTCAGTGCAATGCTCACCAGCTCGGCCAGCTCCCAGGGGTGCTGACACCCAAGGGCAGCCCCTTGGTGTGAAGGGAGATGCAGGGCTGGATGTCCTCCAGGCTGGTCAGGTTGAGAATGTAGCCACAGCCATGGCTCCTTTAGGTCACAGGCAGGTGAGAAAGGAGCAGAAAGCTCCTCCATGGCATCCAGACAAGGAGCTAGGAGATACTCTCCTCTTGGGGAGCAGGGAATTGATCCCAGAGCTCTTAGTACATGTCCGTACACAAGGCTGGGCTCTCCCATTCCTTCTGTGGATGATGTTTCCACTACTACTGGTGCCAGTTATGGTTGTGGTCTGGTCATAGGCAGCCAAAGGTGCTCATCTGGGAAAGCAGCAGGAGAGGGAGGATAACTCTGAGCAATAACTCAGCTCCCACCAGACAGTGGTAGAAAGTACTTCATAAACTTCCCAGGTGGAATTATAACATCAGTCAGTTCTGCTCCTGTATCTCCATGAGGAAAAAGTCCCTCTTCACAGCACCAAAGACAGGATTGTGACAGACCCAGTGCAGCCCAGAGCATATCCCCCTGCCTGCACCCAGTGCTGGCGAGGACTGGTTTCAGCCAAGAGCACATGGCCCTGCTCCCATCTGTGGTCTGGAGCTGAGGCTGTGGGATAGCAAAGCACAAATACACACAGAATGGAGACTCCTGACTGCTGGGAGACATCACAAGCTGTACCTTGTCCCCTGTCCATGTCCTGTGCAAAGGTGGCTGGGTGTAACAGCCTCAGGGATGGCTCAGCAGCCCAGCAGGGTGACAGTGACATGAATCACTGACCCCCCAATTCCACCTGCAGGGGTAGCCTCTGCTTGTGGGGGTTTCTGGGCTGAGGTACTTGTAGCACCCCGAGCCACACACAGCCTGGCTAGAAGCTGCTCCCTGGCAGGCTGGGCAGGAAGTTGCTGAGCTACCTAAACTTACCATTTCTGCAGAGATCATGGGTTCAAACAGCGAGGCACCTGCCACCTGTACTGTCACCATGTGCAGCACCAGAGCCCTGGGTGGGCTGGGCGAGCTGCTCCTGAGCAAGGGGCAGTACTGGGACAGCTGAGCATGAGCTTCCCAGGGTTCAGCAGGAACCAAAAGTGAGCTGTGCAGGTAAAAGGTGTGAACCCAAGACACTATGTCATGAAGAGGATGTTGTTTTGTTTGTCCTGACAACTCCATGTCATGGCCAGTCCCCTCCCAGCCTTTCTCCTGCTGCAGCAAGAGCTGTGATGTGTTCATGTGCGTTCCTGTGCTTGTTCCTCTGCTTCCATCCTGTGCACTCTGCTCCACAAACACAACACTGGCTTCTGGCAAGCAGAGAAGGATCCTGCGAACACTGAGGCCAAGTGGCAGGAATTGAGAAACTGAGACATCTACCCAAGAGAACATGGAGAAAAGGCAAAACATGGGGATCCAGAGCCAAAACTCAAGTGGGTGTTTCAAGCATTCCTTGGATTGCTCAACCTCTACCACAACTTCCTATTGCACAGAGCAGCGGGTGCTGAGGCCCTTTGTTGCTTTCTCAACAAGGAAATTGTAGGAAGATAAACTCACCAGCATGCTGAGAGCTCCAAGAATGCCAAGCAGTTATTGACATCTGATTCAGGGTTCATTCATCTGGGTGAAAAGAGATAATAAAGGGCTATGTGTTTGCATTGCTTCGTGGCACTGAAGGTTTCTGAGTCACAAGCTGCCAGGTGGGTCAGAGGGACCTGTCCCTGCACGAGCTCTGTGCCATCCATTGCCAGGGACAAATGGGAAAGGAAGCCCTTGTGATGGTTAATGAAACCTTGTGATGGTTAATGAAACCAAGGCATCCCATAATTACATCTGTGGAGGTGCAATCAAAATCTGCCAGGCTAAAAGCTCTTTGTGGGATTTCTCTTCAAGAGCACACCTTCCCAGGTGTGCTGCCCTGAATGCTGCAGTGAGGGCTGTGATTACACACTTGTTTACAGGTCAGGGTAACTGATTGCCAAAGCTGATGCACTGTGCTGCCTGGTGCTGACAGCGTCAGATCATGTCACTCCACCTCCAGACGAAGCCTTTATAGAATTACTTCTCCATAACTGGCCTATTTTCAGTGACCAGTTTGTGAAAACCACTGCCCTTGTCCCAGTCTGGGGTGTGATTCAACTGAAAGTGGTGGGGGTGACCCCTGGAGAAATGGTCTGCTTGATTCAGACCATTTTGACTCACAAATGTGAGTGCTCTGTCCATAAATCTGCTTTAAAAAGAAGCTCCATTATTACTCCTGATGGAAGTTTCTTGGTCCTCACTGATGGAACCTCTAGGAACTGTGTATATGAAGTCGTTCCCGCTGGCCCCAAACCAACCTCACCACAGGGAGATGTGGAGCAGCTCATCACCTGCCTGGACTGTGCCCAGTGTTTTCATGGGCAGCCTTTGGGAAGCCACATCCACAATCTGTAATGTTATTGCTGAGTGCTTCTTGGGAAGAGCTTCCCAGCTGCAGCAAACTTGGAATGATCTGTGGTGACCTTGGCCTCATTGCTGACAAGTATTGCAAGAATCCCTGCTCTTCATCGCCTGTTTCAGACTCCTGGACTTCTGACTGCTGTGGTGACTTGAAAAGTGACACCTCTGAGGAGTACCTGGACACAGGTAAAATCTGTCTAATTTGACCTGGCTGCAGTTTGCTGTGTTACCCCCAAGGAAATAATCAGGCTGAGTGAATGACATTAAGAGACCACTGTGCCTTAGAAAGAGTAACGTGAGTTGCTCCCTGGGATGGTGGCCAGGTCCTTCATCACATCAATTCACTGCTCCTTGCTGAACTCTGGAGTCAGTTTAGCTGAACTGCTCTTGGGCTGAACCTGAGAACCCACCACTGACACTCTAGGGCTGTCTCTGATCCCAGATTAGCTCAGCAAGGGGAGCAGCACTTCGGTCTCCTTGGAAGTCCCCTCAGGAAATCTTCAGTGATACCCATTCTGCATGAAACAAGAGGACCATGAGGAGTCCTGGGGTGCTCACCATGGTGGGGATAACAGGATTTTCCTATGCAGAAGGTGCTGGGATGTATGGCTGGATTTCTCAGAGCACAGTCCCTTTCCCGCACAGGAAGAGTCCGTGGATGTCATACCCAGTTCTTCCCTCTCCACTCCTGGACTAGAAAGGAAGACACTGTCTCCATGTTTCTGCTGTTGAAATCATGAAGCTCATCTGCCTCTGCTGCTTCAGCTCTGTCTGTTTTGCCCCACAAACACAACTGAGGGCACTTGGTTTGTAGGATAAGCATGCTTGGACCTGCAAATGGAAGAGGTGGGACAGAATAAGGAAAAGGAAATTTCATTTTGAATATCTTCTATCAAAGGATCATTTCTGGCAACCTGGTCTAGAGAAGCCCTTAAAAGACACAGTGGATGTTCGGCATATGGGGCATTTACACCTGAACCAGACAAGCCCCAAACAGCCAGCCAGTACCACCCAGGCCCCAGCGAGAGGAGGATGAGGAAATCTGTCTACATCTCTGTCCCTGGCATTGAGGCTTCAACTTTTTCCCCATGCCTACAGGAATTCAGCACCCACATCATTTCCCTTCCCACCCTCTTCCTGACTTTTCCCATGCACAGGTTTCATCTTCATTGCTTCCATGATACAACAGCACACAATTTCTTCTCTAGTTCTGCACGTTCTTTCCACTCCTCCATCTGACTCACAGGCCTACAGAGCAATTGGAACACAACCTTCCCAGCCACCAGCCCATCTTGGCTGGCATCAGGTCAGCTTCCAACAGCTCCTGTGACACTAAAGCATCTGTTGTGATTCCCACAGCGTTGTGTTCACCCCCACAGCCCACTCTGGGCTCCAGTCCTCACAAAAGGGCAGGCAGCACAAATCCACACTGTCCTGCACCACTGTGCCCTGCTCAGGAGTGACATTCCCACCCATCCTCCTTCCTTAAACAGATACTGAGCTGTGGAGGTCTCTTGTGTCCCATCTCCTGCACAGTCTGAGGTCTGGGCAGAGTGTGTCTTCTACTCTGTGTTGTTGTTCATGGAGAGCTTTATGTTATGACACCCTACCTAAGATTAGGGCTACCAGTCTCCAGGCTGGTAATTAATTCATTAATTAATCTTCATACAGCAATGCACAAATTCGTAATTATCCTCCCTGTACAATGCAGTCCACAAGATCCTGGGCTGATGACTGGTTAAATAACTGTGGGATTGCTCTCCACGACTTTTCAATTTTTTTCCAATATAGTCTTCTCAAGGAGCCCTCAGGTGCTGCTTTTGAAGCACAGGTGAATAGGACACACTAGGGGCCATTTCAGGATGTGAGACCCATCAAATGCAGACTAATTGGTACTTGGATAAGAAAATAATATTTTCTGGACATCTGAAGCACTGAGCTGCTGTTCTGCAGCTCTTCCCAGCCTTAGTGCTTCCAGAGTCAGCACCTTTTGATACCTGTACAAGGTTGTTCTTGAAGGCCACAGCCTTTTCCCAATGCCATCCCTGCACGTATCCAGGCACCATAAAGGAGCTTCAGAACAATGCCATCCCCTCTCTGTTTCAGTTCCTGCAAAACCTGATCTCTTCAGTGCAAAGGGCGGAGCCCCACCAGCTGCCTCATTGACTAAACAAATGTGTGAGAGTTGCCTGGCCTTAAATCTTCCCAAAGTGACCCTGCAGCCAAGTGGGCCCACCCCACATAAACACACATTTTGCAAGCTATGTCCCTGTCACTGGGAACTTCTCTGTTTTCCCAAAGACTTGGTATTTCAATGTTTTATTTTACTCTCTGACTCATATTCTCGCACTCCGGGGTTTCCTGACTCTGCCCACACATCACCTGAGAGCCGTCATTGAGTTTGATTTGAGTTTGTTCATGTTACTTTTTAATTCCTCCACTATTTTCTTTCCTTTCTTTAGGACATCATTACAGTGAAGATTTCCCCTGCTCTCTGCATTGTGACTGTCTGTGATTACATAGCCTTGATAACTTTGCATATATTTGCTTAATGCTCCTTTCTGTGGCAGTGGTTGCAGAATTCCCTGTTTGCAGGACACACTTCAGGGACATCCAGCTCTACAGTTAAAATAGTGCAGGTCTGCCTTGAGTTTTTTGCCAAACTATTGCCAGTTTTTCTTGTCTTGTTCGGTGATCTCCTCTCAAGTGCACTCTTGAGCATCGCTGCTCTCAGTGCAACACTGGTCAGGTGTGTTGGCACTGCCTTCGTGAGGTATCTGCCTTTGTTACTTAATAGTTCCTGCATTTCCGTAAGGATCTGCAGCTGAAGGGGACATTCAGACTCACTCCTTTGAGACCCCCCTTCTGGGGCTTATTCTTTGCATTGGAACCTCACTTCGAGTCCTGGGTGCAGTTTTGGGCATCACAGTGTGAGAAGGATCTAAAGCTATCAAACAGTGTCCAAAGAAGGGCCACAAAGATTCTGAAGGGTCAGGAGGGGCCACCTGAGGAGCAGCTGAGGGCACTTGGTGTGTGCAGCTGCAGCAGAGGGCACTGAGGGCAGAGCTCAGCGGGGGCTGCAGCTCCTCCCAAGGGGCAGCTCCGATCTCTGCTCCCTGGGACAGGGACAGCACCCAGGGAACGGCTGGAGCTGGGCCAGGGCAGGCTCAGGCTGGAGAGCAGGGAAAGGTTCTTCCCCCAGAGGGTGCTGGGCACTGCCCAGGCTCCCCAGGGAATGGGCACGGCCCCGAGGCTGCCAGAGCTCCAGGGGCGTTTGGGCAGCGCTGCCAGGGATGCCCAGGGTGGGGCTGTTGGGGTGTCTGGGCAGGGCCAGGGGCTGGGCTGGGAGATCCCTGGGGGTCCCTTCAGCTCAGGATATTCTATTCTATGATCATCAACCCAAAGTTGCACTTTAATCTCCTATCTAATTTTCTTCCCTCTGATCTATTTTTGTGCTGCCAGCATTAAAGCTGGGCTCCTCTCACCTGCTTCTTCCAGCTGGGGCTCAGTCCTCTGAGTACATCTCCTCCCAGAGCTCACAGGTGACATTTCTGGCATGAGCAGAGCAGGGGTCACTGAAGGACTGATGCTTCTCGTCAGCAACAGCCCCTGGGAATTCCCACCTGCTCAGGGCCACCTCTGTCCTTCTCTGATGCTCTGTGGAAGGCCAAGCATCAGAAATCCCCTGGTGTTTGCACCCGTGTAACTTGGGAGCAGCGCAGCCACCACAAGAGGGAGGCAACTTCTAACCCGGTTTGTGCTCCCGTCCGTGGAGGGACAATGTTCACATGGAGGTGACAACCGTGTCCTGATGCTCCAGCTGGAATATCCATCAGCCACGGCCACGGAATCTCCATCGGCACTAGGGGCTGGTGCAGAGCGCTCCCCGAGGAGGGGAAAGGAGGCTCATCCCAGTTAACACTCATCAAACACCAGTGCCTGGTGCTGGTGGCGGGGAGCAGCAAGAGGATGAGATTTTCCTTGCTTTGAGGCACCATGGGCAGCACTGCCAGTGCAGGTCAATGGCCATGCTGCATCTGGAATCTCCTGTCTCAGTTGCTGCCAGGCTGGAACTTGGTTTGTTCAGTAAGAGGCCAGAGCTGGAAGTCTCTTGCTCACCACGCGCAGATAAACACAACCTCTTCCAGCAGGTGCTGAAAGGTGCCGTGTGTGGCTGTGCCAGGCTCTAAAAATTAAAGGACACTTATCCAAAGTATTTTTTATTTTTGCCCTGAGGGCAGGACGTGTGCCAAAGTAACCACTCTCTCCTCCTCCCGTCTCTGGTTCTGGTGCTGTGTGTGGTGAACCTGTTGGCACAGCTCAGCACAGGGCTGTGGGCAGCTCTGCCCAGCACTGCTGGCACCTCCTGGGGTGGTCAGAGACCCCCTCCTCTGTGCTCTGTCCTTAGTGAGTCCTGAGGTGCTGAGATGGGGATGCTGCAGCTCTTCTGCAAAGCAATGTTGGAATGTGGCAGGAGTTTGGACCTGAGACAGTTGGAAGTTCTGGCCCCAGGTCCTCTGGACAATGAAGCTGGATAATTTTTGGATACCAGGTCATCTTTTCTTTCTCACCCAGTCAACTCTCTTCGTGTTTTTCTGGAGTCTTTCCTTTTATCTTGCTTTCATGTTTTTGTCAGAAGGTGTGTGACAGGCAGCTGAGGGCACTTGGTGTGTCCAGCTGGAGCAGAGGGCACTGAGGGCAGAGGTCAGCGGGGGCTGCAGCTCCTCCCGAGGGGCAGCTCCGATCTCTGCTCCCTGGGACAGGGACAGCACCCAGGGAACGGCTGGAGCTGGGCCAGGGCAGGCTCAGGCTGGAGAGCAGGGAAAGGGTCTTCCCCCCGAGGGGGCTGGGCACTGCCCAGGCTCCCCAGGGAATGGGCACGGCCCCGAGGCTGCCAGAGCTCCAGGGGCGTTGGGGCAGCGCTGCCAGGGATGCCCAGGGTGGGGTTATTGGGGTGTCTGTGCAGGGCCAGGGGCTGCACTGGGTGATCCCTGGGATCCTTTCCAAATGAGATTCTGTGATTTGTCTCTGCTCATTCTGAAATCTTTCCTAGAATTAGAGAGTCACCCAGGCTGGCCTCACAGATTGCATGGTGGGGTTTTGAGAAGAATTGGTAAGAATTTGGTGAAGTGTGTGTCACTCAGTTCCTCTGATGAAGCAGGCTGTTTTCCAGGCTCCAGGTCAGAGCTGCTCTGGCTCTCATGGGGGGATGGACAAGGTCTCTGCTCTGGTGAACTCCCAGCATATGGATGGTCGGGCTGGTGATGAGTCACTGCCTCATACATTATGTGTGTTGTACTCTTCCAGCCAAGTGATATAAACTGATAGATGTGCAGCAGATGAGAGGACACTCAGGGAGCAGTAACTTTGTCATCAATCCTGCTGTCAGCTGGCCTGGCTGGCTCATGAGTCTGACACCTCTGGTCCAGAGGTTCAGAACCCTACTACAAAGTGGTGTCTGTAAACAGGAGGAAGGTGTTGGCACAAGTCACCTTACAAACACATCCTCACTCCAAAAAACTGAAAAAACTCTGCTCATGGCATAGAGGAGACACAGCCACAGTTGTGCACCTTAATTCACAACAACAAATCACAAAACTCTTGCATGACCAGGACATCAAACCACCATCAATAGGTGGAGGAAAGCAGTGGGCGGAAGCTGCAAATGGCACCGTCAACCACATCTGTGAAGGACAACTTGCAGCATCAGCATCTGCTGTAACCACCACCAGCTGCCCAGCCAGTTTGCTAGGGATCACTCTGGGACAAGTGTTTCCTATTCCAGGGAAAAGGAGCACAAATGCTTCTAATTGCATCAAAATATTCTAATGAAGCTAGAGACGTACGTGAGCATGAGTGTGCAGGAGTGTGGGGAACTTGTGCTGCGTAATTAAGGGGAGACATTACGTACATGCATTGATAGGATGAGGGGAAACGACCTCAGGTTTTGCCAGGGGAGGTTTAGGTTGGACATCAGTGGGAATTTCTTCCCGGAGAGGGTGTTTAAATATTGGAATGGCTGCCCAGGGAGGTGGTGGAGTCCCCATCTCTGGAGATGTTTGAGGAACATCTGGATGTGGCACTCAGTGCTCTGGTCTAGTTGACAAGGTAGGGATTGGTCACAGGTTGGACTTGATGATCTTGGAGGTCTTTTCCAACCTTGATAATTCTGTGATTCTATTCTATGATTCCATTGCAACAAGAGAAAGGAAATGCATTTCAAGATGTTCAATCTGGCACCAAGACTGTCCATCTCTAAATAAAAAAATTTTCCAATGATTGATATATTTCTTGTTTAATTGGTGCTCTGAAGTCCCATAATCTCCGGGTGAATATCCCAGGCTTTCACACTGGAAACCATCCCAGCTGGACCCAGGCTGTCACCATCTCTGCTGGACAGCACAAGTCCTTGTGATTGTGCCTCAGGGGGCAGCAGGGAAGGAAGCAGCATGGGAAGATATCTCAGGGTCTTCGTTTCTACTTGGTTTTCACTTTCTCCTTACACTCAGAAATGTTTTGCACCTTTTCAAAGCACATGAGTGAAGGTCACCTTGGCAGGTGCTTTCACTGGGATAGGGGTGGATGCACAGCTTTGCTCCTCTCAAGCAGGGGGGACAAAGTTCTGAAGTCAGGTCCTTTTCCAGGCACAGCAAACCCTTCCACCAGCATCTGCCCCAAATGTGGCACTTGGCCATCAGGGTTGACTTCCAGGCAATCCAGCACTCGGCAGGGACTCCCCACCTCTGGACACACACAAAAGGATTCAGCAAAGCCAGGACAGATGATTCCTCACTCCCAGACCAGGAGGAGTTTCTAAATGCTCTGGCACAGCCACTGTACAACATCCTCTGTTCTAAGGAAAACATGAACCACCCTGATTGTCTGCACTGCCTTCCAATTAAAAGACTGTTGCTCCATCCGCCTCATTTCCCACCCTTCCCCCTGCTCAGACCCTCAGCAGGGTCAGACCCCGACAGGCTGCTGTGTCCTGCCAGCAAGGAAACGGGTGGCTGGTTATTTACTTCACTGATGGATCTGCCTAATGTCATCTGGTCTGACTTTAGGTCATGTGGTGAACAGAAATGGTGACTGGAGAGTGTGGGAGGATCCAAGGAACTCAGGCCCAGTTTAACTGGAATTTTATCCTTAAAATAGAAGGAGGTGGAGGAGGAGGAGGAAGAGGAGGATGTCCTCCTGCTCCATAACTTAGGGACAATCTCCCAGGGCATCTCACCCATCATGGGTACGGAGAGCACGATGAAGAGATGATGTGAGACAAAGCCACTGAAGACACACATCTCCCACCTCAGAAAATCTGTGTTACCACATATCTGTTTCTGAGCTCAGTTTCCCTGGCTGGGTGCAAACCCTTCCCAGTCCCTTTGAGGTCCTTCACTTTGCATCAGCAACATCCAATACATCTCAGACTGGAGAGGTGAGCTGCAGCAAAGGTACAGCCTGGGTAACAGGGGAAAAACCAGGAACAAGTCACCATTTCATTAGGTGTTCTTTATTTTCTAATGGTTTTACTCTCTGCAGCCTTCCTCCAAGCCAGGAGAGACAGCTGCTTGTTTGCTGTTCACTTCCCACAGCTGAAGGGTGTTGGACCTGGCTGCTCCTCACTGCCCGACCTGGCTCCACAGGGATGCTCAGGTTGCTGAGCCGGGTAATGCTGGTGAGCACCTGGCCAAGGCCTCCCCTAGCTAATCACATCCCCCTGATTAAGGGGAGAGAGACAATTACCCTTATTTGTCTTGTCAGAGCATGGATGTGATGTGTGGCTGATAGTAACCGGCAGCCACTTTGCCTCAGGGCTGCCCCGGGTAATAATTTACATAGTGCAGCTAAACCTGAAAATCCCACTAACATCCTCTTCTAATGAAGCTCCAGGTATCCTCCTCAAAGCCGCGGCCAGGCGGTATCCAGGCAACAAAGACGGCTGTCCCTCCACGAGGAAGTGCTTAGATAACACCTCCAAAGGCAAAGGACGCTGCTAATTAACCCTTGGGGCAGCGCTGGGCTCTCTGCTCCATAACAAGGGCTTTGCGCCCCTCGCAGTCTGGAAGGCTCGACGGGCTCTACCTCAAACCCGCACTCTGGATTCCCCTGGCAGCCTTGGGGAGAGGCTGGCGAGTGGTGCAGCTTTGCTCTTTGAGTAGTTACTTGCTGACATGTGGAAGGAGTTCACCCCAGCCTGCCTTGCTGCTCCTTGTGCTTCCAGCTTTTGAGCAGTTCCAGCAACTGAGGAAATTCCATGTGAAGTTGTTAATGCAGGAGCAGAACTTCAGAGTAAGGCAGGACCGTCCTGTCAGCAGGCAGGGAGCAGAAACAGCCCTGCTCTTCACTCCAGCTGTCCCACCATTGGCTCCCTCAGAGCTCCACGGCACAATTGAGACACCAACTCATGAAGCAGAGGAGCACCAGAGCCCAAGGTGTCTGACATGGGCAGTGGCTGTGTAGAGCTTGGGTTTAGGATTGAAACCTGGAGAGGCTCCAACAGGTAACCAAGTGCAATAACCAGTCAGGATGGGGGTCTCCAGATTTCTAGAGACCAGCAGAAATTAGTGTCTCTTCATTGGAAAAGCCTCCCAGAGCACACAAGAAAGAAGCTACTGAGGCTCAGTGCTAAATAACCCAGAGGAACTGGTCTTGGGAATTTGGGGCTAAAGAGAGGCAATGTGGGCAATTAACTCTGGAGCTGAGAATAGAACCTGCAGGTGCTTGTGTCTTAAGGCCCTCCACAAAGAGATCCTCAGTGAAACCATCAGACAGCAAGCACAGGCTGGACAGCCCAGAGAGAGACCCACACACTGATGGGAACACTGCAAAGGGCCTAAACCCCAGGAGAGTGATGCACAAATCCAGTCGAGGAACAAGAAAGGAAGGAAGGAATGACAGCTGTCAAATAGATCCTAGAATGGCAAAAAGAATCACATCTTTATACCACAAAGTACAGAAACTATTTAAAGGCCAGATCTCATCTTCTAGTTCTACTTTGAACTATTTTCCATTGTGACTCCAAATAATCATGATAGGGTGATTATGAAATGAGATATAATTCAACAGCAATAAGGAGACCAGGACTCAGTCCTACGTAGTTTGGTCCACAATCTCAGAGGAGTCCCCACAAGGACATAGCCACACTCAAAACCCAGCAAGACTTCAGAAAGCTAAACAACTAGTCAAACAAATTGACAAACAGTGTGTGAGGTGAGACAATTACACCTTACACTTGCCCAGCTTCTGAATTTCCTTCATGAACTTAGGCAGAAGGCCTTGGTGTGAGTATTGAAAGCAGAGCCAGACCCTGACACAGACCCTGGGATGGACAGTCTGACATCCCAGCTGTAGCCCCAGGAGATGTGTTTGGTGAATATTTCAGGAGGGGAACCTCTGTGCATTGGATGGCAACATGTGGACAGACACAATCTGTTGCTCTCATGTGGCCGGAGTGGGACCTACAAGTGGAGTTTGGTCCAGAATTAATGGAGCCAGTGGAGTGCTTTACAGGACTGGGAAGAGCTGTCTGCATCTTAAACTGGGAGAGATGTCATTCTAGAAATTAATGCCCCTCAGAGGTATGAGCCCCTTGGAGAAGGGATGGTTCACACTCTCCAAGGCAGCTCCAGAGGCAGAGCAGGTGGTTTCAGTGGCATCTGCTGCATCAGACACTCTTGCAGGGATCTGGAGCAGGGGGAATACCAGGAGGCCCTGAGACAATGGGTAAGTTATTTCATGTGGCAGGCGGACCTCAGGAGCTCCAACAGCTGTCCAAGATGTCCCTCTGGATAGTGAAGGGTGGCTGCAGGAGGCAGGGGATGGCTCCCAGCAGTTCCCCTGCTGGGACACAGGTCAGAGAAAAGATTTTGGCCTGAGATCCATCCTCATGCCAGAGTCACCCAGCAGTGTCCTCTGCAAAGGAACAGAGAGGGAAGGTGGGAAGGCTTTTGCAGGAATCTTCAAAGCATCTGAAAATTTCTCTTTCTGCAGTCTTAATGGAATTAGCATTGCAGGGCCTGCTGAGGGGGGAAAATAAAGCCCCTGGCCCAGGTGTCTGGGAATTTGGGACACGGGCCTAGGCTGAGAATGTGGACAAGCTAAACAAAGCATAGACAAAGAGCAAGTGGTACTGAGGGCAAACTGTGAGGTTTATTGTGGGTGAAACTTCCCACCACAGTAGGTACCCACCAGTGACTTGGTATAGAAATCCTCCAGGATATTCCTCACCAGTTTTGTTGATAGGTGAAGGAGAGAGGTGCAGCAGGCAGGGAGGTGGTTGTGACCCAGCTGGGTCTCTGCCTGGGAGCCCTTGGTCATCTCTCCCCCTTAACACTTGGAAAAGTCACCAGGGTGGAATAGGACTTGGGCTCCAACCTCTCCGGGCAGACAAATACATTTCCTCAGCCACCTGGAAGCTTATCCAGAGATACTGGACACACCTGAAGCTGCAGATGAATAGTGTCATCAGCCAGGTCCTCAAGGAGCCAAGTGCCAAGGCAGAAAGACTTCTGAGATTTCATTGATCAAGTACTGCCAGCAGCGAGCACCTTCTGTCCTGCTCGTGCAGGGTCTGCCAGGCCAGGCACGTGTAAGTCACAGGGGGACACACCCTGCCAGCTCAGGTGCACATGGCAGTGCCAAAGCAAGGCTTTGCAACTAAACCTCTGCAACAAGATGGCACAACTATCCTCCTGACTTCTGCCACAATAATCCTTGTGGCTTCCAGCACTCCTGGTTGTAGGGAAGTGGGTCAGGCAGAATAAGCCCAGGAGAACTGGTGAGAACCTGATCCTCTTCTTCATCAAGGCAAGGATGAGCCACCTGAACACCCACCTGTGGCTATGGTCAGACCATTGGGACAAATCCATCTTGAGGCTCCTGAGCCTGAGAGGGAGCAAATAGGTTTTGTTTAAAGATGAAGTCTCTTGCTGGAATATGGCTCTGCTCAGTATCTGTGGCTTCTGCCCAGATCTGGAACACCCAGGTGAAGTATTTTCTTCAATATATATTTAAATTTCTATATATTTGAAACAAATTAAATACTGTCTTTCAATGTCTTGCTAAAGTGTGTGCCATGTGCTCTGGGAGGACCCTACTTGAGCACGGGAGGTAGGTCCAGATGTGGTCCTTTCCAACCTGAACCAGTCTGTGATTCTTTATGCTGTTATCTACTGCTGGTTTCTGGCCATGAGGATGGAAGATTTCAGACCCCAGCTATATTTTTGGATATACTTGTGGTTTTTAGAGTAGGCAGTGGAAGGTGTGAGTGGAGCAAGGACATGTGTATGGGGAGCCTTCAAGTTTTGCATCCATGTCGGCCATCTCCAGGTGAAAGCCAAGCCCTAATCTTGGCGGATTGTTTTTTCTTTCAGTACTGGAGGAGAAAAGAAGAAGGTCAGGAGTTACATCTGCAGTTCTGCCAAGTCTTCAGAGCTGGATTTCAGTTACAGGCACATATTTAGACCTAAAACATTAAAAGTTTTTCCCTGAAATCAGATAATGCCCAGGTGAATCACAGATGGAGGCAGGGATGTGATGTGTAGCGATAATGTGATGAGGCTGTGCAAGTGTAATGTAGAAGCCAAAGGGGCAAACGAAGCTTGAACAACTTTTCAGTTGGTGTCTCTGCACTTTACGTGCTTGACTTTGCAGCCTTGTTGTTCTCAGCACAAACTTAATTTCTTAATTTGGACTCCCCAGTGTAGACATAAGGTGCATAGGTCCCAAGGAAAGATTCAGCACGTGAAGGTGAGAATTTGTAAAGGTGCTCACAAGAACGGTCCTGCCATGGGACGTGTTCCAGTTACCGTATCCCCAGATTTCTCTTGGCAAGTGCTCCTTGGAAATCCTACCATTGAAGTTACTCCTGACTTGCAAGGTGACTTATTAAAGGCATTGGTAAACTCCTCAGAGAGCCTTGGGGGAAATCACAAGCAGCAGTTCACTTCCTCACACCTGGAAATACCTCCAGAGCTCAGCAAACCTGCAGCTCAGCAGGACTGGATTCGATGTTGGTTTTGGGAGGGGCAGCCTGGGGGCACCTCTGCATGATGGAAGCTTGTAGTTCTCTCTTTAATTGGAGGTGAATTTAATTTCAGTAATGAGCCTGGCACATTCCAGTTCCTGATTAGATTTGCACAGTGATTAACCCAGCAGATATTCACTTGGCAAACTGCCCAGTCCATTCCAGTTGCAGTGGACTGAAACCACTTCTGCTGCTACCTTCACACTGGGAAGCAAGGTCACCTGAAGGTCACTGTGGCAAAAGAGATGGCAGGGCTCAAACATATGGTTTTCTAACATTCTCCTTGGGAAGGGCCTGTCCAGCTCCTCCTGTTGGATCCCACTTAGACTGTGATCCACAGTGGGCAATTTCTGGTGCTCCCTGGGACAGAAGCAGCTCCTTGGAGGAGGTTCCCAAAGAGGTAGTTGGGTTTGCCCAAGCTTCTGGGGATGCTGAGCATCTCTCTGAAAGTGCTGCCAAGCTCTTCCATCCGTGTCCTTCGGGTGTGCAAGAAGATTCCTGTTGTTTTCTTTCCTCAAGTAACTCTGTCCTTGCCTGAGAAGAGGTGGAGCTGTGGGTACCTCTGAGGACATTCACACTTCTGTGCTGACCTGGGCTCCTGGCCTTGGAGCAGAGCTGGAAAAAAGGGGTGAGTTATCCAGCATGTTTTGCATGCAAAGAATCCCATCCCTGGGACTTGCAGGAAAATGTTCTTTACCTTCACTAATTGACTCTCAGAAGAAGAATAAACCAGAAGCTACTTTAAGATTTAAAAGTCACCTGTTAGTTGATCAGAGCTTCCAAGTGATTTCCACATTCTCCTGAAGAGCTCCCACCACTGCCCCAGAGCAGGACAAGGTGGTGGTCACTGCCCTGTCCCTCTTGGACAGCAGGTCCAGCTCTGGGCAGGTGGGACCATGTCATAGAGCAAACTGAGAAGCACACACAAAATATCAAAGCATTTCCTCTGTTGTGATTCCATTTACTGGTAATTGGGTGTCTTCACTATGATTATTACCAGGGCACAGAATGAAAATGGCCATAAACACTAAACCTATTGCAAGAATCCTTAGTTGGCTCAGGAGAGGCACCGGGTGATGGCACCACCCTCCCTCCCACGTGGTTTATAATTTTATTATGCTGACAAAAGATATTTTTTCCTTCTTCCATGGACTGTCTGAAAGGGAAATAAGCCAGAATCAAGAGATTAGCATGTGTGGTTCATGTTTCTAATTTGGCGCTGATGGGATATTATAATATAGTCCAGATGCATGGGAAGATGTTTAATGTAAGCCAGAATGATTGACATCTCTCCATACAGGATCTGAAGGCTGTCAGATCTCAGGTTATTGAGTGCCCCACTTACTGACAAATATATACACCAGCTAAGTAGGGCACAGATCTCCAGCTCACCCTGCTGAGCTCAGGCCGTTCTCCTGGAGCTGCTTTCGGATGAGCCGTGAGGTGCTGATGGCATTAGCAGAGGATATTGGCAATTCCTAAAACCCTTAGTGGCCCCAAACCTACAACTTCCTGTTGTGTAAAGGAGGTTCGCTTTGGAAAGGGCATCGAGTCAAGTAAACTTCAGGAACTCCCATTAATCTATGACCTTGGGCTGCAGGAACAGCACAAGGACTTTGCCTCTCTGGCAGAGGTCTTGGCACAGCAGCCAAGCTCCTCGGGAAGGGGCAGCAGGGGTGACAGCAGGCGCAGGTCACGCCAGGCTGCCTCCATCTCCCCTGGCCTTCAGGCGTGTCGTGTTGGCCAGGCTTTGCTCTGATTTGGGGAGGCCACTGGAGTGGATCGCCTGTGATTTCTGCCCTGGGGAGCTGCTCCAGGTGGCTCAGGAGAGCAGTGGAGCTGGCACAGAGGGAGGGGAGCTGCAGCACCCACTGACCCTTGAATGTCAGGGGCAGGGGGGACCAGGAGGGAACAGACACCTCAGCCACCCAGGAGCTTCTCAGGTGCACCAAGACTGTGATGTTTTGGGAATATTTCTACACCAGGACAATATACTGCACTTGGGCATAGAAACATCTCTGCTAGCATTCACTCAGTTTACTTTGCACTATAAAGGCCAAACTCTGGGAGTTGTATTGCCATAGGGATGCTTTTCCTGCACCAGCAAAGCTTTTCCAGGCCCGTCTGAGCAGCTGCATAGCAGGAGCAGTCAATCCGAAGAACCAGGTTGGATTCTGCTTCCTTTGAATCCAGCCAGCTATTTGGGCAAGAGACATCAAAACGGATTTGAGAGCCATGTCCCAAAGTCGAGCTCAGATATGATGAACTGACCAGGGCTCGGTGGCTTTAACAACTATTTCCAGATTGACTTTGTCTTGCTGTAGCTCCCACTCAGTGGGTCCTGTTATGGTTCTACTACTGGTCAACCACCCAGCGGAAATCAATTTACAATTTATCCACCTACATTTGTTATGAGCAATATCTCTCTCATTTCTTTATTAAAATGATTTGCTTGAGCAGTCGAACCCCCACTGTAAGTGAGCTTTCCTGGGCCTTAATTCACTCTAGAAAACCTTATCTGGGCACTTTCCATTTGGAGCCAGTGCCTGATAAGACTTCTGTGAATACAATCAGAGTCAAAAATGACTGATATTCCCCTTCTTGAAATGCCAACATGGGAATGGTCTTTCCCTTTTGTGCTTTTCCCCTACTGCTGCCAGGAAACTGTAGTCCCACAGACCCCATCTTCGATCTCTCCTTTGGAGCCTCTTCCTCAGCCCTCGCCCAAACCACTTGCTGAAACACTTCTAGACCAGATTAGTCCTCTGTTTGTCCTCAGGTTAGGATCTCACATTCCTTCTCAACTTCCAGTTGCAGGACCCATGCTGAACTTTCTTTGCATCCTCCAGGACCTCACATCACTGCTAAGAGCTCTTTATAATTGCTGGAGTAACCTTCTGTGGTTGTGCCCTTATTCAGCAGCTTCAGCTGAGGGCTAGATTTCCTCCTCTGCATGCTCAGGAGCTTCTGCAGTGGCTGGAAAGGCAGCAATGGGAGGTGGAGTGTGGATCTTGAAGGGGAAGACCAGGAGGAAGTCAATGATGGAATCACACTGTCTTAAGAGGTCAAACCCACTGCACCAGTATTTGTTCATTCTGGCATTACTTTGGGTTTTTAAAGGCCCCAGAGGATGAAGAACAGCTCCCACAGACACCTGGACAGTGTCTGCTTTGATCTGCTCTGAAAAGCTGACCTGCATGACTCAGAAACTCACAGTGGTAGAGAGCTCGTGAGATTGTTAAATCCTGAACAAAGACCCTTTCATGCTTCTCCTGATCACATTGAAAGAGGAAGGAAATATCTGTGGAAAGGACCTCTTCCATATTGAAGAGGGTGGAAGCAGCACAGCAGAACCGAGCTGATTCCCCAACACTGCATTCGAGCCCTCAGAAGGGAAGGTGAGAACGTGACCACGCTGGAACCAGCCCCACCAGCTCCTTCAGCACAGTGCTGTGCCATGAGGGTCAGCTGTGCTCCCACAGGGAGTGGGAGAAGCATGGCAAGAAGGTCTGGAATCGAGGCTCTTATGTGGAACAAAGGACCTGAGCAGCATCTTTGCTGTCAGTCTCCTGGGTTTGCGAGCCGCACAACAGCGCCCGGTCCTTTGGATCCAACTTAATGGGCTCAGGCAGCATTAACCGGGAACGGCATCCTGGGGATAACGAACAGGTGTCAGCCCAGACTCAGGGTCTCATGTTGAGCGAGGATTATTTTATTATAATTGATATTCTTATTTCTTATATTGTTAATTACTGGCAGAAGCTCAGCGCTTTGGGGGCTCTGCAGTAATGCCTCCATCCACGCTCCAGATGATCCTGCAGACTCGGAGAGGCCTTGTCAGAGCTCATCAGGTTTTGCAGATGACTGGCTACTACATAGCAACCAGAGGTGAGTGGAAATATTACAGACACACAGGGAAATCTTCTTTCGGACTAATCCCCATGAATCATTTTGTTTGCATTCATGACCTCTTTTATATATGAATATTTGGTAGAAAAACACTTCCTTCTAAATAAGCACTGGTGAAAGACAAACATGTCCTAATTACTCGTGCAAATATTCTCATTTGAGTGTTTATGCAAATATACTTGCCCATGTGAGCTGGTATATCAAACTACTTTGAATATGTATTTTCTTGAGAAAACACATAAGCTGAAAAAACCTTCTTGTCCAACTTCCCTAAAATTCACTTCTTCAATATGACAGCACTTTTGTTGTTAGCATTCAACAATGAATTCAGTATTGATAAACCACAGAGTAAATTATGATTATGTGAGTATATATCTGTTTAAATCATTGTGGAACTGCAAAGGGCTAACAGGGACATGCCAGGGGAAGATCACAGTACCTTTTAGCCAGAATTTGGTCTGGACTGTGCAGCTAGAAACCTCTTCTGAAGAAAGAATTCTTTTTCTTGTACAGGCCTGTTGGCATAGCAGAAATGCACTGTACCATGCTGATCCCAGCCAAAGGGCCCTCTCAGCCCTGGAAATGAGATTTTTTGCCCTGGATTGGCTGAATCAGTTTCCTGACCCACTTCACATGAAACCTCTCCAGATCCAGTGGACTTCATTAAATCATTTAGGTTGGAAAAGACTGTTAAGATCACCAAGTTCAACCCTAAACCTAAGACTGCCAAGTCCCACAAAACCACGTCCCTGGGTTACACATCTACACATCTTTTCAATCCCCCCGGGGATGGTGGCTCCACCACTGCCCTGGGCAGCCTGTGCCAGGGCTTGACCACCCTTTCCATGAAGAATTTTTCCTTAATATACAATTTAAACATCCCCTGGTGCAACTTCAGGTAGTTTCTTCTTGTTTTATTGTTCTTCATCTGTGAGAAAAGACCAGCCCCTGCCTCGGTACAACCTCTTTTCAGGGAGTTGTAGGGAGAGAGAAGGTTCCTCCTTCCATCTCTTTCTGTAGATGGGTGCCACATTTGCAAACCTAAAGTCAACTGGGGCCTCCAGAATGAGTCAGGAGTGCTGATATATGATGGAAAGTGGCTCAGTGAGCACCTCTGCCAGCTCCCTCAGCGGCCTTGGCTGGATCCCATCTGGCCCCAGAGACCTGTGTGTGTCTAAGCGGTGTAGCAGGTCACTGACCACTTCCCCTTAGGTTATGGGATTTATTCTGCTCCCCACCCCTGGGTACCCAAGAACAACTATTCTAACATGAAGCTAGGAGAGTGAACTTCCATAAAAGACATCCTTTCCTATTCTGTTTTGTGTTTGGGTGGAAGATCAATGATACCCATAATATTTCCTAACTCATAATATAAACCCATAATATTTCCTAACAGAATCTGCTGTCATTTTTTAACCTTCTCCTAGTTCTTTTCTCATCTCTTCTTAGTACTGAGAGGTATCCACTACACAACAGTTCCTCACAAAATGAACATGTTCCCATGAAAAATAGCCATTTTTCAACTTCTGGATGAATTTTCCTACTGGAGAACAGTAGAAAATGGTCAATTAACTGTTGTTTCAGTAATTTAAAGTGTTAATGAATGTCTGTTTAATATGTAGCCTTTACTGGAGGAACACTGGTGGATACCGGCCTCTTGCAGATACAAATTTTCATGTAGGTATTTCATATGTTTTGGACTTTGACTCCTCTGTGTAAAGTGATCCATGTTAGCCAAAACCTCCAAATGTTATCATATGAGGAAAGACAAGAGGCAGACGGTTGTGAGGAAAAAATTAGATCTGGAAGATTTGGTGAGGAGAAGGGAATAGTTTTGCTCAAACTGACCTTGCAGCTAAGAATGCTAAAAATGTGTGGGAAAACACCATCTATTGTGCCTGGTGTTGTTCATTCTCTGCCTGTTTTGAGTAGAATTCCTGTGTAGAGATAACACACCCTCTGTGTTATCTCTAACACAGCACCTGTGTCCCTGTGTGTCTCTCCTGGCTGGGATGAGCTGAGCCTGATGAAGCAGTGTACCCGTGTGTGCAGTG